>OZ023206.1:23440276-23525276 GCA_963995525.1 Escarpia spicata | reverse complement strand
TTTTAAAAACGGCTGACTGGAAAGGCAAGACCCGCAGAGTGTAGACACACAAACCCTACACGCACTGACTGCTGCTCTCGCTGCACTCGAAATCTGACATGTTCACTGTGTGTGTGAACAGTCTCATCCATGTGACAGCAAGCTCACAATTTTCGCGTAAACACAATTATCTATCGTTTTTTTGCGCAGATAACTCACAAATTATGCATAAACATGCAAGACATACGTAGCAGAGAAACAGTTATGGGAAATTATCACGTTTTGATACACTACATCTCAAATGTATATTAGCATACAAAGAATCACTTTAAACATTAATTGTCATCGTCGGTAGGAACCCCAACTCGTTCACGCGGTTGCCGTAGTATCCTAAACTCAATATTACCTCATGAAAACCTGTGTAAATATTTCTGACAGGGGAAAAGAAGCGGCAGACAGTGTTGTTAGGTTAATAAGGAAACACTAAAAATACACACACAGCTTCGGTTGTAGACATGACACAGGTCAAAAATACACACACAGCTTCGGTTGTAGACATGACACAGGTAAAAAATACACACACAGCTTCGGTTTTAGACATGACACAGGTCAAAAATACACACACAGCTTCGGTTGTAGACATGACACAGGTCAAAAATACACACACAGCTTCGGTTGTAGACATGACACAGGTCAAAAATACACACACAGCTTCGGTTGTAGACATGACACAGGTCAAAAATACACACACAGCTTCGGTTTTAGACATGACACAGGTCATCACATCACCAACCCGTGTGACTGCAACAAGTGATACACTAATTGACCACATATACACGACACACCTGCAACATGTCCGAGCCAGCAAAGGTGGTGTATTCTCTGCCAGTGATCATTTTCCGGTGGTAATGTTACGCAAACGCAACTCAACTAAGACTGATATTCCCTCTGTGATCAACATATCGACAGTATAAACACTTTAATCTGGAAAATGTTGTGCATGATCTTCATCAAATGCCATGGTCAGATGTTGGCAAGCATGCTGATGTAGATGATGCGCTGGACGCATGGATGACAAGTTTTGTTGGTGTGTATGACAAACATGCGCCAGTGAAGCGCAGAAACGTAAAGCGAAAACAGCAGCCAGACTGGCTCACAGGAGATATTGTTGGTGCTATGCAAGAGAGAGATAGACACAAGTCACAAGGGAGGTGGGAAAACTACAAGGTTTGGCGAAACAAGGTGACTAACATGATCCAGACTGCAAACACTTCCTTCTATCAACATGTCATCGAAGAGCACACCAGAAACCCACGTCAGCTGTGGGCGCATTTTCGTGACCTGAGTCCACGAGATATAACACAAACGCCATGTAGCATCAGAGATGGTTAACAGGAAATCACAGAACCAGAAAACATTGCAAACACCTTCAACGAATACTTCACAAACATAGCCAACCAATACACTAGTGCCAGCCAAGACATATAACAACAACACACACAGCCCTAACACTTTCTCAGTGACAAGCTCGATACAGCGTACTCGATCCCAAAAATCACAGAGCAAACGGTGAACAAAGCATTCACTGCTCTCCGTCCTGACAAATCCACAGGAGCCGACAAAATCAGTGCTAGGCTGCTGAAGGCAGCTGCGCCTGCCATCACAGTGTCTGCCACAGCACTCGTAAACAACAGCATTGTGAGTGGCAAATTTCCAACGCTGTGGAAGCTTGCAAAGGTTATTCCAATTCACAAGAAGGGGCCTAGTGACGACAAAGGCAACTACCGACCGATATCAGTCTTATGTGTTCTTAGCAAGATATTGGAGCGACACGTACACGACAGTCTGTATGCCTATCTCATGTCTCATAACATGCTACATGACGGCCAATCGGGTTTTCGTGCCAAGCACTCACGTGAGACAGCACTGAACAACATGGTGCATAAGTGGGCGACGGCTATTGACAATGGACTTGTGAATGGTGTAGTGTTGCTAGATCTGCGAAAGGCTTTCGACCTTGTGAACCATACAGTCCTGCTGCAGAAATTGGCCATCTACGGATGTTCACAACATTCAATGCAATGGTTCTCTTCGTATCTGTCAGAGCGCCAACAGTTTGTCCAGTTCAAGGGCAAACTATCTGGACAAGGTGTGATCACAACGGGAGTTCCCCAAGGCTCTATACTGGGACCACTGTTTTTTATTGTGTTCATGAACGACATGCCCCTAAGCACAAGAACGATTAACTCTGTGGACATGTATGCTGATGATTCCACCATCAGTGCCACGGGAAAGACTGTTCAGACAATCGAACAGAGCCTAAACAATGATCTTCAAGAAATCTCCAAGTGGTGTGACGAAAACAGGATGGTTATTAATGCTGAAAAAACGAAGATCATGATCATCACGACCCTACAAAAGTGCCAACATCTTGACAAAACTGATATCGAGATATACATAAAGGGAGACAAGCTTCAAGTGGTCGAAAGTGAGAGGCTACTCGGGCTTCAGGTAGATAATTTCCTCACATGGAACGCCCATGTGCACAAGACACACACCACGATTGCCGGAAACCTCGCACTTCTCTGCAGAATAAAGAAATATCTTCCATACCAAGCACGGAAGACGTTTTACAACAGCTACGTTCTACCACACATGGACTATTGTAGCACACTCTGGGGCAATGCAAATTCATCAGAACGCATCTACAAACTACAAAGACGTGCTGTCAGAATCATAACAGACTCTGAATACAGAGCTCCAAGTGCTCCACTATTGAAACAACTAAACTGGCTGCCACTACCAGAGCACGTGAAATACAGACAATCTCAATTGGTGTTCAAGGCAGTAAAAGGACTGGCTCCTGACTACATGTGTGCACTATTCAAATCTGTCTCGAACGTTTCGACAAGAACAACACAGTCAAATGCAAGAGGGGACTTGTATGTTCCAAGAGCACGAACACACATCTTTAAGAACTCTATAGCTGTTAATGGCGCACAAATATGGAATACTTTAAATCCAGAAATAAGAAAATGCAGCTCTCTAAGTGCGTTTAAGAGAGCATATTTGCAGAACGTGTTTAATTAGACAACATGGACAAACAACGTAATGAACATTTTAACACAGCACTTTTTATTTTATTTATTGATGCTATATGTTTTACAAATGTTATTTATGCAATTATAATTTCTAAATTGTAATATGTATTTAAGTATATCTTAACTACATTATAAAATATACAATTTTATTTAAATAATTTGTTTAGCATTTAAATAACATTTACTTGTACTCTAATATTTTATAATCACGACCCTTAGGAAGATAAAATGTATATTTTATAAGGTTATCGTGAATAAACAATGTTTATTATTATTATTATTATTATTATTATAGACATACACTAAAATTCTACCACTTTAACCACCAAGAAATATCAAAGGGTATGCGTCAAATGCAAAACTAATCTAAAGGTTAGTCTTCAAACCGCACAGTTTCGTCGTTTCGTAAAAAATCTACTGACAAACAGCCATCCAAATCAGTTTATATAATTTTAGTTTGAAGTCGCAACCATCGCCCAATACGTTTCAAATCTTGCGTTTGCATACATTTTAAAAATAAAGCATAACTCTTATCTTGTGATGATTGAAATGAGTCAGATTGTTGATCAACGGACGCCGTCCCGCTCAGGTCCGGCTGAGTCGCACCTGTCACCGCCTCGCACTTACTCCATACGTCTGTCCGCACCGCTGCGTGACACATGGGGAGCGTTTCAATACGATAATGAGCTCATATCCATCATAACAACACAAGGTTTTGTCAAAATGTCAAAAGCAACCGCCATATCACAGAGAACATTATTTTCGTGACACACAGGCGAAAATATGTGACAGTTTTCAGTATACAAGATCATTGTTAAAGGGAAAAATCGTAATTACACGTTGATAATAATGTCAGTGAAATGGTTCCCTGAGCCACCCATGCAAACACTGTAAAGGAAAACAAAATGTGTCTCATTTATTTGAAAAATATGAATCACTGTGTTGACGAAGTTTTGACGCCGTCTCGCACTTACCCGTCAGGTCATTCAGTCCGTTACTACACACCTAATATCTCAGTGCAAATACTGTAAAGGAACAATAAAACTTCTGATTTGAAGAGACGTGATGATGAATCACTGTGTTGACGACTGTTTTATGGTTGTGGTCGATGTTAACAATCGTGTTCTTCGTAAGACATCCTCCAACGGTTTACATTTACGTCTTTGAATCCGGTCTGCAGTTAGTCATTTTGATGACGTGTATACAAAAATGGTGACTTTCCGCCAGACCCTTGACGTAAGGTCTATACTCATAAAACAAAACAGTGACTACTACGCGCACCGCGAATGCAAATGCGATCGTATCGCGTTGAGAACCTTTTCACAGCTGACACTGTTCTCTTTTATGTCGTTCACTTGTAGCCACTTTGTGGCTCATGCCATTGCACTGTCAGTGGCGGTGGCGACGGCTTCCAGTTTGCACAGATCGTCCGGTGAACGGTAGCCGATGAACTTGGACATTGTGTGGAGTTCTCAGAAATCGTATTTGCCCTCCGTCTCGCCAATGTAACGCTATTTTTGGTGACTGTTCTAAGGCGACCGCTGTGCGCATACGTTAATGTGATCGACAGCAAAGCCATGGTTGGTCAGATTATGCAGGTAGGGATACAGGTGGTCATAATCCCATTCGGAAGAAAATGTGTGTCTATTCCATATCGCCAGTCCACTGCAGGTGGGCGAAGACTTAATTAGTTATGTGCAATTCAAGAAGTATTCTGCTATTTAGTTATGATTGGTTGTAACTGGTAGTAGTAGTAGTAGTAGTAGTAGAAGTAGTAGTAGTAGTTGTAGTAGTAGTAGTATATATAGTAGTAGTAGTAGTAGTAGTAGCAGTAGTAGTAGTAGTAGTAGATATAGTAGTAGTAGTATATATAGTAGTAGTAGTAGATATAGTAGTAGTAGTAGATATAGTAGTAGTAGTAGTAGTATGAGTAGTAGAAATAGTAGTAGTAGTAGTAGTAGTAGTAGTAGTAGTAGAAGTAGTCGTAGTAGTAGTAGATATAGTAGTAGTAGTAGTAGTAGTAGTAGTATGAGTAGTATAAATAGTAGTAGTAGTAGTAGATGTAGTAGTAGATGTAGTTGTAGTAGTAGTAGTAGAAGTAGATATAGTAGTAGTAGTAGTAGTAGTAGTAGATATGGTAGCAGTAGTAGTAGTATGAGTAGTAGAAATAGTAGTAGTAGTAGTAGTAGTAGTAGTAGTAGAAGTAGTCGTAGTAGTAGTAGTAATAATCATTACAATAACAACAAGATGAGTTCTAGATGGCCACGTGGTGAAGCCATTTGTTTTAATGTAGATAGCTTTTAAACGGGAATGAAACATGAATGCGTTAATTACCTATAGTTTTTTGATAATTATTGTGTTGTTTTCTGATCGAAATTTCGGAACAGGTCGGTTTTAAAATATTTTCCGTTTTAATAGATAAAGTTCAGTTTAGAAGATGAACTTTGGTGGTTGTTTCGTGTACGATACACAAACAAATAAGCCGATTGTACAGAGGAAGGTGGGTGGTGATACAAACTAAATCTATACATCATACCGTTTTGTGGACTTTATGAAATTGTGAAAGTGAGTAACATTGGATACATTACTAGCGGCACGTAGTATATATAAACAGACGGATGCTTACATATAGATAAGACAACATGTCTAATGATGCGGTTCGTTTATTTGCTTTTTTTTTCTTCAAACATTGGCAACATGATGCAATGCAAGACAGCCTCATATATATAAATACACATAATTACATACACATTTACATATTCGATGCGATATAATCGTATCTCCAAAATACATACATACATAAACGTACATAAATCGTATAAAATGTTTTAAGGAGAAACATGAAGTCAATGACTTTTATGTAAGTTTACAGTATTATGTTTCCAACACGAGTATTTTTCACACATTAGAATCAATACACATTGAATACACTCTCTATGCATTTATTGTGATGCAAAATACATAAGTCATCGCTTATTAGATAGCAGAATTCAATATGTTAACAGTTACGTTTCAACAGTAATACATTTGTGAAAGTAGATGGTTTGTTTGTATTTATATATAAATGCAATTATATTATTAATATTGTTTGTGTAATGACTCAGAGAATTCCACAATCGCACTACGTTGACACAAAGACTCATCGATCTCATTGTGGAATGAACGGGTACTCGTTCTGAATCATAACTAGCTCTCAATGAGTTCGTCGTTTCCCGCCTAACGAATAGATGCTGAATGTTTGATGGCAAACAGCAGTAGTAAGCTATGTACATTAATACTAACGTTTTCAGTTATATTATATCTAGACATTTTAAGATATGTAATTGTTGAATATTTATTATTATTTGCAACTTTTTAGTTGGATTGTATATACATTAACCATAAATTCCCCAAATTCACACAACTACCATGTTGTTACAAGACGACACAACATCAGGCCTGTAGCCAGGGGGAGTTCACGGGGTTCACGTGAACCCCCGTTTTGGTGAACCCCCCTCAAAATTGCATCTTTAAAATGTGAACCACTAATTATATTCCATGTTTTTCAAAAGCGTTAACTCCCCTCCTAAATGCTGCTGGATAGAGTTCAAGCATTACAAGAAAGTCTGATTTGTGCAGATGGAAAAAGGAGAACCGCTGTCTATTAAGTGATCATCACTGAATGTATGGGAACCTGGCTGAGAGTTCTGTCGCCAATGCCACGAGTGAAATATAATATCTTAACATATTAAGCGATAGATCAAGGAACAATTATTTTTTTATTAAAATGTTATGCACGCGCGTGACCCCGATCACGCGTGTGTGTGCGTGTGTGTGTATGCTACCGTATGTGTAAACGTGTGTGTGAGCGCGCGTGTGTGTGTGTGCACGCGCGTGTGTGTATAGGGTGTATGTGTATGTGTGTGTGGGTGTGTGTGCGTGTATGTGGGTGGGTGTGCGCGTGCGCGTGCGCGTGCGCGTGCGTGTGTGTGGTGTCTGGTGTGTGTGTGTTTGTATGTGTGTGTGTGTGTGTGTGTGTGTGTGTGTGTGTGTGTGTGTGTGTGTGTGTGTGTGTGTGTGTGTGTGTGTGTGTGTGTGTGTGTGTGTGTGTGTGTGTGTGTGTGTGTGTGTGTGAGTGGGTGGGTGGGTGTAAGTGGGCGTGAATGTGTGTGTGCGTGTTCGTGTTCGTGTTTGTGTGCGTGTGCGTGTGCGTGTGTGTGCGTTGTTTGTAATATACAAAGAATCTTTCGATTGTGACTAATAATATACAAAAAGAGTGGATGCTAAAAATGATGACTATGTTAGTGAAATTACTACTCTATGTTGGAACAGTTAACAAAGAAAGAGAGTTTGTTAAATTGTTGTGATATTTGTAAACGGACTGCTGAGAAATGAGTAATCAAATAAACTCGTTCCCTCTGGAGAAGTTGGATGCTCTAGGAAGAGGGACTGATCTAACAGGTCTGTGTCTGTGTGTGCAAGTGCGTGTGCCTGTGTGTGTGTGTGTTTGTGTCCGCGCGCGGGTGGATAATCCATCTTATTCCTAAATATAGGCAGCTGTTCAAATATGAAAGCCCCAGAATTGGAATCCATAATCATAAACAAGTATATATATATATATATATAGAAGCGTTGTTAGTATCCAAAACACAAAAACGTACTTCAAAGGACTATTATAAACCACATACGAAAACTATTTAAATCTTATTCGTTGTGACGTATTTTTCAGGTCAACGAAGAAGGTTGATTCGCATGCTACAGAAGACGTGAAGTAACAAAGACATACAATGATGCAGTTCGATTGTACTGAGAAGCCGCTAGGAAGAGTCTTCTACGTATACGGCCGCTTCATCGCCCGCCACCCAATATGGTTCCTTGTTTGTCCGCTCCGCTTGACTGCGACGCTCGGATCAGGCGTTTTAAATTTCCACGCAGAATACGACGTAGAAAACTTGTTCACCCCAGAAGGTGCTCGGTCGAAAGAGGAACGCTCCACATTGCAACATATTTTCACTGAACACGAGAAATCAGAAAACTTTAGCGTCATCAGAATGTCAACTCTTGGTCAATATGGCCGCGTAATAGTGACGTCGAAGGAGAAAGACGGAAACGTGTTGAAAGAAGACATTTTCAACGATGTGGTACAACTTGATAAGGATATTCGAAATATCACAGTTGATGTCGACGGGACGACGTACAGCTACAGAGATCTGTGCACAGGATCGTGTGAGAATGCGACCGACACGCTAATTATATTGCATGGTGTTATGAACGTAAATCTAAACGATTTAGCGTATCCCGTACACAGGATTGCGCGAGGGTCACGCAATTTGACATTCTTCTTCGGAAGCACCATAGGCGGGGTCAGTACGACGGCAGATGGCCACACTGAAGCAAAAGCATGGTCGCTGCATATTACCTCTTGTCACATGAAAATGCCGAAGCTGTAATGAAATGGCAGGAGAAATTCCTATCAGTTATCGTCGACAAAAGTTACAAACACATCACCGTGACTCGTTTCATGCTCACTCTCTCGAAGACGAACTAAAGCGGAACGCTGATGCAGTCTTTACGTTACTGCCTATATTGTTAGTAATTCTAATCGCATTTACCGTCGGGGCCTGCATGAGCGCAGTAAACCGTGGCTAGGACCTATCGGCGTATTCTCGGCCGGTCTCGCTATAGTCTCGGGGTTCGGTCTCGTGCTCCACACTGGTGTGCCTTTCATTGATATCGTCGCTTCAAGTCCCTTCCTTGTTCTTGGTAAGTCCGTTCTTGCTTCTCTTATAAAAATATTAATATGTTTCAGCGAAAAATGTGAAGATGGTTATGACATAACATTTGTTTATTGTAATTGTGCGTGTTTTACTTGCGTGCGTGTTCTAATTGTGGTTTTTATCTTCATATGGCAGGAATTGGCGTCGACGACATGTTTGTCATGCTGGCAGCATGGCGTCAGACCGACTTCCGGTTGTCCGTTGAAGAGTGCATGGGCAAGGCCTTCTCGGAAGCGGCGTTGTCGATCACAATCACAAGCCTTACGGACGCTCTGTCGATTGGCATCGGGACAATCACGACATTCAGATCGGTGCGAATCTTTTGCACTTTCACGGTGCTCGCCGTTTTGTTCGACTACTTCTACCAGATCACATTCTTCGCCGCCTGCATGGTGCTGACAGGACACCGAGAGGCAAACAACCAGCATGCAGCCACGTGCATGAAAGCTGTGCCCAAGTCACTAGCAGGTAGATATATAATTATATATATATATATATACATATATATATATGTATATATATATGTATATATATATATATGTATATATAAACAAATAGATAGGCATCCTCTGTGGAGGCCCAGCCAAAAGTTACAATCGGGTAAGCTGTTAGCAGGAAGCCATAGCAACAGCTACCATCTATTTACCGTGACGATGATTCATATACCAGCTTATGCATAGCCTCAACAATAACGAATGGGCAGTATTTACAACCATTACGGTATTATGGACCTGCGTCATCACTTGTTCCAAGTCTGACCTGTTTATATTGAAAATATTAAACTACTATCTTCGTGTGAATATAGAAAGATGCGAGTGCACAGTTAGTGTGGTTTAAAGTTAGCGTATCAATATAATTTTGCTACTATTTTACGTATAAAGTAAAAATACAACCAAGTCACATAAACAATGAGAAGGGACATGTAAGTGGTTATAATAATTTGTATACACGCCTCCATCTGACAAACATGCCTCCATAATCCCTACCAATACCACTATGTTAGCGAATACTTTTGTCTGACAGGACACCGCAGCACCATCTTCCGCCACTTATGCACGGGCGGATACACTGAGGAGGAAAAAGAAGACACCAAAAACACGGCCGACGTGAGAGCAATGACATTTTTCAGGGTCTCGTGGGGAGGATTGCTGTCAACTCGACCCTTCAAGATATTTCTCCTTCACGTCTATCTCGTGTACTTAGGTTTTGCTATATGGGGATGCTTGAACGTTAACGAGGGTATCACTTTTGACAGACTAGCAGGAGACGGTTCCTATGTCGCTGACTACTATGATCAAGACACCACGTACTTCCGTGAATACGGACATTGCATCAACGTGGTTGTCGGCAAGGAGCTTGCACTGTGGAACCCGACCGAACGAGACAAGATCGAAGAAATGATACAGGAATTCGAAGAATCTGTATATTTCCACGGCAATTACGTCACAGCAGCGTGGATTCGTGATTTTACTACTTTCATCGGAACCGACGCTGTAGACTCTGGAAACTTCTCGGTAATATTATATTACTTTTTTGTTAAAATACATCCGTCTTGGCGTCAATTACAAAGAGGGTATTATTCGGGAATCCGGAAAAGTGAAATACTCACGATTCTTTGTGTTTTCAAATAAGACTGACACGTCAATACTAGAAAGCAACATGATGTCTATTGCTCGACCGATCGCCGATAAGCACAAAGATCTGAATGTGACGGTATACCACCCTGTGTTCATATTCTACGACCAATACCTTGCCGTTTGGCCAAACACGAGACAAAATCTAATTATTGCGACGGCCGCCATGTTTCTTGTTTCGCTGTTTCTCATACCACATCCGGTGTGCAGTTTGTGGGTGACTTTCAGCATCGTGTCCATCTGTACCGGGGTCATAGGTTACATGACGTGGTGGGGCGTCAACCTCGACTCGATCTCAATGATCAACATTATCATATGCATCGGCTTCAGTGTTGATTTTTCAGCACATATAACTTATTCCTTCGTGTCGACTGAAGGCGACACTGGTAATCAGCGAATGCGCAACGCCCTCCATGCTCTCGGCTACCCCATAACGCAGGGTGCGCTGTCGACAATTCTTGGTGTGTCTGTGATGGTCTTCGTTCCCTCATACATATATCGTACCTTCTTTAAGACGATGTTCCTAGTCATCTCACTTGGTCCTTTCCATGGGCTGCTTATTATCCCTGTGCTTCTGTCTGTAATTGGGCCAACGAAAATAACGAAGAAGCGACATTCTGTGTCTCCCATAAACCCACCAAAGCTCCCCTCGATAATGGATGGTCATAGTGACTGGGATTATGGCTTCGGTGCTCCCCTAGGATACTGGGATGATTTCCACTCTAAGATCCCGGCATTCCCGCGTAAAATGGGATGTCCGGTGAGATACTGCAGTATCAAAAATAATCCCCGGAGCAGAGGCCGTGGAGCTAGAACCAACCCCGCGCCATTGCATTACGCTAACGGTAGCCTGCCCCCCGGATATGAGGTGTCGGGACACCGCAACGGCTGGCCAGGAGGAAACGGATACCTGACGTCGTTAAGCGGCAGAAGTCGACAACAAGACAAATGCATCGATCCACATGAGTACACGCCAAGAGAGGCCAATACATTCATTTTACCACGAGACGACAATGCTGGGCCACGCGACCACAGACCTTTAGTGGATCCCCTAAACACCGCGTAGGGCCGCTTTGTCGAGAACAAATGGCGAATGACTGGAACATATATTGATCAACTTGGGAATCTCAACTCCACCTCGCCCCCACCCCTGCGCGCGGACGCACACACACCCATGCAACATGCACACACGTGTGTATATGCACCCACACACACACACACACACACACACACACACACACACACACACACACACACACACACACACACACACACACACACACATAACATAAATAAATACATACACACATACACACATACACACATACACACATACACACATACACACATACACACAAACACACATACACACATACACACATACACACATACACACATACACACATACACACATACACACATACACACATACACACATACACACATACACACATACACACATACACACATACACACATACACACATACATGCATACGTACATACATACATACATACATATGTAAACACACACACACCAATACGTATTCAGGAATGGACGCAAACACCAACTCCGCGAATACACAAACACACAATGAATACAAATGCACCAGCATGACTACTACAATTTATGTTACTCAATGCTGATTGCTAAAATTAATTCGCCTTAGGATAATATGAAATATACGATAAATGACAAATGTTTTAAAATTGTTATGGAATCAACAAAAGGGAACCATATTAGCATTCAATATGTTATTCAGAAAAATCATTAGTGGGCTCAAATTCAGAACCTACACTACGTGACGCGTCTTATACAATACTCAGTCGTTGGCTTACATTGAAACCTGCGGAAGCGCAGTAGAGTAATTGTGTACCCAGTTCGTTTGTTATGGTTGTTAGCGAGCGGTTTTTTGTCTTCAACGCTGGATGACGGAATGACTGGTGGATACCCCTAGCGACTGGAAGTGAATTCACCGGAACTTCGTGTACAACACACCAGGGTTGTGGATTGGGAGACTAATGAACTGGAGCAGTTGTACTGTACTTTCTTACGAAATATTTACTGGTTCTAGTCGTAAATAACAGTGCATGCTCCACTGCCCCCCCCGCGCGCACGCACACACACATACAATCACATGCACACACGTGTGTATATGCACACACACACACACACACACACACACACACACACACACACACACACACACACACACACACACACACACACACACACACACACACACACACACATAAATACATACATGCATACATGCATACATACATACATACATAGTATAGTTGATAATTACTCAATCTGTCAACATGCATACATAATACAAGGACTGATTATATGTACTCGTGTACACATTGACGTACATATGGATACTTAGGTATACATTCTAATACGTATTACGAATTACAAATAAAGCAATTATGGATACGACAAGTGGATTCATAATTTAAAATAAAAACGTTTTTTGTGTATTTTTGAAAACCATATAGACTGTGGGTGTAAATTTTATTAATGGTAATACTTGGTGTTTTGTTAACTATCTCTACTATGTTGTGTCTAATGAATTTCTTCGCAAATTCATGTTTGAATCTGGACATCTACATATTATTTCTTTCACGTGTGCATTGCTGATGAATATTATAGATGTGTGTGCTTGGAAAAACATTGACGTAGTAGGGTAAAAGATTGTTAATTAATTTATAGTCAAATTTTAATTGTTGGATTTTATAAATGTCATCCAACCTTAGCAAATGAAGTCTTTTAAAAACAGCACTTGTGTGCATTGTATTTACTTAAGGATATTATTTGTATTGCTTTTTTCTGTATTTTGAAAATTCGATGTGCCTGATGACCCCATAAAAGTATGCCATAATTAATATGAGGGAGAATAAGAGCATCGTACGTAATATATAATGTATTAGGTGGTAACAAGTATTTAAGTTTATTTAGTATGCCTATTGTTTTATATATTTTATTTGATATTTTGTTTGTATGACTCTGCCAGTTTAAATAGTTATTTATTATACATACATACATACACACATATATACATACGTACATACATAAATACATACATATATAAATATTCACACACACACACACACACACACACACACACACACACACACACACACACACACACACACACACACACACACACACACACACACACACACACGCACGAGCGTACAAACAAATACGCAATCACGAATGGACGCAAACACCAACTCTGCGAATACACAAACACACCATAAATACAAATGCACCCGCATGACTACTACGACTTATGTGACTGCATGCTGATTGCAAAAATTTATTCGCCTCAGGATACTATGAAATATACGATAAATGACAAATATGTTAAATGTTTATGGAATCAACAAAAGGGAACCACTATTTAGCATTCAATGTTATTCAGAAAAATCATTGGTGGGCTCAAACTCAGAACCTACACTACGTGACGCGTCTTATACAACACTCAATCGTTGGCTTACATTGAAACCTGCAGAAGCGCAGTCGAGTAATTGTGTACCCAGTTCTTTTGTTATGGTTGTTAGCGAGCGGTTTTTTGTCTTATTGCTGGATGACGGAATGACTGGTGGCTACCCCTAACGACTGGAGGTGAATTCACCGGAACTTCGTACAACACGCCAGGGTTGTGGATTGGGAGAAGAATGAACTGTAGCAGTTGTACTGTGCTTTCTTGCGAAATACTTACTCGTTCGAGTCGTAAATAACAGTAACATATATCGCTGAGAATTAAAACGATCACTATTATATAATTGTTTTATTTACGTTATTTGTTCGATAGATGTTACATTAGGTTTTGTTTCCAATAGGATATTGTTACTTAGGTACACCATAGTGGCATTCTACAATAGTGGCATTGTTGCAATCTATGTATGTCAGAAAATAAATATGAAAGTATGTATGAATGTATATGTATGTATGTATGTATGCATGTTATTTTTGTATGGATGTATGTATGCATGTATGTATGAATGTATGTATGTATGTATGGTTGTATGTATGTATGTATGTATGTATGTATGTATGTATGTATGTATGTATGTATGTATGTATGTATGTATGTATGTATGCAATCTGTGACATTCCAAATTTATGTTAATCGCAAATTAACTCTCCTCCGCTGTCACATTTCCCGGCCAGTCCGTCTTTCCAAGCGACTTCGGGGTACCTCGGACAGAATGCCCGATCCTTTCCACGCAATCCCTCACACTCTGTCCGTCCCACCCGATCCCGACCACCCGATCTCTCATATCCGATCTCTCCTACCCGATCTCTCCACACCCGAACCCTCCCACCCACATGACAACTGAAATATTTTATGAAAAGGCTGCTTAATTATTATTGTCCATAAACTCTGTTCAGCTACATCCAGCTGCATTTGTCATCTGGTGCTGTCTAACACCATTCCCGTCGGAGGCAGTCTTGGAGTGTTTTCGAATGTTCTTCTGATGTTGTAGTCAGTGGAAATGTTGCCACTTCATTCTTTCTGACAGCATCTGGAATATTAACGTACACATATTTAATTTCTTCAATGAAGGAACCGCATTGTACAATGCATAGTATCTATAACATTTTAAACATATTTTGTCTCACAATAAGGTCACATAAAATTATTTTCCTTTACTTTTATAAAATAAATGCCTGGTTTCTCATCAGCACAAGAATTTTTAAACAGCTTCCACAAAACTTTATTTTGAAATATAGTTATCCTTTGATTAAGTAGACATGCACTAATTCTGCGAAAAAGAGAAAACTGTATTTCACACCAAACCAAAGGAATGTGCCTACTTGTAAGAAATACATTCTGTAGACATCTTAAGACTTTTCAATTATTAATTGTTAACGATGAGTTGTATTGATTGTTGATAGTACCGTCATCAGGATCAACATAGTCACATCTACCATAAATCGTACCCCTCATTTACATATTAATAAAGTTCTGATGAGAAACTTGGAACTGTTTAATAAAGTCCTATAGTAAAGCAACATAAATTACAGCTAGTGTGTGGGCCATAAACTGACAGAAGGCGCCTAGGGTAAGCACTTCATCCATCACACATTTACCCTGTCACACTGACAAACAGGAACACGCAGGACAGGGTCAGTATTTGTTGTTGATGAGATACGTTCATCTTCATCATGTCACCGTCATCCATAGCCTATAGGGTGGCCACAATCATGACATCAGGTTATTCTGCCGCACATCCTATTTAATGTTTTACGCATAAGTAACAAGTTTCCACACAATCAAAAGTGCTTATGAAGTCATGCCAAAATGAATAATTTAGAAATATACAAAGATTTATAACAGAATGTCTAAAAACGTACCTTTTCCCCCGGAGCTCTGCTTTTACTGTTTCCGCAAACTGTCAATCTGGACTCTGTTCAAAAATGGCGGTACAGCGTAGTGTCAAATGTCACTACCCTAGTGCTTCAGCAGAGGGAGACCCAATTGCAGATAAATGACTAACGGACTTTGTCACTGGGTCAACAGCGGTCTAAAAGCCCGACCATTCGTGAACATGACGTCAACCGCAAAAATGTGTACCTATATTTTGCACTAACATGGCGCTGTGCAGCGCCATGGCAGGAAATAGTTCCTAAGTGGATATACAATTAGAGAAAGTTTATATGTATCACATCCATAATAAACTAACAGAACAGTAATTTAAGACATTTTGCGTTAAGCACGCTATACATATGTACGTTATTCTGCCGTGCGGCTCATTCCCAGGTGTCGCTGTTCACGAACACTCGGTCTTTTAGCCTTTCCTAGGAGGAGAGGCTAAAAGCCCGACTATTCGAGAACACTTCTAGTACATCCATATTAGGCCTTATATTTAGATATAGTGAAAACTGCTAGAGAAGGATACTAACGTATTTTGTATTATCCAACAAGAGTATATATAACATATTGTCGTGTCACTGGTCCTGAAAACTCGTTCTTTTAGCCTTTGCTAAGGGGAAATGCTAAAAGCCGGAGCATTCGGGACCACTTTTTTAGTCTATGCATCATATGCCTTATATATACTTTATATACTAAACAATGCTAAAATGTAGGATAATGGCGTATTTTGTAATTTCCAACAAGCAAAAATATAACATTGTCGTTCCTTTGTGGAACTGCATAGCCACGAATAGTCGGGCTTTTGGCCTTTGCTAGGGTGATAACCAAAAGCCCGACCTTTCGGGACCATTTTTTTATTCTATACATCATATATATAGGCATTGTATATACTCTATATACTGAATTAACAATGCCATAGTAGGATAATGACGTCTGTTTTACTTTCCAACAAGAAAAAATATAACATCATCGTTCCTTAGTGTCACTACATGGTCCCGAAAACTCGGGTATTTCGCCTTTGCTATGGTGAAATGCTAAACATCCGACCATTCTGGACCACTTTTTTTTAGTCCATACATCATAAGCCTTGTATCTTATACTTGTATATTATATCGAGCAATGCTACATTATTTGATGACGTATTATTAAAATTTTCGTCGTTCCCTATATAGTGTTACCGGTCCGGAAAAGTAATTTTTGACCTTTGCATATTAGTGTGAAAAACGAGCGTTCTTGACCAATGGTCGAGATCTACTATATTCTGTGTTTGGACACGCGTTCTACGAAATGATTATTATTTTCATAATTGATGTGTAATTGTCAATTATGAAAATTATGTGACAGGTTTTAATTAATAGTCACGCGAGCGTGTGCGTGCATGTGCACGCGTGTGTGCATGTGTGTGTGTGTGCGTGTACGTAGACTCTATGTGTATGCGCGTGCGTGTGTTTGTTTACTTGTACATGCGTATATGTTCGTGTGTGTTTCGTTGCGCGTGCGTGTGTGCGTGCGTGCGTGCGTGCGTGCGTGCGTGCATGCGTGCGTGCGTGTCATGCGCCCAGTTGCGAAGCAGTCGGCCGAGCCTTCTTTACCGGGGAGTGAAGTCCATTATCTAAATACTCCGTCATTCTGATGATCACAAGTTGACCACATACACATGTATGGACAACGATTGTTCCACGCGTACTGCAGGCCTTTCTGAAATAACTTTACTGAAGTAATCAAGAAGTATTAGGCACGTTAATTGTCATATTCTGCCGTGCGTGCGGGCCATTCCCGTGTGTCACTATTCACGAAAACTTGGGCTTTTAGCCTTTCCTAGGGGGAAATGCTAAAAGCCCGACCATTCGGAACCATTTCCCTACTGCATGCATAGAATGCGTTATAGTGTATTTATATACAACAATTTAACAATATTATGTCATTAACATCATACTGTATAGTCGGATAATAATGTGATATTGCTGGAACGTACTGCTCGTGGGCGTGGTCAGGCCGTATTCTACATTTGACGTCCGCGGAGCAACCAGAAGCCAGCGTTCAATTATACGCTGACCTGGTGGTCACTGACCACATAGTTTGCCGTCGGGCCAGTAATTTTTTTGAATTACTGGTCCGTGTGACCGCCTACTTTTTGGGGGGAGGTTATACAACGTTCTACAGCAGTGCGCGTAAGCGTATTGTCAAGACTAGTCACCTGAAGACGCTGTTTACAAAAAAGGTGGTTTACGCTCGATATTGCTCACTTTATTGTAACGTGAAATGCAACGCCCACGGAGCGCGCACGCTACAATGGTAGTTATCGTCAAAAAAGACCCGAAACGAACGTACAGTAATTTACTCATTTTGGTCAATCAAAACGAGGCATCATCACTGGCGCCGCCATCATCATATCCAGAAGGAGCTATGCCTTTCGAATCTGTTTGAGAAAAGCCGCCATTGGCAAATTTTCCTGGGTAAAAACAGTTAGAAAAATGCGATCACCAGCCGAGTCATTTTGTTAATTATTGTTTAAGTAAACTACGATGATGCTTACAACATTAAATATGTCACATATGTTCACTAGTTCACATCATGTGATGTTGGCTTATGTTGGCTGTTGCATTAATATTATAATAAAAACCACTGGGTAACGCCTGTGCCAATGTCGATGCATTCATGTGATGTGTGTATGGCATGAACCGCATTGTTGTTGCTTAATTTGCAATGCCTAATAACGCAAGTATTCGCCACGTGTAGCAAGCAAATAGGGTTGAACAAATGGATACCCGAACAAAAAAACATTGAGTGTTGCAATAATATTTACATGAAAATAGGTATTTATTCGTGTAATGTGTATAATTGGAGGTGCAAATTTTCTATTTCGATTAATTCATTCAATTCATCTTACTTTGCGGGATTCAATTCCAATTCAATGTGTTTTGGTTTTATTCAATTCCAATTCAATTCATATTCAAGCATTTCGTTGATCAATTCAATTCTAATTCAATTAAGAATTGAACCCAACGCTGCCTACTATTGTACTATACATTGCTACTTGTGGGCACAATATCATATTTAATATGTATCTTGTTAAAATCATGTTGTTGTGCTGTAGGTACCAGGGCATGTGTAGCATTTCTGCTATTTCAAGATGGTTAAATCTACTTGCCTGAGGTTTAATTTGGGAAATGAGGAAGGTCAAGCCAGTAGATAGACATATTGTTGACCAACCGCCTTGGTTACGTAATTACGGCAACTCGGTTGCAGATGCGCTCAGTGGGGCGTGGTATTCTGTTGCTAGCATTGCCAGCAGGTGGTTTCACTGTAATCTTAGAGGATGTTCCACAATGTTTAGTTTTAATTGTATATTGCTTTAGCCAATAGAAATGCTGGAAACCTGTCATATGATGTGTAATTAGGTCCGCTTATATAAACGTTTATTGTACGCATTTCGCCATCTGGGCGCTGGCGAAGGACTGGGACAGATCCAGGGTTGAACGAGACAGGTTGCCCTGCTGCCAAGAGAATGGCTAGTCAAGTCAAGTGTGGTGGGAATCGTTAACGTGGGTTACGTTCCCAAGCTTTTGTGTGTGTGTAATATTCAGTGTCCAGAGTGACTGTTTGATCGAGCTTCGAAGAAGCCATGCCGCCACGTCAGCGGTATATTGAGACAACGTTCCGGTTGGCCCCAACGTATTTGCGTCGATGAGCGATAATCGCGACGCACTCACCCAGCACGGGCCATCCTCGAACAGCGGTCTTACAGCGACAACGTCAGAAAGATTGACCGAATGCGACTCTTAGCGGCCGGCGGTAAACGTATACTGCCAGGCGTCGTCATTCACGCGAACCCATTCATCCGACTTCTCGATCGTTTGCGACAGCGCAAGACATCTCGATCGAATTCGTAGCGGCCGGCGGTAAGCGTCTGCTGCCCGGTTTCGTCTTTCAGTTGAAAATATTCAACTGACTTCGCAATCGTTTGCGACCGTGCGATCATTGAACGGACGCGACTCGAGAAGTCGCGGCGTACGACGACAATCGTCAAGTGCCCGGCATCATCACTCGTGCGGCCGAGATACACCGTTCTAATTGTGTTCTGAGTTCGGCGTGTTGACTTCAGCAAACGTTCGTACATATTCGAGATGGGATTAGCCCAGTATAAATGTATATTTTCTGATTGAATGCATCTATTATTTGTTGTATTATGATTGGTAGTTATCTGTGTTTTGAAGTGAGGTATTTTTACCCTTGAAGTATTCACATATATATGTATATATGTGTGTGTGTTGTAATAGATTACTGTAATGAAAGTCCGCGATGACTAGCTTATACTGTGTATTTATATTATGGAAGTTATTCTTAGATAACACTTGGCGCCTAGTGTATGGTCGTGTAGCGGTGTAATCCACCTTAGAAAGGAAGTGGAATTTGATAATCGAAAGACTCAGTGTTATTGTTCATTATGTTCTATTAAGATTTGGTTACGGGATTTCTTTATTCTGTTTATTTTGTTAATCGAGATATTTACCAAAAGAAAGATATCTGGTAATAAAGTTTATTAAATTTTCCTCGTTCTTTGTCGCTTGTTCACGAAAACCGTTCTTTCTCATATGCGTTGACCTTGATATATAAGAACCCTACTAGACTGAGCCATCTAGTGTACGGAGACCTCGCTAATCCATGACAGCATGGTACTTGCTCTTCAAAGTTGGGACATTTGTGGGTTGTGTTTAATGATGCAACTATTAGAAAGAATTAAGAAAGACAATTATTATCCAATAAAAGCGTGCGTGGTATTGCGTGATGTAATCCCTCATGTTCACATTACATGATTCTACATATTTTTATAAGACACATTGTATATGTCCCACATCCATTGTATGGTCCTTCAAGAAGCTGCAATTCTGGGTGTATTTAAACAAATCTGTGGTTGTACTTGCATAGCAAACAGTTCCCTTTAACACATTCCAATACAATAAGTATTATTTAATTTGCATTACACTGATAATGAGTTCACGGAAACTGTTTGACAGTAGCTCCCTAACCTGAAGGAGTAGAGAAACAATTTTGGATCATCATCAATGTCACGATCATAGTCAACGCAATATGTGTGTTTTTCTTTATGGTGTTACCTTTACTAAATAAGCGTATTTACTGTATGTGCAAACATGTCCATGCAACATAGGTGCATGTTCATATTAGTATGTAGGCATTTGTTATGCAAGATATATATTTCGACTGTCCTAGGAATGATATTGAGTAAGAAAAAAAATCCCTGATACAACCTCTTCAGGGTTCAACTTAAATCTTCAAACACTGTATATGTTTGATTTGTTAGTGTGTTGTCTATTGAATCACATAAAAATTTATCTATCACTTCAGATAAAAATTGGCCAAGTGGCCTTGAAGTCCTTTTGACTATATTGTGAGTTTGTAATTATTAATGAAAGGTTTTTGGTGAATCATAGTTATAGATCATTAAGATAATTATGTCTACTGCTGTTTTAACGTTCCTCAGGTTCTACCAGTGCAGTAGGGATTCCCATTACACATTAGTTACAGCCCACTGTTTGACACAGCTTTAAACCTATATGCAACTGTCCAGTTTAACAGGGGTCTAGTTGGGTAATGCTATTGTTTAAGGCTTTGTATAGACCCTTTCAGTTACCACCCAGACATTAAATTGTGAAGCTTAAATAATTATTACGAAGGCCTAATATGTATGGCAGCCTGGCCATTACCAATTAAACTTAAAGCCTAGGCAAAACGTCCGGTAATCACCATAATCGGCAGAAGCCATAATGCCCTTTATTAATAATAACAGTATGCCGATTGCCGAACGTCCCACATAATCATCATAATTGTGTTCTAGTTAGATACTGTTGACGCATTCTACTTGGCATACTCACTTTTCGAATAAGAATGCAACGAGCTATCGAAGGTAACATGCATTATCACGATTTACTAAAACATAAATTAACATATTTCACAAACTGACATATTTCACAAACCGTTTCCCTCCATTTTCCGTCCGTTAACCCGCTAACGGCGCCGTATCTGACTATATTCATGCGCGGCTTGTAAATAAAGAAAGTGCACGTAAATGGGTGACGTCATGTGCATGAACAGGCGGGCATTTAGCGTTTCCCGCTGGCAGGTGGGTGTCGTGTGCCGACGAATGCCGCTTCCCAGCCGCTCAGATCCGCCCTCGGGCCGAGGATGTAGTCGGCTGAGAACTAAAAGAAAGAATCACATTATTAGTAAAGTACTTTGAGGATAGGTGGTGAAAACCGCTAATTCGTGTTTACGTTTCCCGGACTTCTGTGGTTTCACGTGTCCGTTTCCTCTTGATTTTTTAAAGTTCCAGAGCGTTTGACGTCACCGCAAAATATGATTTTGATTGGTCGATATAAAAAAGCCGTACGGGGATAGTTTAAATCTGACTGACTCGGCTGCCGTGTCGAAACTTGGGCAATTTCGTTCACCCCATGTCTCCTCCCTACCAACCCGCACCGGCCAGCGTGGAAGGGTAGGCCAACAACACCCCAGCAGGCAAAGACAATGAAGAAAAGTCCCCCAGTTCCCAGTCCCCAGCAGCATCGAAAGAGTCTATGACCAAGGAGGCGGTTCGGGTCAACTACGGCTACGTGCAGGGAGTGCTAAGAATATATGGGTCAAGAAAAGCCGCCGAGAGAAGGTAACAGCAACATATAACGTAAGAACACTACTAAGAGATGAACAGATACAAGAACTGGAGGAAGAACTAAGTTGGTATGGGATGTGATTGGGATCGGAGAATTCCGAAGAAGAGAGGAATGCATCAGCCCCAGAGTAGCAGAACTTGTTCTATGCATAACAAAACGCTACAAACTGAAGATAGTACAAGTATATGCACCAACAACATCATACTCAGAAGAAGACACATACAACTTATACAACGACGTGGATGAGACCTTAGAAAAGCCAACCTACTACACGATAGTGACGGGAGACTGTAATGCGCAAGTAGGGAAACGAACAAACATTTCGGAAACGGCAACAGGCAAAGTTGGCCTAGGTGTGAGAAACGAAAGAGGTGACACCTTGGTAGAATGGGCAACATCAAGGAAGTACAAAATCATGAATACCATGTTCCAGAAGAAAGCATGGAGAAGATGGACATGGAAAAGCCCAAATGGAGAAACGAAGAACGAAATTGACTACATCCTGACAAAACGGCCAGACATAGTCACTGACGTAACTGTCATCAACCAAGTCAACATCGGAAGTGACCACAGAATGGTAATGAGCAACATCAAACTGGACAAATTGATAAACAAGAGACCACCGAGTGTAGATACCACACAAATCGGAAGAAAAAAGATCGAATTCCAACTCGAACTGCGAAATCGATTGGAGACACTACAGGAACTAGACGACATCGACACCATGAGCGAAAACACCACTGAGATGATCAAACTAAGTGTGACAAGTGTAGCCCAAGCAATCAACAGGTATGTAGTGACAAGAATATCATCACCGACACGAGCACACATAAAGAAACGACGAGAAATGGTGGATAACGGCGACCGTAAAATACAAATAGAGTACGCAGAAATATGCAAGACCATCAAAACGAAAGCGAAGGAGGACATCAGAAGGTACGAACAAGAGATCATACGAGAAATGATTATGTCATCAAAGAGCCTGAACAAAGCAAGAAGAACACAGAC
Organism: Escarpia spicata; assembly: GCA_963995525.1. Taxonomy (NCBI): domain Eukaryota; kingdom Metazoa; phylum Annelida; class Polychaeta; order Sabellida; family Siboglinidae; genus Escarpia; species Escarpia spicata. The sequence goes on along the minus strand of OZ023206.1, from coordinate 23,501,718 downwards.
ACTACGCCGAGACAGACTGATTACATTTCTAGACAAGCAGGGTAGAGAAATACAAGACCAAGATATGATGATGGAACGAATAGAGGAATTCTACACAGAGCTATACGACAGTGAACAGAGTACCATAATTCACACCGACCCGAAAGAAGTACCAGAGATAATACCATGGGAGGTGGAAGCAGGGCTAAGAGATATGAAGAATGGGAAGACATCAGGCAACGACCATGTAAATATTGAAACACTAAAAGTAGGAGAAAATATAATCTCGACGACACTGGCTAAGCTGTATACTTAAAAGGAATAAAAACATATATTGTTTGAATTCATGTTATATTGCATCCTGCTATCTATTTCCACGTCCACCAAGCCAAACAAAATCAAAAAATATTCAATGAATTAGAAATTCCACATTTTAGAAACATCGTTATATATAATGACCATATTTTCATTTTTGTGGCGAATAAATAATTACAAAAAATATATATATATAAATATTTACAAACAGTGCATCATAGTATACTAAATGATTTGGTTTATATTACTTCGTGAAAACATAAACAAAAAAGTGTAAAGAAAATCAATAGTTTGCATGCTGTCAGGATTGAACCGGCGTCGCCCGATTGTAAAACAAATGACGAGCAACCAACGCGTCTACCAACTGAACTAGCGGCACCAACAGAAATTCACTGACTGATTTGAGTTGTTATGATAAATTGTACAACTCCTGCTTCATGTATCGATATTCTAGTGATATTATGAGATTATACACGTTACTTTCTGTAGCTGGATACAATATCTGTTTGCTATGTATGTTTATTGGTGTAGATTATCTCCCGTTGGTTGCATTCTATATAATTATTCTGAAAACGAGCCCGGCGAAACCTAGTCGACTTGTAGGCCCATTGGCATTCGTTGTTTTGAATAAAATTCGATTCATGTGGAACCGTAAGTTAATTGCTTGTTCCTCTATGATGACTAGTGTTTGTATTATGTCGGAATATGGCACAATAACTCATTCTGACGCTCGTTTCGACCCAAAAGCTATCCTTGTAAACATGCTCTGAATGCATGGAAAGGGTCGGCCTGACGCGAGTGTGTGTCATAAGTGACGTCATGATACCACGTGATCGCCTAGCTCATTAAAATTTAATTTTCCGCGGGAATCGCTTCACAGACGGGCTTAAAATCGAATTTATGCTACAAATGTATTTTTCTGTATTTGTTTAATGTTGTCAAATGTTACATACAATGTTAAACTTTGTGTACACACGGAAAAAGGATTTTAGCTAATGCCTTATTTTTATTTCCTTTAAATGCTTATCAGAAAGACGAATTCCCACCGCTTGGAAGAACGCAAGGATGGTGATTATCTTCAAGAAAGGAAATAATAAAGTCTTAAAGAACTACAGACCGATATGTCTGTTATCAAACATCTACAAATTACTCACAAATATACTAACGAATAGGCTAGAAAAGACATCGCCGAAAACAAACCACGAGAGCAAGCAGGATTCAGAAGCAGGTACTCAACGACGTAAACCAACTGAAAGAGAAGTGCCGAGAATATAATATCCCGCTCTGCATCGCTTTCGTTAACTACGAGAAGGCTTTCGACTCGGTACAAACTCAAGCAATACTGACCTCCCTTCAATAACAGGGGATAGAAGATGTGTACATCGATCTCCTGAAAGACATCTACACCAACAGCTCGGTGACAGTCCATCTACAGAAAAAGAGCAACAAGATCAACATCAAGAGAGGAGTATGACAGGGTGACACCATATCGTCCAAGCTGTTCACGGCAACACTCAGAGCATATTCCGAAGACTGACCTGGGAAACCAGAGGCTTGAGGATAGACGGAGAATACCTCAGCCATCTTCGCTTCGCCGATGACATAGTCATATGCGCTATTACACCGCAAGAACTACAAAACATGCTGCAGGAGCTAGCTGATGAAAGTGAAAAACAATGGTTTAGCCGAGAAGGTCGCATCCGAATTATTTAACAAAGATGTAGTTACGAAGTTAGCCGGGCAGATGGCCCATAATAGCTTAGAAACGTTACAATTTATTTAGACAAAGTTTTGTTATGTTAATAGAGAGAGTTGAATATGTCAAAATCAGTTATCGTGTTGTAATTAACTTGAAAATTGTCGATAGTGTCCGTCGACATTTGTATACGTATGATTTAAAATGGTTAAATTGTGTTAAATTTATTCAGGTTGTTTGTCGTATTTTATTTGTATATCTGCCAACGATAGGAATTGTCAAACGAATAAGTGAAACATTATTCAATTTATCCTGTGTCACCATTAGTACCCGTAGACAAAAGGATCCGTGACACAGAAATTGTGACACATACATGCATGCATGCATGCATACATACATACATACATACATACATACATACATACATACATACATACATACAATATCTGAGACGGGAAAATAAGTCAACAAATGCATTGTACACACACAAGTAAACACACACGCACATGCACACGCGCACGTGCACACGCGCACACATGCACACGCGCATACGCGCACACGCGCACACGCGCACACGCGCACACGCGCACACGCCCACACGCACACACGCCCACACGCGCACACGCACGCACGCACGCACGCACACACGCACACACGCACACACGCACACACGCACACACGCACACACGCACACACGCACAAACACACACATACATACACACGTAAGCTCGATTATAAGTAGGTTATTCATTACAATACTGCGATCGGCAAGGCTGAATATACAATGGTTGCACTGTTATTAGTATTGTTATTTGCGGGGAATAACTATTCAGTGTAGCAATGACAATCTGAATTAACTTTGTTCCGCTATAACACATTACCTGTATTCACAGTAATTGAATGATTAACATATGCTACGCTCTTTATTATTTTAATAATCATTATGTACGTTGTATGGTTTCAGATTGAGCTTACCAGTAATATAATATATACGGTCTGGTGCCAGTTCATTATCGGTCGTCCTCTCCTTCTCGAGCCATCTGGTGTTCACCACAGTGATTTGGAGGCATGCGGGTTTTCTTCCATTCTTTCAAGTCATTACACTTGAATGGACAACATCAACTCAAGTGCAGTTTTTATTCGTAAATAGTTTTCTAGCGATCATCAAAGCTCATTATGACTACTGCCAATATGACAGTGGCAATAGCCACAGGAATACATACAGCAATACCCAGAATTCAATTCAATACCTAGAATTTTTTTGAATAAAATAAAATTACCCTCTTCAAGAAACGTTAATTAATTCACGTATATATAGTTTGTTATGTTAATTAATTAGTTAAACTATATAACTCAGTTAGTTGAATTAACGCATTAAAAATAAGTAGTTGAATTTAACCCTTGCCTGAAAGTACCCACCATCGTAAACGTGGATTACTGCTCAGCTTCACCGGCAGTTTATATGTGCAATTAACTTGCAGTGCCTTTCGCAGTTATGTAAAACGTCTTGATATGATTGTCGAACGGCTTACGTACGTAGGTAGAAACAATCGCACGAAACTCACATAACACTGGGAATAATCGATAAACACCCGTCTATCTTTAGGTAGGAATCCTAAAACGGGTAAAACCCTTGCCAACAGGGAATTTCGAGAAAACATAAATGCGTTACTTTTCTCCCAAATACTTCACAAATATGCATTCTCATCCTCTTATTCATTTACACATCATAAGTCTAAGTATTTCCAATAACTTAATGTAAGTAAGCGATATAGTAAGAAACTTAGCTTGACAAGTAACTAGTACAAACTCGTGGCATTTAGATATGTCATAACATGCGCTCGAAATGTCCTGTTGACACGGTTCCACGCGCGGACAAAAACATGGCGTGATGAGGAAGAGACGTGTTCTATGTGGAAATGTATCCTGTAAAGTAAAACCTTCATAATGTAGGTCGTAGGCACAATGGGTGATATGAAAAGGTATGAGTTGAATAACAAGGTTGGTTCTATCGGGCAAAACGCTCGGCCTTGACATTTCTACTGTTAGTGTGTTCTCATGTTGACCTTTTTACAAGACATGTCGTGGACAATTCCAGCAGTGCCTCGTGTCAAATAAAGAAAAAGACGTGATATACTTATTTCCTGAAATTGCCAGGCTTTATGTGCAAGCTGTCTACATGGTCGAGCAATTGCGCAAAACTTGTTTTTCGACGTCAGCGTCAATCATATGGGTGATCGTATCGTGTGGAAAGTTCGTAATTTGCATATAAATATGTTATTTTGTAAATAGGATTTTTTTATGTTGTATATAACGCACTTTTATTTCGGCTTTTACGACATGTTCATATTTAGTGCGCTTTATCGTTGTTTAGTCAGTTTGATAAAAAGTCGCTTTTTATACTATATTTTTCATTATTTCTCCCGTATTTATCGTACTGCTGAGAAGTTTGGGGAAATGCTTATAAAACATATGTTAACGGTGTTTATATATTACAAACAAAGTTGTACGAATAATTTGTAATAAGACTACATTAAGTCATACTAATACATTATTTTATGATCTAGGCATTCTTAAACGTTATGATTGAATAACATAAAAAATTTATATCGTACTGTTTAAAGCTAACAATAATTTGTTGCCTCATAACATTCACATTTGTTTAATGCCAAATATACTACACCCTATGTAACACGCCAAAGAAATAAACTCAAACATGTTTATGCCCAAACCACGTTAAAGAGCAAATCTATATATTACGTGTATGGTGTTAGATTTTGCAAATGTTTAGACGATCACATAAAAGGATCACTTACTATAGGAAATCTCAAAAACGATATAAAAATTACTTCATTGACGAATATAAATTATGTAATTAGTTTGGTTACTGTTAAGGTTCAAAAAGTATTTCGAAGCACATATGTAGTAGTGGTCTAACTTTAGCAATAGCATATTATTTATGTTACTAGCACTGTGTTTAATATTACGACCATGTTACATTGATGATGGGGAAAGTGCATAATAAGCAATAAGCTTCTACTTTTCCCCTTTCCATTTTGAACTTTGTCAACTGTAATATGTCTATATATTGTATGTTATATTCTCAATTGGAAATAAAGAATTTTATTTAATTGAAATAAGTGCGCATAATCTAACTGATCCAATTGTTGTTTCCCGCCTCGTGACGTTTAAGTCGTTAGCAAAACATACCTACAATGAGAAAGAGAGAGAGATATTTCGAGCTTATTTGTGGAGAAAAAACAACCATTAGGAATGCCTTCCCTCAAACAGGTTCATTAGGTTCGAACGAAACGCTTTTTGATATTGTTTTAAATACAATTTGTATAATGATTATGCTGTCGGAATATTTGTGATAAGCCAAAACGTGTACTTGGAAGTGTTAATCCGAATATTGGGCAATATGCATTTTTTAAACTAAGAAGCCAAACTTCCATGTTTAAAACCTGGGGATTGGCACGCATGTTTTAAGTACTTTACTATACGGTCAATTGAAATGCATACTTATCAAAAGCAACGGTACTTTTCAAGCAGTTTGATACTCTGGTTAAGTTTTCTACTATATACACAAATATTGTGAACTCGCTACTTTTCATAGGATGTAATTTAGTTACTGTTCGCCAAGTTTCCCTTTCAAGTTAATCAAGAACAGTGTTCCTTCTCGTACATGTATGCAGTTGAGAAAATGTCAACGTTGTGTTTCTATGTCATTGAATTTCAATATGGAAAATGAATGCACAGCTTGAAAGTGTCAAGTAGACACCTACTGAACCAAAATAGAACCACCTTTGCCTCTGTATGCGTGGGAAATATGTAGCACCTTTCTACACCCAATAATACTGGCATTTCAATATAGTGCCGGGTTTAGGGTAGGGCAGACGGGATAGTTGCCCAGGCGCCCCACATTATGCTTTTTATGAGGGCTTCTACAAAACGATTTTAGGGTAATTTCTTTGGGGGGAAATAGGTAGGGAGGAGTGAGAACCGACATGGTGCGATACCAAGTCAGACACTGTCCAGGATCCCCCACAGTGCTTTATCCGGCGCTGTTTCAATAGCTCTAGTTCTACGTGGTGATCTGCTTGTTTGTGATGTACCTTTGGTTTGTTATGTGTTTGGTTTTACCATAACCTTTAACTTAAATTAGTTTGACACATTATGCATTGCATCACTAGAAAATAAGGCGTTTTGTCCAATGCAGGGTTGTTGCGTCATACACTGACATTCTGGAATCTTCCATTGTCACGCATAAATAACTGTGCAGGCCACCCAACAGTGTTCTTATGTGTGAAGTAACGGCTGACGCCTTACGAGGTTGATTTATTTTGTTTCCTAGAATTGAGAAGAGTTAAGGACACGTTTTTTACGTATGCCTCTCGTGAAAGGGTATTGGATGACACAAAAAACGTGGCAGAACATGTAATTCCTATTTGCATGTTTGTGTGTGTGTGTGTGTGTGTGTGTGTGTGTGTGTGTGTGTGTGTGTGTGTGTGTGTGTGTGTGTGTGTGTGTGTGTGTGTGTGTGTGTGTGTGTGTGTGTGTGTGTGTGTGTGTGTGTGTGTGTGTGTGTGTGTGTGTGTGTGTGTGTGTGTGTGTGTTCTATAAAACCTCACAAACTATACAGAATAACACAGGTGCACGATGTCTGAACTTCAGCAACAGTCGGCCGCCAATTCGTCAGATGTGTATTAACACGAATTTTTTCCGCCCGGAAAAAGGCAGCATGAGCACTTGAGTAAAAGGTGGTGATCTAAGATAGTATCGATTTAGCATCGAAATGTACCTGATCAAACAGATAAAACATTTAGTATGATAGTCATGTAATGTCAGAGGGCTAGAAGGCACTGTAATCGTTGTCGATAATCAAAATGTGTTTCATTTGTATATTATTCGCACTTGTAGCCCTACCTACCTTCTTCGGGCCAATTAACCAGCTCTTATAAGAAATCTGCCAACGGTGTTTTGCTTTATACATACCGATATCGCGCTATTGTAAATCAATAATAACACTTTTGTTTTTAATACAATGTTCTGTTACGCGATTATTAACAGTACTAACTAGCGTCATGGATATGTCTGTGATAAATATTTTGATGGGTTATACACTGGCCACGATAATTCACGAATGATACTATTTAATTTTGCTTTAAGTACAAAGAGGATGGAATTATCCACCATTCAGACAACGTTGCCATCCGTGCTGCCTCGTAACACTCTTTCCGTGTTTCTAGTCATTCGTTTCACAAGGGGAGAGGGTAACGTTGTTCATATGAGTGCTATTTACTCCTGCTGATATTGGCATCAATGAGTGCTTTCAATCCGGATGTCTTTACCTCAAATCTGGTGGCATTGCCTCCCACCAGCCTTTTTATTTGCTTTGCATACTGTGTTCTTCGGATGTGTGCCGATAGAGCTTTCTCGATACCTTACTCAAGATAGGTGAAGTGTTTGTATTACACCATAGTAGTAAGGAGGTATTTTTCGGACAACATCCTGCGGTGTTTCGGAGGAGTTTTTGGTTGATATTAGGGAGGTTTCGAAAGCCGCCCCCCCCCCCCCGAGTGAAGTGAGTAGTCACGTGACCGTATGTGTAACGAGAGGCGCCACCTGGCGGGTACATCAGAGGTGACGCCCCCTGACGGGAAGCGTAGAGAGGGTGTGATTATGTATGTATGTGTATTTATAAACCGTGTGTATGAATGTACGTGTATGAAAGAACTAACGAAACACAAGAGTATACGAGTGCACACGTATTTTATTGATGAAAGATACAAGCGGTGCTCAGGCGAAAATTGAAAACATGATGTTTTTTGGTGAAGCAGTCAGACACAACACTAATAAGACTGACTAGTGGGTTATAAGAATTTCAATATTATTCAAATGTGTGTAGCTGAGGAAGATTAGGTTGTGGGTTATGTTGATGATGCGATGTTACGTGCTGTCAAACGACTGCGACCGCATTTGCATTACAGTTACGTTTGTTCACCTTTGATTTCCACCAATGGCTGGTTATGAACATCTACCTTACCTTATTAAATGAACGCTTCAAAGCACCTTATAGTTTAATAGAGACAATTATGTTTTATGTGTGTGTGTGTGTGTGTGTGTGTGTGTGTGTGTGTGTGTGTGTGTGTGTGTGTGTGTGTGTGTGTGTGTGTGTGTGTGTGTGTGTGTGTGTGTGTGTGTGTGTGTGTGTGTGTGTGTGTGTGTGTGTGTGTGTGTGTGTGTGTGTGTGTGTGTGTGTGTGTGTGTGTGTAGGTATGTATGTTTGAATGAAGAATTAGTGCTAAGGGAATAACCGACAAAAACCACAGTTTGAAAGTTGATTACCTTTTTAATAATGAGTGTTCATCAACAACATGTTCAAAAACCACAGTTTGAAAGTTGATTAGGTAATTATCGTTCAACTGAAAGTTGATTAGGTTTTTAATAATGAGTGTTCATCAACAACATGTTCAAAAACCACAGTTTGAAATGATTAAGTAATTATCGTTCAGCATTGGTCGCAGGAGTATCCCAATCTTCAAGGGTTTGGAGGATCAAACCGGTCCCGTGTCCTCAGCAGTTCAGTCATGACGACACAGAAAGCACATTCATGGTAGTCGTGGAGTTCTTCTTCTCTGGAACATATATGAAAACTTTGAAAATATCGTCTCTGAAACATATATGAAAACTTTGAAAATGATATTATATATTGTGCGAAGTACAACCGGTGGGAATAGACCAGCGATGTAACCAGACACCGCGTAGGTAGCCAAAACGATAAAAGGGCAAGCTAGGGCAACAGACGAGAGAGATAAGAATGGACTATGACACAATATGTAGACGTCGCCTGACGCGATCGGTAACCAGACACCACCTAGCAAGCCGAAACGACAAGAGGGCAGGCTAGGTCAACATACGCATAGATAAGAAAGGACTGTGACACAACATGTATATAGTTTTGTTAGGTTTATATACGCAAACCCGATAGAGGCGTTATGTCTTTTCAATCACGAGACAGTGCAAAAACACGAGAAGAGACAAGACCAGCTCAAGCACAGTACACACTAGCTGAGAAGGAGGTAAAGAAAGCCACCAAAAGAGATTTGACAAGCTCAAGCACAGAAGGGAGACAGAGGAGGATAGGAAGGCAGAGAAGGCGAGGAAAGAGAGGAGAGGGAGACAGGAGAGGATAGGAAGGCAGAGAAGGCGAGGAAAGAGAGGAGAGGGAGACAGGAGAGGATAGGAAGGCAGAGGAGGCGAGGGAAGAGAGGAGAGGGAGACAGAGGAAGATAGGAAGGCAGAGAAGGCGAGGAAAGAGAGGAGAGGGAGACAAAGGAGGATAGGAAGGCAGAGAAGGCGAGGGAAGAGAGGAGAGGGAGGCAAAGGAGGATAGGAAGGCAGAGGAGGCGAGGAAAGAGAGGAGAGGGAGACAGGGGAAGATAGGAAGGCAAAGATGGCGAGGGAAGAGAGGAGAGGGAGACAGGGGAGGATAGGAAGGCAGAGAAGGCGAGGAAAGAGAGGAGAGGGAGACAGAGGAGGATAGGAAGGCAGCGAAGGCGAGGAAAGAGAGGAGAGGGAGACAGAGGAGGATAGGAAGGCAGAGGAGGCGAGGAAAGAGAGGAGAGGGAGACATAGGAGTATAGGAAGGCAGAGGAGGCGAGGAAAGAGAGGAGAGGGAGACAGAGGAGGATAGGAAGGCAGAGAAGGCGAAGAAAGAGAGAAGTGGGAGACAGGGGAGGATAGGAAGGCAGAGAAGGCGAGGGAAGAGAGGAGAGGGATACAGAGGAGGATAGGAAGGCAGAGAAGGCGAGGAAAGGGAGGAGAGGGAGACAGGAGAGGATAGGAAGGCAGAGAAGGCGAGGAAAGAGAGGAGAGGGAGACAGGAGAGGATAGGAAGGCAGAGGAGGCGAGGGAAGAGAGGAGAGGGAGACAGGGGAGGATAGGAAGGCAGAGAAGGCGAGGAAAGAGAGGAGAGGGAGACAGAGGAGGATAGGAAGGCAGAGAAGGCGAGGAAAGAGAGGAGAGGGAGACAGAGGAGGATAGGAAGGCAGAGGAGGCGAGGAAAGAGAGGAGAGGGAGACATAGGAGTATAGGAAGGCAGAGGAGGCGAGGAAAGAGAGGAGAGGGAGACAGAGGAGGATAGGAAGGCAGAGAAGGCGAAGAAAGAGAGAAGTGGGAGACAGGGGAGGATAGGAAGGCAGAGAAGGCGAGGAAATACTTGGGAGGTCAAGCGTATGTCAAGCGATAAAATACAAAGTTTGCAGCACTTACTTATTGGAGACGTATAATATTCATCTTGTCCTCGGGACATGCCTTATCGTGAGCGCTCGCCATCTTCAGCTGTCGGAGTGAAGTTGCGTTGTTCGAAGTCGGTAGAAAGTAATATGCTCCACTAGAGTTTTGTTAGGTTTATATACGCAAACCCGATAGAGGCGTTATGTCTTTTCAATCACGAGACAGTACAGACAATGGAGTCACGCGTTGAACTCCGCTCTCTACCCGTGCTCGTTAGCGGGTGCAGTATGAGATAAGCCGCGTGACTCGACACTCACGAGAAGCCACTACGCTACGTCCATCCATACACGTGTTCCAACTTCCAACAGTTTACTTACCACAATTCTCATTCTTCAAACTGTCACAGGTGCTCGTTAGCGGGTGCATTCCATACATGGTCTAGCCTGTTACATGTCTGCCTTCCATACATGGTCTAGCTTGTTACATGTCTACCTTCCATACATGGTCTAGTTTGTTACATGTTTGCCTTCCATACATGGTCTAGCTTGTTACATGTTTGCCTTTCGTACATGGTCTAGCTTGTTACATGTTGACCTTCCATACATGGACTAGCTTGTTACATGTTTGCCTTCCATACATGGACTAGCTTGTTACATGTTTGCCTTCCATACATGGTCTAGCTTGTTACATGTTTGCCATCCATACATGGTCTAGCCTGTTACATGTTTGCCTTTCGTACATGGTCTAGTTTGTTACATGTTGACCTTCCATACATGGACTAGCATGTTACATGTTTGCCCTCCGTGTACGCTCTACCTTGTTACATATTTGCCTTTCATACATGGACTAGCTTGTTACATGTTTCCCTTCCATACATGGTCTAGCCTGTTACATGTTTGCCTTTCGTACATGGTCTAGTTTGTTACATGTTGACCTTCCATACATGGACTAGCATGTTACATGTTTGCCCTCCGTGTACGGTCTACCTTGTTACATATTTGCCTTTCATACATGGACTAGCTTGTTACATGTTTCCCTTCCATCCATGGTCTAGCTTGCTACATGTTTGCCTTCTGTACATGGTCTAGCTTGTTATATGTCTGCCTTCCATACATGGACTAGCTTGTTACCTGTTTGCTATCCATACATGGTCTAGCTTGTTACATGTTTGCCTTCCATACACGGACTAGCTTGTTACGTGTTTGCCTTCTATACATGGTCTGGCTTGTTACATGTCTGCCTTTCATACATGGTCTAACTTGCTACATGTCTGCCTTCCATACATGGTCTAACTTGTGACATGTTTGCCTTCCATACATGGTCTAGCTTGTTACATGGTTGCCTTCCATACATGGTCTAGCTTGTTACATGTCTGCCTTCCATATATGGTCTAGCTTGTTACATGTTTGCCTTTCATACATGGTCTAGCCTGTTACATGGCTGCCTTCCGTACATGGACTAGCTTGTTACATGTTGGCCTTCCGTACTTGGTCTAGCTTGTTACAAGTTTGCCTTCCATACATGGTCTAGCTTGTTACATGTTTGCCTTCCGTACATGGTCTAGCTTGTTACATGTCTGACTTCCATACATGGACTAGCTTGTTACCTGTTTGCTATCCATACATGGACTAGCTTGTTACATGTTGGCCTTCCGTACATGGTCTAGCTTGTTACAAGTTTGCCTTCCATACATGGTCTAGCTTGTTACATGTTTGCCTTCCGTACATGGTCTTGCTTGTAACATGTCTGCCTTCCATACATGGACTAGCTTGTTACCTGTTTGCTATCCATACATGGTCTAGCTTGTTACATGTTTGCCTTCCATACACGGACTAGCTTGTTACATGTTTGCCTTCCATACATGGTCTGGCTTGCTACATGTCTGCCTTCCATACATGATCTAACTTGTGACATGTTTGCCTTCCATACATGGTCTAGCTTGTTACATGTTTGCCTTCCGTACATGGTTTAGCTTGTTACATGTCTGCCTTCCATATATGGTCTAGCTTGTTACATGTTTGCCTTTCATACATGGTCTAGCCTGTTACATGTCTGCCTTCCGTACATGGACTAGCTTGTTACATGTTGGCCTTCCGTACATGGTCTAGCTTGTTACATGTTTGCCTTCCGTACATGGACTAGCTTGTTACATGTTTGCCTTCCAAACATGGATTAGCTTGTTACAGGTCTGCCTTTCATACATGGTCTAGCTTGTTACATGTTTGCCTTCCGTACATGGACTAGTTTGTTACATGTTTGCCTTCCATACATGGTCTAGCTTGGCGGAAAGTGAAGGAGCTAGTGTCTGCTGCTGAGGGGGAATTAGCCTGTCACGGGACCGACCTCCTAGTGGAAGTAGTACCACCTGGTGGGTAATGAAGGAGTAATGAGGGAATATTAAAGGCTAATTGACGTAGACTGAGTCTGCTGATATATATCACTCTGGGCTGGAGCACCCATGGGGACATTTTAAGATGGTGCCCGTCTCCACGTGATCTACCCCCTGGAGGAAAGAAGTGTAAGTAGTAAGGATATTTTATTTGCTATTTTGTTTGTATGACTGCCAGTTTAAATGGTTATTTATTATGATGCCTAAAAATTGAAACTGATGGCACATTCATTCTGTCATGCATTGTCCGAAATGTCATGTCTCCCTTGTAACACTTTGTCGTGATTGCCCAAAGACACACCACTCCCATGTAACACTTTGTGTCACTATTGCCCAAAGACCTCCACTCCAATATAACACTTTGTGTCACTATTGCCCAAAGACCCCCACTCCCATGTAACCTTTGTGACTATTGCCCAAAGTCCCCCACTCGAATGTAACACTTTGTGTCACTATTGCCCAAAGACCCCCACTCCCATGTAACCTTTGTCACTATTGCCCAAAGACCCCCACTTCCATGTAACACTTTGTCACTATTGCCCAAAGACCCCACCCCCACGTAACACTGTCACTATTGCCCAAAGACCCACACTCCCATGTAACACGTTGTCACTATTGCCCAAAGACCCCCACTCCCATGTACCACTTTGTCACTATTGCCCAAAGACCCCCACTCCCCCTTGTCACTATTGCCCAAAGACCCCCACTCCCATGTAACACTGTCACTATTGACCAAAGACCCACACTCCCATATAACACTTTGTCACAAGACCCCCACTCCCATGTACCACTATGTCACTATTGCTCAAAGACCCCCGATTCCATGTAACACTTTGTCACAAGACCCCCACTCCCATGTAACACTTTGTCACAAGACCCCCACTCCCACGTAACACTTTGTCACAAGACCCCCATTCCCATGTAACACTTCGTCACATCACCAGTGTGACATACTTTATGGCTGCCCCCTGTGTATAAGAACCATCACATGACACGACTCACCGAGCAGCCTTCGACCTTCTCGAGAAGGAAGGCGAGGCTCTTGAGGGTGTCCTCCTCCTCTACGTCATCCGCATCCTCTACTGCAACACCAAGGCACTACATCACAACACAGCATCACATCACATCACAACACCACATCACATCCTCCAGTACAATACCACAGCACAGCATCACATCACCACTACATCACATCAATACATGATTACATCACAATACAGCATCACTACATCACAACATAGCATATCATCTCATCGCATCACTACATCATATCATCTCATCACATAACTACATCATATCATCTCATCACGGAAGGCCAACATGTAACAAGCTAGTCCATGTACGGAAGGCAGCCATGTAACAGGCTAGACCATGTATGAAAGGCAAACATGTAACAAGCTAGACCATATATGGAAGGCAGACATGTAACAAGCTAGACCATGTATGGAAGGCAACCATGTAACAAGCTAGATCATGTATGGAAGGCAAACATGTCACAAGTTAGACCATGTATGGAAGGCAGACATGTAGCAAGTTAGACCATGTATGGAAGGCAGACATGTAACAAGCCAGACCATGTATAGAAGGCAAACACGTAACAAGCTAGTCCGTGTATGGAAGGCAAACATGTAACAAGCTAGACCATGTATGGATAGCAAACAGGTAACAAGCTAGTCCATGTATGGAAGGCAGACATGTAACAAGCTAGACCATGTACAGAAGGCAAACATGTAGCAAGCTAGACCATGGATGGAAGGGAAACATGTAACAAGCTAGTCCATGTATGAAAGGCAAATATGTAACAAGGTAGACCGTACACGGAGGGCAAACATGTAACATGCTAGTCCATGTATGGAAGGTCAACATGTAACAAACTAGACCATGTACGAAAGGCAAACATGTAACAGGCTAGACCATGTATGGATGGCAAACATGTAACAAGCTAGACCATGTATGGAAGGCAAACATGTAACAAGCTAGTCCATGTATGGAAGGCAAACATGTAACAAGCTAGTCCATGTATGGAAGGTCAACATGTAACAAGCTAGACCATGTACGAAAGGCAAACATGTAACAAGCTAGACCATGTATGGAAGGCAAACATGTAACAAGCTAGACCATGTATGGAAGGCAGACATGTAACAGGCTAGACCATGTACGGAATGGACCCGCTAACGAGCACCTGTGACAGTTTGAAGAATGAGAATTGTGGTAAGTAAACTGTTGGAAGTTGGAACACGTGTATGGATGGACGTAGCGTAGTGGCTTCTCGTGAGTGTCGAGTCACGCGGCTTATCTCATACTGCACCCGCTAACGAGCACGGGTAGAGAGCGGAGTTCAACTCGTGACTCCATTGTCTGTACTGTCTCGTGATTGAAAAGACATAACGCCTCTATCGGGTTTGCGTATATAAACCTAACAAAACTCTAGTGGAGCATATTACTTTCTACCGACTTCGAACAACGCAACTTCACTCCGACAGCTGAAGATGGCGAGCGCTCACGACAAGGCATGTCCCGAGGACAAGATGAATATTATACGTCTCCAATAAGTAAGTGCTGCAAACTTTGTATTTTATCGCTTGACATACGCTTGACCTCCCAAGTATTTCCTCGCCTTCTCTGCCTTCCTATCCTCCTCTGTATCCCTCTCCTCTCTTCCCTCGCCTTCTCTGCCTTCCTATCCTCCCCTGTCTCCCACTTCTCTCTTTCTTCGCCTTCTCTGCCTTCCTATCCTCCTCTGTCTATCTCTCCTCTCTTCCCTCGCCTTCTCTGCCTTACTATCCTCCTCTGTCTCCCTCTCCTCTCTTTCCTTGCCTCCTCTGCCTTCCTATCCTCCTCTGTCTCCCTCTCCTCTCTTTCCTCGCCTTCTCTGCCTTCCTATCCTCCCCTGTCTACCACTTCTCTCTTTCTTCGCCTTCTCTGCCTTCCTATCCTCCTCTGTCTCCCTCTCCTCTCTTTCCTTGCCTCCTCTGCCTTCCTATACTCCTCTGTCTCCCTCTCCTCTCTTTCCTCGCCTCCTCTGCCTTCCTATCCTCCTCTGTCTCCCTCTCCTCTCTTTCCTCGCCTTCTCTGCCTTCCTATCCTCCTCTGTCTCCCTCTCCTCTCTTTCCTCGCCTTCTCTGCCTTCCTATCCTCCCTGTCTCCCTCTCCTCTCTTCCCTCGCCATCTCTGCCTTCCTATCCTCCCCTGTCTCCCTCTCCTCTCTTTCCTCGCCTCCTCTGCCTTCATATCCTCCTTTGCCTCCCTCTCCTCTCTTCCCTCGCCTTCTCTGCCTTCCTATCCTCCTCTGTCTCCCTCTCCTCTCTTTCCTCGCCTTCTCTGCCTTCCTATCTTCCTCTGTCTCCCTCTCCTCTCTTCCCTCGCCTCATCTGCCTTCCTATCCTCTCCTGTCTCCCTCTCCTCTCTTTCCTCGCCTTCTCTGCCTTCCTATCCTCTCCTGTCTCCCTCTCCTCTCTTTCCTCGCCTTCTCTGCCTTCCTATCCTCCTCTGTCTCCCTTCTGTGCTTGAGCTTGTCAAATCTCTTTTGGTGGCTTTCTTTACCTCCTTCTCAGCTAGTGTGTACTGTGCTTGAGCTGGTCTTGTCTCTTCTCGTGTTTTTGCACTGTCTCGTGATTGAAAAGACATAACGCCTCTATCGGGTTTGCGTATATAAACCTAACAAAACTATATACATGTTGTGTCACAGTCCTTTCTTATCTATGCGTATGTTGACCTAGCCTGCCCTCTTGTCGTTTCGGCTTGCTACGTGGTGTCTGGTTACCGATCGCGTCAGGCGACGTCTACATATTGTGTCATAGTCCATTCTTATATCTCTCGTCTGTTGCCCTAGCTTGCCCTTTTATCGTGTTGGCTACCTACGCGGTGTCTGGTTACATCGCTGGTCTATTCCCACCGGCTGTACTTCGCACAATATATAATATCATTTTCAAAGTTTTCATATATGTTTCAGAGACGATATTTTCAAAGTTTTCATATATGTTCCAGAGAAGAAGAACTCCACGACTACCATGAATGTGCTTTCTGTGTCGTCATGACTGAACTGCTGAGGACACAGGACCGGTTTGATCCTCCAAACCCTTGGGTTGACCCCGACCCTGTTGCCCCCCTGGACACGGGGGATGTCGAAAATTGGTGTCCGGAGACAGTTGATGATGATGATGGTTTCGTTGACGTAATCGATCCCTGATGTTAATAAAACTATTCAACTTTCAAACTGTGGTGTTTGTTGGTTATTACCTTATATATAATCCTTCTTTCATACATACATACATACATACACACATACATACATATTTTAAAGTTTCATATATATATATATATTTATAAACATTATTCACACACCTTTCAGTATACTTCATTATCTCTCATGGTCCACCTTCCAACATGTTCGTTATACACGATACAACATAGGCATACTTACACGAGCCACTGGCGTGGTCGTATTTCTGCCACGTAATGCGCGAACTCCTAGCGACACGGACTCGCTTTGATGCAGACCCTGTTCCCTCTCCGATGGAGGATGTTGTTGAAGATTGGGATACTCCTGCGACCAATGCTGAACGATAATTACTTAATCATTTCAAACTGTGGTTTTTGAACATGTTGTTGATGAACACTCATTATTAAAAACCTAATCAACTTTCAGTTGAACGATAATTACCTAATCAACTTTCAAACTGTGGTTTTTGAACATGTTGTTGATGAACACTCATTATTAAAAAGGTAATCAACTTTCAAACTGTGGTTTTTGTCGGTTATTCCCTTAGCACTAATTCTTCTTTCATACATACATACCTACATACACACACACACACACACACACACACACACACACACACACACACCCACACAAAATAAAACATAATTGTCTTTATTAAACTATAAGGTGCTTTGAAGCGTTCATTTAATAAGGTAAGGTAGATGTCCATAACCAGCCATTGGTGGAAATCAAAGGTGAACAAACGTAACTGTAATGCAAATGCGGTCGCAGTCGTTTGACAGCACGTAACATCGCATCATCAACATAACCCACAACCTAATCTTCGTCAGCTACACACATTTGAATAATATTGAAATTCTTATAACCCACTAGTCAGTCTTATTAGTGTTGTGTCTGACTGCTTCACCAAAAAACATCATGTTTTCAATTTTCGCCTGAGCACCGCTTGTATCTTTCATCAATAAAATACGTGTGCACTCGTATACTCTTGTGTTTCGTTAGTTCTTTCATACACGTACATTCATACACACGGTTTATAAATACACATACATACATAATCACACCCTCTCTACGCTTCCCGTCAGGGGGCGTCACCTCTGATGTACCCGCCAGGTGGCGCCTCTCGTTACACATACGGTCACGTGACTACTCACTTCACTCAGGGGGGCGGCTTTCGAAACCTCCCTAATATCAACCAAAAACTCCTCCGAAACGCCGCAGGATGTTGTCCGAAATTAGACCTCCTTACTACTCACCATGTTGAAGGAATTATGATGTAAACTTACCACAAAATGATAAGAAATCATAAAATACAAAACATACTATTTTTCAGAAAAATAACTGCAAAGTTATTGTCAAAGTTTCAGTTTAATAAGATCAATAAAAAAGACATTTGCAATTAATTACATCAGTTTGAATAAACTACGAGTATATTCGAGCGCATTATTTTGTTTATGTAACGATGCTGTGTGTCTTTTACCATTTAGTAAATATTACTAATACAGCAGTCAACTACCAAGGCATCTCGTCAGGTGAAGGACATTTTTGCTCATAATAACTAAGTTTAAACGAAATATACCGATGTTGGTTTTCCCCACTGACCAGAGGCGATATGCCAAACAAAATATTTAGTACATCAAAGTGCACCTTTGCGGATTACAGCCGAATACAGGTTGCAAAAGTTCCACTTGATTTTATATTCCGTCATCTTCAATGCAATAATCCCGTCATGACGCAAAGAAATATATCGGCCTTTAGTAATCGGACGTGTGTGATTGTGAAATCATAACTGCCCACCTATGTTGGACAGTTCTTATTGTACACGTGCATAATTATAGAGGAACCCCAGCGTTCAAAAGCACCCAAGAAACAAATAAACTGAAAATAACTTTATTCTATTCAACTTCCACACAATTCCTAAATTGATTAGTTATTCATAAAAATATCAAATAGTAGGGTGCTACAAAAATTGTAACCCACTTTCACCGAACCAAATCATAAGATATGGTGCCAAAACACACTGCTAATAAAATCAGCGTAATACATATCAACGAATGAACCTTCCAAGTAAAGTTTAAACAGAATAATTAATGAAAAGTTATTTCTCCAATTTCACCGTCATTAAGCATCTCATTAAATTTGTCATAACGTGAGTGGCGCGCCGGGGGCCCACACGTCTCGCTTGGCCGACATTTGCCCGGTTGCGTGAACGTTTACAACTACTACTACTAATACTACTAATAATAATAATACAACAACAACTACTATTACTACTACTACTACTACTACTACTACTACTACTACTACTACTACTACTACTACTACTACTACTACTAATTACCTTGATATAGACTATTCAGTCGAAACCGGTCGGTAAATTGAGAGAGAAATTTAATTTGAAATTCGTAGCATGACTTATAATCGCTACTACAAGGGCATTCCGAATAAAGTAGACGGCCAGGCTGGTAGCAATACTAACTTGGCTAAACTCCTTTTCTAGTTGCTACAGATGATCCATCATATATCGATCATTAGTAAACAAGCAGAAGGCTCTCCCATTAAAGCCTTCTTGCATAAAATAGCTGAGTTGAACCATTTCATAAGGCTGCTAGACCGAATTCAGATATCAACCAACGGATTCAAACCCTAAATCGATCTTGGGCTAAACAGGTAGGAGTGATTGTTCACGACCACTACCTTACCACGCTAAATTCAATCCTTTCAACATTGAGAAATGCTCGTGCCTCCAAGGACGAGATGTCCAGGGCCCGTCATACGGCGCTCGGTTAGGCTCGAGATAATTTCGGTCGGAAGTTGCAAAATTCCACTGTTTCGGAATTCAGAACAGCTTTGAGTAACATATCGCTAGGCAGGATGGAGTGGGAACCGAGACGGCCCTTCTCTGCAACGTCAGCCGCTCCGTTGCACAGAAATCAGCCTGTCCGTACCACGTCAGCCGTCCCGGTCCAGCGGACATTCGAGGGTCACGCCAAGACCCACTCGAAGACTGACGCCCAGCTTAGACAACATTCGGCACAAGGTACAGTAAGCCATTTCGGCAAATGGGGCAAGGATTAATGTTCGACCCCTTGTCTTTACCAATTCAAATGTTAGGAACGTTCGGGCCCAAAATGTCAAGGGGGTTGATATCCCACCACCACCCCCAGTGAGGTCTCGACTTCCAAATTCGGGTAGGGTCGCCGCGTTTGAACAAAATAATCTAACCAATAGGATTGGCTACGCCAAGGCAGGACCATCCAAAGTGATGTTTTAGAAACATCGGGCGGCCCCCCATTATGAACAAAGACAATTTTATCCTCCTCCGAAGACACGATAGGGGACATAAGACGATGGGACGACCCTGCTAGCAATGCTTTCGCTTGTCAAGTCTGCTTTCAGGATGACTTCAACAACGCTTGCTTCCCGTCCGGGACCCACGCACTGATGTTTGCCAAGGCTGTATATTACTACATGCCAATAGCCGCCGACGCCATTTTCGCTGCTCGCACAACGACGGATGTAAACAAGATAGCAAGGATTTTCCCGGCCAACGACAACAAATGGAATCATCGAGCTGAGGATCTCCAGGGGAAGATCTTCCAGTGGAAATTCGACAATGCCCCGTCCTTTTCGAGAAGACTCGACACATCGGAAGGAATGAACTTCATCAGTCATACGTCTGACAACTATTGGGGCACCGGACACGACGGACACGGAGGGAACACGTACGGGAAACTACTGACGCAATTCCGTGACTGCGTCCAGGGCGAAGGAAGGATGGGCAAGCTTTCGCGGAAAAACTCAACCACCCAATCGACGCAACCGACGACGAGACACAACATTGACGAGAACAATACAGCTACGGACGGTGAGCACTGAGAGTGCGAAACAGAGACAACACCTTTGCCAAGCAGTTCTATGCCCACGACAACAAAGCCACCACGCAAACAGCCAAGGACGAAGGTAATTATCAGCTCGTCGACTACACTACCAACGGAACGAAGCAGAAATATGGCTACAACCCCTCTCATATCGGCACAGAAGCCAACTGACTTCACGCAAGCACCGCTCTATTCCACTGTCGTATCCACTCCATCCATTCCATCTCCCTCCTTGTTCACGACTAATACTTCAGGGACCAAGCCTTCTCCTACTCCGACTGCAGGTCATAAGCGGCAGACCACTTCTCTATCACCGGGGCCACCGCCGTTGTGTTCTACTACCATCACTCCCATTTCTCCCAACTCCTTCCCGCCACTACCGAGACAATCGTGTTCTCCGGAGCTTCCACATCACTCCAAGTCTCATTCTTACCTACCTGTCTCCAGACCACGGATGGACCGCGCCATAATTCATAGACTACCCCCTTCGCATACTCCTGCACAACGATTCTCTACTGTGCCCTCCATACATAGAAGCAGTGCAAGAAATCCAGCTGGAAGTTATCGATAATCACGAAACGTGTCGTTATTCTGGGTGACTCAAACGTTTCTAAGATTACAGAATCGAAGGAACGAGACATCCAAGTGGACAGCTACCCTGGAGCCAAAATTAGGAATCTCGAACATACGATGATGCATCCCGCAGAGACAGATGGCACACATCCAGATATTGTGATCCTATCGGTGGGAATCAACGACAGAGCGAACAAACCAACTGTAACAACCATCCCTACTTTGCGAAGGATGGCGGCTCGAGCAGGCAAGTGTTTCCCTCACTCAATCATCGCCATACCCGAAATAAACTTTTCTGACAGATTACTTCTGGTAGAACAAGAATACATTATGAGAACTTAGGAGAGCCTACTAGACATTAACGGCATTGTTGTAATACCTAAATTAGAGGAGTCATCGTTCAAGACAGACATATTAGACAACATTCATTGGACACCAGAAACAGTGAACAAAATGCTAACACATTGGATGTGCCATTTAAACTAAGAAACATTGAGGGCAACCATACCGCACAAAACAAGTTCAATGATCTGCGCAATCCCACGATTATCAACTTAAGCCATCTAGTGTTATCTGAAACACAGGCGGAAATCCTAAATTTCGGATTACAATTTATACCAACATCTCATACAAATGATGCAGAATACACGCAGGCGTCTATCAGGCGTTTTGCTAGACATATCCAACTACGATATTTTTCACGGAATGAAATCAACAAAATTAAAGGAGAACTTTACAGCAAAATCAACCTGAAATCCACCTTGCCACCATGAGGACATTAACTCTAAATTGGAACAACTGAAAGAGTTTAGCACGATAACTAACAAACACTGGAACAGTGTTGGTAATTTGTCAGAGTCGCAATTGGCGTCGATTTCGGCACTCAAGAGAAACCCATCTATTATTATTAAACCTGATGATAAAGGCTCGGCCACAGTAATCATGTCTAAAGAAAACTATGTCGCAGAGGCGAATCGACAGCTGGCGAACAAAAACATTATGTTAAACTAGACACACCGGTCTATCCACAAGCCGCAGTCCGCATTTCAGCAACACTAGACAGATTACGACAAACAGGCTACATATCCAAGAAGCAACGAGATTATTTAGAGCCACCGGATACACCTCGACCACGTCTGCTCTATCTATTACCCAAGATTCATAAGACTAAAGATAAATGGCCTCAGTCTCAGATGCCTCCAGGACGACCGATCATATCCGATTGCAACAGCGAATCATATACAATAGCTGAGTATATTGACTATTGGCAGTAACACATGCTACGTATGTTAAAAACACTACAGACTTCATTGATAAAGTGACTAAAATCGAAATTCCTAGTGATGCGCTACTGTTCTCCATGGATGTAGAAAGCCTGTACACCAATATTGAAAATATTTCGGGGACTGAAGCAGTAAGACAGGCTTTTTTTACGAAACCCGGATTTTGACCGCCCAGACGCAGACATTTTAGAACTACTTAACATTTCCTTAGAACACAACGACTTTTTATTCGGAACAAACTGGTACCTTCAAATTGTCGGCACTGCAATGGGGAAACGATTTGCCCCCAACTATGCCAATCTTGTTATGGCTCAGTGGGAGAAAAAAGCACTAAGGAAATGCAACAAATTACCATTAATCTATTTACGATACTTGGACGATATTTTCGGAATATGGATACATGGGAATGATGAATTCCTAGTTTTCTTGGACATACTAAACAGCCATCAAAATTGCGCAAAATTAACGTCAATAGATTTCTTGGACACTACGATCTTTAAAGGCGAACGCTTTAATTCGACGGGAAATCTTGATAGCAAGGTTTACTTTAAGCCAACAGATACACATCAACTACTGTACAAAGACTCGTTCCATCCGAAACATACCTTCTCTGGTATCCTCAAGTCGCAACTATTACGATTTCACAGGATTTGCAACAATAAATCAGACTTTGAGGAAGTACTTTTTCATAGCCTGAGGCAAAGGAATTATACATCGCGTTTTTAAGGCACATTAAAAGCACTACCCTAGCGGAGATTAAAAATCACAACAGGAAAGATCAAGCCGTGAAATGCCAGGTGAAAAAGTGTCTAGCCTGTACGGTATTTGTAGCCTTCACACCTATTAACAACACAAGGAGGCCATCACAGGGCAAAATCAACAATTGCGGTACATCCAGCGTGGTTTACCTAATTACCTGCAACGCCTGCCCCGCAAGATACGTGGGTGAGACTGGCAATCAACTACGAACACGTCTAAATAATCACAGATCGGACATACGACATCACAATGACACACAAGTGGCCAAGCATTTTAACCGAG
Source organism: Escarpia spicata (assembly GCA_963995525.1). Classification (NCBI taxonomy): domain Eukaryota; kingdom Metazoa; phylum Annelida; class Polychaeta; order Sabellida; family Siboglinidae; genus Escarpia; species Escarpia spicata. The sequence goes on along the minus strand of OZ023206.1, from coordinate 23,478,101 downwards.
CCGGTCACTCAATATCCGATTTGTGTATTACAATCTTGGAATCAGAGCCATTTTCTGACGTCGCCTCACTGGAAACCATTTACAGACGATGGATTACAAGACTTAAAACTACGCAGCCAGGGGGACTGAATGTTAGAGAGGACTCTTTTGATATTATACCTTTTGTGACTTGCTTCTCCCACCAGGGACGAACAATTGCTAAACTAGCTAAAGCCACCTATAAACTGCTACAAACAGCGTATCCAGAAATATATACGCCTAGATTTATAACAGCATTCTCAAAGAACAAGAACCTGAAAGATATGCTGGTGGCCACCAAATTACAATGAACAATGAACTTTTACAGAACAATGACCTTAGCACTTAGGACACAATGAGACGTCGTAGTGTTAGTGCAATTGTGTACTTGTTAGGGGGATTGGGCAGCATGTGGGGTTGTCGGGTTGCAGCAGTGCTGGCTCGTACGGCTTCACATGTTTCCGTCTCCTGTACAACTATGATAGGATATATATATTTCATACACAATGTAATGGCTTGTTTTGTTTTTACAGGTTTACCGTCCGGAATAATTACTGAATACCCATGTATTAATTATTAATAACAGGACACGTGTTTGTGAAGGTGTGGGGTGGTCAGTAGTTGCGGCTCTGTGGACAGCATCACAACTTCGCAATCCCGTGTTTACTTTAATTTCAACGCATTCCTTCGTACGGCCACCGTATGTTTTTTTAAATACAGTATAGTCCCCCTCTGATTCAGATGAACACCATCGTGTCACAAATACTGTTTCTATCTTGTAGCGAACCCTCTGTGATTATATATGTATATGTGTATGTTTAAACAATTTATTCAGCTATGTTATTTAACAGGACAGATGAGGGTAACCCCCGGTTACTATCCTCAGCCTTGTCCAGTTGATCATTGTTTAATGTTCAGTGGCATGGGAATGTAACGGCTGAATGCACCCTGTGTCACGACTGGATAATCACGCAATCTCTTCTCAGTTGTAGACCGATAGTCGTTATTTAGATGTACCATTAATCATACATGTTTTTCTTTTTTAGGTTTAATTTACAAAAATTGTTTTGCAGAGAAGACCATCTACCCGAAAGGACTAAACTGATTTTATCAGATGTCTGGGTTTAGGGTTCACATTCGCCACCTATACTCCGTTGCCAGTGCATTAGGGTCTTCGTTCATGTTCCAAATCCTTAAAGGTGCACAATCAGTTCGTTTGCCCATCGCCAATCCTGTTCTTTTATGTCCAGATGTGTAATGTGTGAATAGTTTAACTAGTGCTCACAGTCGGTTTAATAAAAAAATGTGTACTTGTTTTTTTTTATCCTAAAAAAAGATTTGTCGTTTCACCGGGTATAGCTGGCGAAAGCCAATTGCGCTGTCGACCTACTGCGCTATTTCGGTCACGTGCTTTACGCGAGATCGGCATCCCACGCATGCGAAAACAATAACAACACACACGTGCTTTGGCGTATCAAGATGAAGATTCCAAAAAGGTTGTACGAAGGTACGTATTACATTATCGCAGTTAGCAACAAGAACGCGTAGCCGTGTATTAATTCAACGAGAATTGCAACTTGCGGAAGTCTACACTCGACTCGAGGCTGACTCTCAGACAGTCACCATATGATATCAGCCAGAGATTCAGTCAGAGACTGAGTCTGAGACTGAGAGAGTGACAACGTCAATGAGCATAATATGTGATATTTATTGTATTTGGTAACCCAGGATCTTGTTACTAAGCTATGCTATTCCGACAATACATATAGAGAGTAGATGGCGTGAGGTGCGTAATGACAAGAAACATTGCTTTGGCAGCAGGCCCCTGTTGATCGTGCAAGTAACTTAGTCAGGGAGCATCCGTAATTTCGTGCAACAGAACGTCAAATAAGGGAGTATTATATTGGTGATCGTAATTATTAAAACATTGTTTGTGACTCATATTTTGATATTATTACAGCAGAATATTGTTGATTTTCATTGTATTTTATGCAAAATAATTAAGATTTTTATATGACAACCATGATGGTGATTTTCTTCAATATATCAATGTAAACGTGTAAATACATAAAATATCAATACAGCTAGAGTACACCATATATATATATATAAGGATTACACAAGAAAATGCATGCACTTACTTTCATTGTGGTCTTTGATGCCTGGCTATAGTGTATGTAATGCATTAATTGGTATCCTGTTATATCTTTCAATTGACATATGCTATTATTATTCTGTATTTTCCAATATATGTATATATTCTCACCACAGCAATACATAAATTCATAATACGTCACTTGAATTATTATATTACTAGATGCCACACTGCAACCCATGAATGAGTCTGAGAGAAGGCAGAGGAGGGACTAGAGGCGGTCACCCGTGCCAGGCAGACACAGGGAGGATACATAGTCTGCGGGAGGGCCACATTTGATCAATCCATGTAATTTCAAATGTATAACAATCAATCACGTATAAATTATCAACACATTTTTATGTGCACATTTAAATATACATTTATTTCCATACACATTTTAATAATAACATCTTAGACATGAAAAATTAGGTTGACTTCTGCACTTGTATATTATACCCAGCGTATCAACACAGACATATCAATACACCTTTAAAAAGTATTTAGCATATGGCGATGATTCTGAAATAAATTTATAAAATAAATTATTCATTCTTCAAGAAGGGAGACATACATATTATGAACCTATGAATACTTGATAAGAAAAATACACTGTTAGCATCACAATAACACCTAATTTTTTCATTTCCAACATTCACCTTGACCATTAAGCCTCAGGCTTAAAATGTCAAACATGGATATGTGTAGTAGTTACTCATGACAGACACTTAGACATGAATTTGTACACTGAAAACAAAACAAAAAAATATAAATGCACTTTACTGATTAGCAGAATTCAAATCAGTCTATAATATTGACTACGATCAAGCGTCACTGTAATGAAATTTAAAAAAAATTTATTCATGTAATGACAATGAACACCTAGTAAAGAAAAATAGTAAACAAATATCACCAAACATTTTGAAAAATAGCATATTCCACTAATGTCTGCATGCTGTATCAACCCACCCCCTTCCTCCACCCGGAACAACCCCGGTAAACACCGATTGTTCCTAAGATATCAACATATATAGATGCAGTTGTAGTAGAACATTTCTTGCTGCCTCTTTCCATGTGAAATGCTGCAGATCATACATCAAACATTATTTTATATTTACTGATTATGACAATGAACAACTCCATAATTATTTACTCACAACACTACTACGATGCCTGTTTTTGTTTACTGAATATATGCTTTTCTTTACAGGAGATTGAACTAGTGTGCTTAGTACTACTAGCTCTCCAAGTTAATATGGCATACTGGGCAGTTGTATGTCCAGGATCTCGGACAAGATTCTACAGCCATGCAATATGCTGCATATTAACAGTTTGTCATGTGAATGTCCACCGAGTGATCCCAATTGTGTCGTGTGTTGCATCCGTGACATCTGCAGCTGGTGATGGAACGGTGGGTGCCAGGTCTGGCAGTTATGGCATGAGACTTCGGACAACTTTCAACGCTGTGAGAGAGGTTCAATGTCGAGCATTCTTCGGTGAACTACATCAGTTTAGATGTCGAAGACATCACTGTATGGTTTCGCTGTCTTTGATGGTACTGCATACCAGCTTCCTGACTTTTTGCTATACATCTGCATCTACCTATACCGGAGAAAAGTGACAATTAGCACGGCTCTGACATGTATGATATTTTTAGACGTGACAACACATTTATCAAAAGTCAATAATACAAGGTATTTGTATTCAATTCAACTATAACATTTAGCAGTGTCCATAACAAAAATACATTAATTATCCAGCATTGTTGCAGTGGTAGGGTTTCATTGGCTTTGTGTTGCTGATAGTCAGTGGCAGCCAGCTGAGTTCATACAACATACACCAGGTACTTGTTATGTACAACATAAGTTTGTGATGAAGTAATGGTATTGAAAGCCTTTTCACAGTTTTCAACAACAATCTGTTGATACACAGACAGCAGCATTTTACTTGTTTAAATTATATATGTATTATGAGGACTGTTATATATTTTTCATGCCACATATCATTTTTATAAATTATTCTTTTTTATCACTGTTATATTTTCACAAATAATTTACATTCATTGTCATTTCTCATTATAATTAAACAACACTTGTGTAAGGTTAGTTCTGATATGGTGTAGTATCCAGTCCTCAGGATTGCTCAAACACCACCTTGACTTATGTGGGAAGCATTCAGCCACACTGAAATTAATATGCGAAAACTATCCACCACTGTCTGTAGCAGGTACTCTTCATACAGCTGAGTAAACTGGAGCAATGTAGTGATTGTATATGTAATTCTTAGTCACATGGCGATGACCCTGTCGAGTCTCTTCACTATTGTTTGCGAGTTGTAAACACACCAAGCATTGCACAAACTACACAATTTTCGAACTTGATATCATATTTATGTTTTTTTAACAATGATCGTAATGTAGTTATTTTTATTTGATATTACATTTGTTCAACTAAACATCTTTCTAAGTATTTTGTCTCATTGGTTTACATTTTATGGGCATTAAATATAAAAAATGGTTAAATAATGTTAAATACACATAATTGTTTTGTCACTAATTTTATGAGTTGTACACATATATAAGGCATCTATAAACTACAACTTGCATTTTATATCACATGTACTAGTGTTGTTTTTTTGCAAACAGGTTTTTATATGTACCTGACATTTTGTCAACCTCTTCCTAATTTTTGTTTCTATTGTTGCTTTGCATTTTATGTGCATGTGATGTGTATGTGATCTTAAAATTTATTACATTATACATATCCAGTGCAGTGATTGTGCCATCAGTTGTACTATGCTTTTAATTTTGTAGTCAATCTCATCAAATAGTTTCAATAAAATGTTTTTACTTTACATTGTCTTTACTTTAATTCACATGCATTTCTAACAACAATATGCAATTTAACGAGGACACCCATTACTGCAAAATGCAGACAAACAAAACTATCACATACAGGGGTGGATCCAGAAATCAAGCCTGGGGGCACAAAAACCTCCCCTGGCGGCCGAACCAAATGGTGTACTCTAAATTTTGTTGCTACCGAGCTGCCATAACTATAACTTCAGGCGCTCGGCTGGAGAGGTGATATCGGAAGATCGGGGGGTGTTATTGAAACATTTTCGTCACTGCTTAGGCATGATTATTATGAAAGTACAATCACTCTGAGGTTTGGCTATATTGTTTCACGTGTATTTACTTGCACGGTATATACAAATTTATGTTTGCAACATAAATATTCCAAATTTATTTTTATATAAATAGAACATTAAATTCAAAAGGTGAACTGCAAATGATTGAAAGTTTCACAAAAGCCCTACCATCCAAAGATGGTGTAAATGTACCCACATAAGATTGGTCAGAATAAAACATAATTGTTAAAACCAATCACATATGTTTGGATATCTTCCAATTATTATGCTATGATGTATATATATAGATATATATATATATATATATCACGTTTGCATAGCAGCATCAATTAATACTTACCTTTGTTCTAACTGTCCTGAGCTGCATCCAGCCTCAGGAAGTGACTGGACAGCTGAGCTGTCTTTGCTACGAACACTGATGCTCGATAGAACCACCACAGATCTTGTCATATGTGATGGCTGCAGTGGTGTTGAGGTAGTTCGCGCTTTTGTGTTGAATCTGTCAAACAAAATCATGAATTGGAATATGGAATGAGTCAGATTATTTGTGAAAATGAACACGGTTTGACAGCGCTACTACCCGGCAATATATATATATATATATATATATATTATATTATATTTCATATGTGTGTGTGGTATGTAACTTTTAAACTTTTTAATTTCATTAACAGGTAAAAATATGTTGCACAGTCTTTTGCCCAATGGTCATTTGTCAAGCACGCAAGTGTGAAAGTTATTATTGTATATATATATATTTTGTAAAAGTGTAGTACGTAACAAACAAATATTAAATAAATACAGGTAGAACACAGATGGGCTGGAAAGAAGGTTACACGAAACAAAGTCAGAAAGTAATTTTATTCGAAAAATATAAAATAAATAAAAAAATTGCAATTTTTCACTGATAGTTCAACAAAACTTAGTTTGAGGAATTCAATAGTAAACCATGCAAAATATCCAATGCCTTAGTTGTGAAATCAATGTGTCATCCTAAAACTGCTAATTAATGAGAAGGATATTTGGCTGGCAGTGGGTGAACCCATGGCAGTGTCCACAAACTTCTACTGTTTACTCAGAGGGTAGATTTCCACCTGTTACCATCCAAGGATCAATACCTCCTTTGTTCTTTAGCTGGACTGCAAGGTGCCACTGCAAGCTGGCTAAATTTGTCTAAAGGCTGGCTGAGTCACTGTAAGTCTTTAGAAGAAGATTCCAGCAGTTAGTCATGTCTCTTATAAGAGCAACAAAGGCATTTTATTATGGATTTCCTGGTTTGATTTAACAAACAAAAATGATTATGGCCTTTCAACTACTTGCAACTGTGGTTATTAACTAGTGGTTTCTGAGTGAGAAAGTATGTTCCTTGACGCGAAACATCTGTGGCTTCAGTATCATCAACGTGCAAACAATTTGTAAACTGTCCTGTCAGAAACCTAGCTGCCAACCCTGACTGTATTTGAATTGAATCATGCAAAGTAAGATGAAGTGAATTAATTAAATGAAACGGAAAATAAATGTTAAACATTGTTCTACAAAATGTATGAATGTAGAAGTATAATAATAATAATAGTTGCTTTATTTACAGACTCCATGCAACATACAAGTACATTATCATGGTTCTATAGTTGTGTTATAAACAACTGTTACAATGTACAGAATGAAAAATCACCCGTCAACAAAATGTATATACAGGGAACTGAACCAGTATTTCCATATTTTAGACATGTATTTCACGTTACTATTAATATGTTTTTGACAGCTGCTGTCGGCATATAAATCTATATGTAAAATTTATAATAACAGCAGCACAGTTATGTCAATTATTGTTAACAAACATTTCACTAGTACTACAGTATATGTTATAACCTAACACAATTCGAAATATATTGTTGTAAGAGACATACAATTTCCGGATAGCATAGTTATGAAAATTCCAAAATGCATGTTATTGATCAATTGTAATGTTTTGGGTGTGCTTTTTTTTCGTGACAAAAAACAGAACTTCTATAATTTAAATGTACAAAAGGATTTGTAACTTAACAAAACATGGGCTGCAATTCTTTGTATAGTAACGGTAATTCTCTGTACTCTCACACAAATCAGTGGCATGCTATCGATAGTCGATACATGTTATTGTTATGGACATTTTCACAGTATTGAAGGGTGGTGGTTTTCTGAACATAATAAGCAACATAATAATTCATATTATATTCACACGTATAAATATGCGTGGCTGAGGCTGACTACTTTGAAATTACTAACCTGTCTCTAGAAGAAGTTTTGCGAACGCAGCGTCTGTTCTTAGACTTAGTCTTACTCCAGCCATTTCTTTTGTGACTTGTGAAGTTGTGTCGTTCTACAAATCCATACTAGTTTATCCCAAATAAACCGTCTGGCGCGAATATTGTCGTTGTCTGCGTAATTTGGTCCTTTTTCACTGAGTCGGTGGCATATATGTCCGAGGACGTCCCATCGCCGGCGTAAATGCCATAAAATAAGAACGTGTTATATAAACACTTGCGAACACTGTACTATCAACAAAAACGGCTTGATCGAGGCACCTATCTTCAGGGTCAGAGGTCAGTCTCGCCCAATTTCAAGAAAAAGAAGTAGCACAAGTGCACCAACATATTATAGGGGATACTTGATAGCTTTGCTCTTTCGGGAAATTAGTCAGAAAAGCGAGGAGGATGACAATCGAACTGATATGCAGCTTTAACAGAGGATACTTGAGCCTAGTACACCCATTTTTCTCAACTACTACTACTACTACTACTACTACTATTACTACTATTTCTACTACAACAACAACTACTACTACTACTACTACTACTACTACAACCACTACTACTACTGCTACTACAACTACTATTATTACTACTACTACTATTATTATTATTACTACTATTAGTGCTACTATTACTACCACTACTACTACTATTACTACTATTAGTACTACTACTATTAGTACTACTATTATTATTACTATTACTATTACTACTACAACTACTACTACAACTACTACTACTACTACTACTACAACTATTAATACTACTATTACTACTACTACTACTACTACTACTACTACTACTACTACTACTGTTACTACTACTACTACTACCGCTGCTACTACTACTACTACTAATAATAATAATACTATTACTGTTACTACTATTAGTACTACTACTACTACTACTACTATTAGTACTATTAGTACTACTACTACTACTACTACTACTTCTACTAGTACTACTACTACTACTACTACTACTACTACTACTTCTACTAGTACTACTACTACTACTACTACTAGTACTAGTACTACTATTAGTACTACTACTACTATTACTACTACTACTATTACTACTACTACTACTACTACTACTACTACTACTACTACTACTACTACTACTACGTCTACTACTACTACTATTACTACTACTACTACTACCAGTTGCATCCAATCATAACAAACTCGCAGAATACTTTTTGACTTGCACAAAATCAATTAAGTACTCGCCCACATGAACTGGACTGGCGATAAGGAATAAACAAGCATTTTCTTCCAAATGGATTATGACCACCTGTACCCCTAACATAATAATCTGACCAACCATCACTTTGTTGTCGACCACTTTAACGTATGCGCACAGGGTTCGCCTTAGAACAGTCACCCAAAGTAGTGTTACATTGGCGAGACGGAGAACCAATAACATTTATGAGAATTCCAGTCAAAGTCAAAGTTCATCGACTACTGTTTACCGGACGATTTGTGCAAACTGGAATCCGTTACCACCGCCACTGACAATGCACTGGCATGCATCAGAAACGTGCACTTGCAAAGAACAATGTCAGCTCGAAACAGGCGCTCAACGCGATACCACCGCACTTGCTTTCGTGGTGCGCTTAGTAGTCAGTGTGTTTTTATAAGTATAGGCCTTACGTCAAGACAAGTGTCTGACGGAAAGTCGCCATGCTTCTTATAACTGTCATGAAAATAACTAAGTGATAACTGAGTAACAATAACAACGATAACAAAATAACAAATGGCTACCAGTTACAATGTTGACAGAATTTACTTCAAATGCACTACAGGTTGCAAAGGTACTACTTGATAGTGAATTCATATTCCGTCATCTTAAATGCAATAATCCGTCATGAAGCAAAGAAATATATCATCCTTATTCAGACTTGTGTGTGATTATGAATTCATTACTTTGCACCTATGTTGGACAGTTCGAATCGTACACGTGCACACTAATAGAGTAAACCCAGCGTGCAAAAGCACCCAAGTTATAAATGAATTGAAATTAACTTTATTCTATTCCGCTTCCACACAATTCCTAAATCGGTTAGTTATTATAAATATAACAATAAGTAACTCCAAAATTAATGTTGCTTCCCGCCTCGTGACGCTTTAATCGTTAACAAAACATACCCACAAAGAGAGAGATTTCGAGCTTATTTGTGAAAACAACAACCGTTAGGCATGCCTTCTCTCAAACAGGTTCATTGGGTTCGAACGAAACGCTTTTTGATATTGTTTTAAAGACATTTTGTATAATTATTATGCTGTCGGAGTACATGTGATTAGCCAAAAGGTGTACATGGAAGTGTTTCTCCAAATAATGGGCAATATGCATTTTTTAACTAAGAAGCCAAACTCCCATTTTTAAAACCTGGGGATGGGCACGCATGTTTAAGTACTTTATTATACGGTCAATTGAAATGCATATTTATCAAACGTAACGGTACTTTGCAGCAATATAGTTTTCTACTATATACACAAATATTATGAACTTGCAATATTTCATAGGATGCAATTTAGCTAGTGTTCGCCACGTTTCACGTTCAAGTTAATCAAGAACAGTATCATCTCGAAGACACTGGCTAAGCTGTATACTTAAATGCTTATCAGAAAGACGAATACCCACCGCATGGAAGAACGCAAATATGGTGATTATCTTCAAGAAGGGAAATAAGAAAGACTTAAAGAACTACAGACCGATATGTCTGTTATCAAACATCTACAAATTACTCACAAATACACTAACGAATAGGCTAGAGAAGACATCGACGAAAACAAACCACGAGAGCAAGCAGGATTCAGAAGCAGATACTCAACGACAGACCACATACACGTAGTAAACCAACTGAAAGAGAAATGCCGAGAATATAATATCCCGCTCTGTATCGCTTTCGACTCGGTGAAAACTCAAGCATTACTGACCTCCCTTCAATAACATGGAATAGAAGATGTGTACATCGATCTCCTGAAAGACATCTTCATTAACGGCTTCGTGACAGTCCACCTACAAAAAGAGCAACAAGATCAACATCAAGAGAGAAGTATGACATGGTGACACCATATCGTCCAAGCTGTTCACGGCAACACTCAGAGCATATTCCGAAGACTGACCTGGGAAACTAGAGACTTGAGGATAGACGGAGAATACCTCAGCCATCTTCGCTTCGCCGATGATATAGTTATATGCGCTACTACACCGCAAGAACTACAAAACATGCTGCAGGAGCTTGAAAATGACACACCAATATATATCAACACGAGGCAGATAGAGAACGTTGAAAGCTACGTCTATCTGCGACAGCGGTACAATATCAGAGACAAAAACCAAGGCAAGGAGATTCAAAGAAGGATCACCGCCGGCTTGACAGCTTTCGCCAAACACCGGGACTTCTTCAAGGGCAACTTTGGAACCTGCTTGAAGAGACAAGTTTTCAACTCATGCGTACTACCATCGATTACATACGGCGAGGAAACATGGGCACTCACCATCCAGGCAAATAACAAGCTAGCCGCCGCACAAACAGAGATGGGAAGAAGTATGTTAAACATCACATATCGGGAGAGAAAAACAAACATCTGGGTAAGACAGAAGACAAAGGTCATAAACGTGATAGAACAAATCAGAAGACAGAAGTGGACCTGGGCAGGGCACGAGCAGACAACGAGATAACCGATGGACATCGCGTATCACAACCTGGAGACCTTGTGAAGGGAAACGATCTAGAGGAAGACCAGCGAGACGGTGGAGAGACGAACTAGACGAGTACTGGAAGGGCACAATCTAGCAGAGGATAGCGCAAAACAGACAGATTTGGAAACGACATGCTGAGGCCTTCGCCCGACCATGGGACAATACGGCTGCACAATGATGATGATGATGATGACATCTGGGCGGTGTGCGGTAATGTTTAAGTCGAGAAGGTCGCGCCCGAGTTAGTTAACAAAGATGTAGTTACGACGTTAGCCGGGCAGATGGCCCATAATAGATTAGAAACGTTACAATTTATTTAGACAAAGTTTTGTTATGTTAATAGAGAGAGTTGAATATGTCCAAAAGAACTTTAGTTGTTTAAATTCAGTTGTAAGACAGTCGTCATGAGATCAACGAAGTCAGCTTGGCCTTAAGCCTCGACGTCGTCATCCCGGTGTGCGTAATACAAGAATGTAAAACATCTACCAATCTACAAACAAATCGAATCCACTGAAATTCTACGAACCTTCGTACGACAACAATCAGATTGAACATTTTTAGAAATATTACCACAGAATCAATGAACAATTTAGATGTTTGGCCACTCAATCTATTAACTGTGGTTATGTAAACATTGTATAAATTATTCGCCGTACTCGTAAAAAATATTGAAGTGTATAACATTTGACTGTGTCACGGTGTATTATCAGCAAACCAACTGAAAGAGAAATGCCGAGAATATAATATCCCGCTCTGCATCGCTTTCGTTAACCACGAGAAGGCTTTCGACTCGGTGCAAACTCAAGCAATACTGACCTCCCTTCAATAACAGGGGATAGAAGATGTGTACATCGATCTCCTGAAAGACATCTACACCAACAGCTCGGTGACAGTCCATCTACAGAAAAAGAGCAACAAGATCAACATCAAGAGAGGAGTATGACAGAGTGACACCATATCGTCCAAGCTGTTCACGGCAACACTCAGAGCATATTCCGAAGACTGACCTGGGAAACCAGAGGCTTGAGGATAGACGGAGAATACCTCAGCCATCTTCGCTTCGCCGATGACATAGTCATATGCGCTACTACACCGCAAGAACTACAAAACGTGCTGCAGGAGCTAGCTGATGAAAGTGAAAAACAATGGTTTAGCCGAGAAGGTCACGTCCAAATTAGTTAGCAAAGATGTAGTTACGAAGTTAGCCGGGCAGATGGCCCATGTTAGCTTAGAAACGTTTTTAGACAAAGTTTGTTATGTTAATAGAGAAAGTTGAATATGTCAAAATCAGTTATCAGTCGTGATGTAATTTACTTTAAAATTGTCGATAATCGACATTTGTATACGTATGATTAAAAATGGTTAAATTGTGTTAAATTTATTCAGGTTGTTTGTCGTATTTTATTTGTATATCTGCCAACGATAGGAATTGTCAAACGAATCCGTGAAACATTATTCAATTCATCCTGTGTCACCATTAGTACCCCTAGACAAAACGATCCGTGAAACAGAAATTGTGGAACATATATGCATGCATACATACATACATACATACATACATACATACATAGATACACACATACATACATACTGATATACATACAATATCTGAGACGCGAAAATATGTCAACATATGCAATGTATTAATCGTACACACATGTAAACACACACTCACATGCACATGCACACGCGCGCACATGCACATACGCACATACGCACATACGCACATACGCACATACGCACACACGCACACACGCACACACGCACACACGCACACACGCACACACGCACACACGCACACACGCACACACGCACACACACAAACACACAAACACACAAACACTCAAACACACAAACACTCAAACACACAAACACACAAACACACAAACACACAAACACACAAACACACAAACACACAAACACACAAACACACAAACACACAAACACACACATACATACATACATACGCAAGCTCGATTATAAGTAGGTTATTCATTACAATACTGCGACAAGGCTGCATATACCTTGCACACGCGCACACGCACACACGCACACACGCACACACGCACACACGCACACACGCACACACGCACACACGCGCACACGCGCACACGCGCACACGCGCACACGCGCACACGCGCACACGCGCACACGCACACACGCACACACGCACACAAACACAAACGCACAAACGCACAAACACACACATACATACATACATACGCAAGCTCGATTATAAGTAGGTTATTCATTACAATACTGCGATCGGCAAGGCTGAATATACCATGGTTGCACTGTTATTAGTATTGTTATTTGCGGGGAATAACTATATTCAGTGTAGCAGTGACAATCTGTATTAACTTTGTTCCGCTATAACACATTACCTGTATTCACAGTAATTGAATGGTTAACATATGCTACGCTCTCTATTATTTTAATAATCATTATGTACGTTGTATGGTTTCAGATTGAGCTTACCAGTAATATAATATATACGGTCTGGTGCCAGTTCATTTTCGGTCGTCCCCTCGAGCCATCTGGTGTTCACCATAGTGATTTGGAGGCATGCGGGTTTTCTTCCATTCTTTCAAGTCTTTACACTTGAATGGACAACATAAACTCAAGTGCAGTTTTTATTCGTAAATAGTTTTCTAGCGATCATCAAAGCTCATTATGACTACTACCACTATGACAGTGGCAATAGCCACAGGAATACATACAGTAATACCCAGAATTCAATTCAATACCTAGAATTTTTGTGAATAAAATAAAATAACCCTCTTCAAAAAACGTTAATTTATTCACGTATATACAGTTTGTTATGTTAATTAATTAGTTAAACTATATAAAACTCAGTTAGTTGAATTAACGCATTAAAAATAAGTAGTTGAATTTAACCCTTGCCTGAAAGTACCCACCATCGTAAACGTGGATTACTGCTCAGCTTCACCGGCAGTTTATATGTGCAATTACCTTGCAGTGCCTTTCGCAGTTATGTAAAACGTCCTGATATGATTGTCGAACGGCTTACGTACGTAGGTAGAAACAATCGCACGAAACTCACATAACACTGGGAATAATCGATAAACACCCGTCTATCTTTAGGTAGGAATCCTAAAACGGGTAAAACCCTTGCCAACAGGGAATTTCGAGAAAACATAAATGCGTTACTTTTCTCCCAAATACTTCACAAATATGCATTCTCATCCTCTTATTCATTTACACATCATAAGTCTAAGTATTTCCAATAACTTAATGTAAGTAAGATATATAGTAAGAAACTTAGCTTGAAATGTAACTAGTACAAACTCGTGGCATTTAGATATGTCATAACATGCGCTCGAAATGTCCTGTTGACAAGGATTCCACGCGCGGACAAAAACATGGCGTGATGAGGAAGAGACGTGTTCTATGTGGAAATGTATCCTGTAAAGTAACACCTTCATAATGTAGGTCGTAGGCACAATGGGTGATATGAAAAGTATGAGTTGAATAACAAGGTTGCGAACCTGTCGTGCCTGGAAAAGTGTGGACGTTCTTTAGGCATGGTTGATTTATGCTATTCCATATGGGAACCATTTATACATGTTCCCTTGGATATGTTGAGAAAATATGATATCGCATTCGATTATGTTGGTAACGGGTCACATTGGTTCTATCGGGCAAAACGCTCGGCCTTGACATTTCTACTCTTAGTGTGTTCTCATGTGGACCTTTTTACAAGACATGTCGTGGACAATTCCAGCAGTGCCTCGTGTCAAATAAAGAAAAAGACGTGATATACTTATTTCCTTAAATAGCCAGGCTTTATGTGCAAGCTGTCTACATGGTCGAGCAATTGCGCAAAACTTGTTTTTAGACGTCAGGTGATCGTATCGTGTGGAAAGTTCGTAATTTGCGTATTAATATGTTATTTTGTAAATAGGATTTTTGTGTATGTTGTATATAACGCACTTTTATTTCGGCTTTTACGACATGTTCATATTTAGTGCGCTTTATCGTTGTTTAGTCAAAGAGCAAATCTATATATTACGTGTATGGTGTTAATTTTTGCAATTGTTTAGACGATCAAATAAAAGGATCACTTACTATAGGAAATCTCAAAAACGATTTAAAATTACTTCATTGAAGAATATAAATTATGTAATTAGTTTGGTTATTGTTAAGGTTCAACAAGTATTTCGAAGCACATATGTAGTAGTGGTCTCACTTTAGCAATAGCATATGATTTATGTTACTAACACTGTGTTTAATATTACGACCATGTTATATTGATGATGGGGAAAGTGCATAATACGCAATAAGCTTCTACTTTTCCCTTTCCATTTTGAACTTTGTCAACTGTAATATGTCTATATATTGTATGTTATATTATCAATTGGAAATAAAGAATTTAATTTAATTGAAATAAGTGCGCATAATCTAATTGATCCAATTGTTGCTTCCCGCCTCGTGATGTTTAAGTCGATAGCAAAACGTACCTACAATGAGAAAGAGAGAGAGAGATATTTCGAGCTTATTTGTGAGAAAAAAACAACCATTAGGCATGCCTTCCTTCAAACAGGTTCATTAGGTTCAAACGAAACGCTTTTTGATATTGTTTTAAATACAATTTGTATAATGATTATGCTGTCGGAATATTTGTGATAAGCCAAAAGGTGTACTTGGAAGTGTTAATCCAAATAATGGGCAATATGCATTTTTTAACTAAGAAGCCAAACTCCCATTTTTAAAACCTGGGGATAGGCACGCATGTTTTAAGTACTTTACTATACGGTCAATTGAAATGGATACTTATCAAAAGCAACGGTACTTTTCCAGCAGTATGATACTCTGGTTAAGTTTTCTACTATATACATAAATATTGTGAACTCGCTATTTTTCATAGGATGTAATTTAGTTACTGTTCGCCAAGTTTCCCTTTCAAGTTAATCAAGAACAGTGTTCCTTCTCGTACAGTGTATGCAGTTGAGAAAATGTCAACGTTGTGTTTCTATGTCATTGAATTTCAATATGGAAAATGAATGCACAGCTTGAAAGTGTCAAGTAGACACCTACTGAACCAAAGTAGAACCACCTTTGCCTCTGTATGCGTGGGAAATATGTAGCGCCTTTTTACACCCAATAATACTGGCATTTCGATATAGTGCCGGGTTTAGGGTAGGGCAGACGGGATAGTTGCCCAGGCGCCCCACAATATGCTTTTTATGAGGGCTTCTACAAAACGATTTTAGGGTATTTTCTTTGGGGGAAAATAGAAGGTAGGGAGGAGTGAGAACTGACATGATGCGATACCAAGTCAGACACTGTCCAGGGTCCCCCACAGTCCTTTATCCGGCGCTGTTTCAATAGCTCTAGTTCTATGTGGTGATCTGCTTGTTTTTGTTTGTGATGTTCCTTTGGTTTGTTATGTGTTTGGTTTTACCATAACCTTTAACTTAAATTAGTTTGACACATTATGCACTGCATCGCTAGAAAATAGGGCGTTTTTTCCAATGCAGGGTTGTTGCGTCATACATTGACATTCTGGAATGTTCCATTGTCACGCATAAATAACTGTGTTCTTATGTGAGAAGTAATGGCTGACGCCTTGCGAGGTTGATCTATTTTGTTTCCTAGAATTGAGAAGAGTTACGGACACGTTTTTCACGTATGCCTCTCGTGAAAGGGTATTGGATGACACAAAAAACGTGGCAGAACACGTAATTCCCATTTGCATGTGTGTGTGTTCTATAAAACCTCACAAACTATACAGAATAACACAGGTGCACGATGTCTGAACTTCAGCAACAGTCGGCCGCCAATTCGTCAGATATGTATTAACACGAATATTTTTCCGGCCGGAAAAAGGCAGCATGAGCACTTGAGTAAAAGGTGGTGATCTAAGATAGTATCGGTTTAGCATCGAAATGTACCTGATCAAACAGATACAACATTTAGTCATGTAATGTCAGAGTGCTAGAAGGCACTGTAATCGTTATCGATAATCAAAATGTGTTTCATTTGTGTATTATTCGCACTTGTAGCCCTACCTACCTTCTTTGGGCCTGTTAACCAGCTCTTATAAGAAATCTGCCAACGGTGTTTTGCTTTAGACATACCGATATCGCGCTATTGTAAATCAATAATAACACCTTTGTTTTTAATACAATGTTCTGTTATGCGGTTATTAACAGTACTCATTAGCGTCATGGATATGACTGTAATAAATATTTTGATGGGTCATACACTGGCCACGATAATTCACGAATCATACTATTTAATTTTGCATTAAGTACAAAGAGGATGGAATTATCCATCATTCAGACAACGTGGCCATCCGTGCTGCCTCGTCACACTCTTTCCGTGTTTCTAGTCATTCGTTTGAAAAGGGGAGAGGGTAACGTTGTTCATATGAGTGCTATTTACTCCTGCTGACATTGGCATCAGTGAGTGCTTTCAATCCGGATGTCTTTACCTCAAATCTGGTGGCATTGCCTCCCACCAGTCTTTTTATTTGCTTTGCATACCGTGTTCTTCGGATGTGTGCCGATAGTGCTTTCTCAATACCTTACTCAAGATAGGTGAAGTGTTTGTATTACACCATGTTGAAGAAAATATGATGTAAACTTACCACAAAATGATAAGAAATCATAAAATACAAAACATATTATTTTTCAGAAACATAACTGCAATGTTATTGTCAAAGTTACGGTTTGATTAGATCAATAAAAAAGACATTTGCAATTAATTACATCAGTTTGAATAAACAACGAGTCTATTCGAGCGCATTATTTTGTTTATGTAACGATGTTGTGTGTCTTTACCATTTAGTAAATATTACTAATACAGCAGTCAACTACCAAGGCATCCCGTCAGATGAAGGACATTTTTGCTGGTAATAAATAATAACTAAGTTTAAACGAAATATACCGATGTTGGTTTTCCCCACTGACCAGAGGCGATATGCCAAACAAAATATTTAGTACATCAAAGTGCACCTTTGCGGATTACAGCCGAATACAGGTTACAAAGGTTCAACTTGATTTTATATTCCGTCATCTTCAATGCAATAATCCCGTCATGACGCAAAGAAATATATCGGCCTTAAGTAATCGGACGTGTGTGATTGTGAAACCATAACTGCCCACCTATGTTGGACAGTTCTTATTGTACACGTGCATAATTATAGAGGAACCCCAGCGTTCAAAAGCACCCAAGTAATAAATAAACTGAAAATAACTTTATTCTATTCCACTTCCACACAATTCCTAAATCGATTAGTTATTCATAAAAATATCAAATAGTAGGGTGCTACAAAAATTGTAACCCACTTTCACCGAACCAAATCATACGATATGGTGCCAAAACACACTGCTAATCAAATCAGCGTAATACATAACAACGAATGAACCTTCCAAGTAAAGTTTAAACAGAAAAATTAATGAAAAGTTATTTCTCCAATTTCACCGTCATTAAATTTGTTGTTACGTGAGCGGCGCGCCGGGGGCCCAAACACTTCGCTTGGCCGACATTTGCCCGGTTGCGTGAACGTTTACAACAACTACTACTACTACTAGTACTACTACAACTACTACTACTACTACTAATAATAATAATAATACAACTACTACAACTACTACTAATACTACTAATAATAATAATAATACAACAACTACTATTACTACTCCTACTACTACTACTAATTACCTTGATAAAGACTATTCAGTCGAAACCAGTCGGTAAATTGAGAGAGAAATTGAATTTGAAATTCGTAACATGACTTATAATCGCCACTACAAGGGCACTCCGAATAAGGTAGACGGCCAGGCTGGTAGCAATACTAATTTGGCTAAACTCCTTTTCTAGTTGCTACAGATGATCCGTCATATATCGATCATGAGTAAACAAGCAGAAGGCTCTCCCATTAAAGCCTTCTTGCATAAAATAGCTGAGTTGAACCATTTCATAAGGCAGTTAGACCGAATTCATATATCATCAAACGGATTCAAACCCTAAATCGATCTTGGGCTAAACAGGTAGGAGTGATTGTTCACGATCACTACCTTACCATGCTAAATTCAATCCTTTCAACATTGAGAAATGCTCGTGCCTCCAAGGACGAGATGTCCTGGGCCCGTCATACGGCGCTCGGTTGGGCACGAGATAATTTCGGTTGGAACTTGCAAAATTCCATGTTTCGGAATTCGGAACAGCTATGAGTAACATATCTCTAGGCAGGATGGAGTGGGAACCGAGACGGCCCTTCTCTGCAACATAAATCAGCCTGTCCTTACCACGTCAGCCGTGCCGGTCCAGCGGACATTCGAGGGTCACACCAAGACCCACTCGAAGACTGACGCCCAGCTTAGACAACATTCGGCACAGGGTAAAGTAAGCCATTCCGGCAATGGGGCAAGGATTAATATTCGACCCCTTGTCTTTACTAATTCAAATGTTAGGAACGTTCGGGCCCAAAATGTTAAGGGGGTTGGTATCCCACCACCACCCCCAGTGAGGTCTCGACTTCCAAATTCGGGTAAGGTTGCCGCGTTTGAACAAAATAATCTGACCAATAGGGTTGGCTACACCAAGGCAGGACCATCCAAAGTGATGTTTTAGAAACATCGGGCGGCCCCCCATTATAAACAAAGACAATTTTTCCCTCCTCCGAAGACACGATAGGGGACATAAGACAATGGGACGACCCTGCTAGCAGTGCTTTCGCTTGTCAAGTCTGCTTTCAGGATGACTTCAACAACGCTTGCTTCCCGTCCGGCACCCACGCACTGATGTTTGCCAAGGCTGTATATTACTACATGCTGGTAGCCGCCGACGCCATTTTCGCTGCTTGCACAACGACGGAGGTAAACAAGATAGCAAGGATTTTTCCGGCCAACGACAACAAGTGGAATCATCGAGCTGAGGATCTCCAGGGGAAGATCTTTCAGTGGAAATTCGACCATGCCCCGTCCTTCGCGAGAAGACTCGACACATCGGAAGGAATGAACTTCATCAGTCATACGTCTGACAACTATTGGGGCACCGGACACGACGGACACGGAAGGAACACGTACGGGAAACTACTGACGCAATTCCGTGACTGTGTCCAGGGCGAAGGAAGGATGGGCAAGCTTTCGCGGAAAAACTCAACCACCCAATCGAGACAACCGTCGACGAGACACAACATTGACGAGAACAATACAGCTACGGACGGTGAGCACTCAGAGTGCGAAACAGAGACAACACCTTTGCCAAGCAGTTCTACGCCCACGACAACAAAGCCACCACGCAAACAGCCAAGGACGAAGGTAATTATCAGCTCATCGACTACACTACCAACGAAACGAAGCAGAGGTATGGCTACAACCCCTCTCACATCGGCACACAAGCCAACTGACTTCACGCAAGCACCGCTCTATTCCACTGTCGTATCCACTCCACCCATTCCATCTCCCTCCTTGTTCACGACTAATACATCAGGGACCAAGCCTTCTCCTACTCCGACTGCAGGTCATAAGCGGCAGACCACTTCTCTATCACCGGGGCCACCGCCGTTGTGTTCTACTACCACCACTCCCATTTCTTCCAACTCCTTCCCGCCACTACCGAGACAATCGTGTTCTCCGGAGCTTCCACATCACTCCAAGTCTCATTCTTACCTACCTGTCTCCAGACCACGGGTGGACCGCGCCATAATTCATAGACTACCCCCTTCGCATACTCCTGCACAACGATTCTCTACTGTGCCCTCCATACTTAGAAGCACAAAGTGCAAGAAATCTAGTTGGAAGTTACCGATAATCACTAAACGTGTCGTTATTCTGGGTGACTCAAACGTTTCTAGGATTACAGAATCGAAGGAACGAGACATCCAAGTGGACAGCTACCCTGGAGCCAAAATTAGGAATCTCGAACATATGGTGATGCATCCCGCAGAGACAGATGGCACACATCCAGAGATTGTGGTCCTATCGGTGGGAATCAACGACAGAGCGAACAAACCAACTGTGACGACTATCCCTACTTTGCGAAGGATGGCGGCTCGAGCAGGCAAGTGTTTTCCTCACTCAATCATCGCCATACCCGAAATAAACTTTTCTGACAGATTACTTCTGGTAGAACAAGAATACATTATGAGAACTTAGGAGAGCCTACTAGACATTAACGGCAGTGTTGTAATACCTAAATTAGAGGAGTCATCGTTCAAGACAGACATATCAGACAACATTCATTGGACACCAGAAACAGCGAACAAAATGCGAACACATTGGTTGTGCCATTTAAACTAAGAAACACTGAGGGCAACCATGCCGCACAAAACAAGTCCAATGATCTGCGCAATCCCACGATTATCAACTTAAGCCATCTAGTGTTATCTGAAACACAGGCGGAAATCCAAAATTTCGGATTACAATTTATACCAACACCTCATACAAATGATGCAGAAGACACGCAGGCGTCTACCAGGCGTTTTGCTAGACATATCCAACTACGATATTTTTTTTCACGGAACGAAATCAACAAAATTAAAAGAGAACTTTACAGCAAAATCAACCTAGAATCCACCTTGCCACCATGAGGACATTAGCTCTAAATTGGAATAACTGAAAGAGTTTAGCTCGATAACTAACAAACACCGGAACAGTGTTGGTAATTTGTCAGAGTCGCAATTGGCGTCGATTTCGGCACTCAAGAGAAACCCATCTATTATTATTAAACCTGATGATAAAGGCTCGGCCACAGTAATCATGTCTAAAGAAAACTATGTCGCAGAGGCGAATCGACAGCTGGCGAACAAAAAACATTATGCTAAACTAGACACACCGGTCTATCCACAAGCCGCAGTCCGCATTTCAGCAACACTAGACAGATTATAACAAACAGGCTACATATCCAAGAAGCAACGAGATTATTTAGAGCCACCGGATACACCTCGACCACGTCTGCTCTATCTATTACCCAAGATTCATAAGGCTAAAGATAAATGGCCTCAGTCTCAGATGCCTCCAGGACGACCGATCATATCCGATTGCATCAGCGGATCATATAAAATAGCTAAGTATATTGACTATATTTTAGCCCCATTGGCAGTAACACATGCTTCGTATGTTGAAAACACCACAGACTTCATTGATAAAGTGACTAAAATCGAAATTCCTAGTGATGCACTACTGTTCTCCATGGATGTAGAAAGCCTGTACACCAATATTGACAATATTTCGGGGACTGAAGCAGTAAGACAGGCTTTTTTACGAAACCCGGATTTTGACCGCCCAGACGCAGACATCTTAGAACTATATAACATTTCCTTAGAACACAACGACTTTTTATTCGGATTAAACGGGTACCTTCAAATTGTCGGCACTGCAATGGAGAAACGATTTGCCCCCAACTATGCCAATCCTTTTATGGCTCAGTTAGAATATGGACACATGGGAATGATGAATTCGTAGTGTTCTTGGACATACTAAATAGCCATCAAAATTGCGTAAAATTAACGTCAGTTACGAGTAAACACTCAATAGATTTCTTGGACACTACGATCTTTAAAGGCGAACGCTTTAATTCGACGGGGCATCTTGACAGCAAGGTTTACTTTAAACCAACAGATACACATCAACTACTGTACAAAGACGCGTTCCATCCGAAACATACCTTCTCTGGTATCCTCAAGTCGCAACTATTACGATTTCACAGGATTTGCAACAATAAATCAGACTTTGAGGAAGCCGTACTAACACTTTTTCATAGCCTGAGGCAAAGGAATTATACATCGCGTTTTCAAGGCACATTAAAAGCACTACCCTAGCGGACATTAAAAATCAGAACAGGAAAGAACAGGCCGTGAAATGTCAGGTGAAAAGGTGTCTAGCCTGTACGGTATCTGTAGACTTCACATCTATTAACAACACAAGGAGGCCACCACAGGGCAAAATCAACAATTGCGGTACATCCAGCGTGGTTTACTTAATTACCTGTAACGCCTGCCCCGCAAGATACGTGGGTGAGACTGGCAATCAACTACGAACACGTCTAAATAATCACAGATCGGACATACGACATCACACCGACACACAAGTGGCCAAGCATTTTAACGGAGCCGGTCACTCAATATTCGATTTGCGTATTACAATCGTGGAATCAGGGCCATTTTCTGACGTCGCCTCACTGGAAACCATTTACAGACGAAATTGTGAATCAAAATGGATTACAAGATTTAAAACTACGCAGCCAGGGGGATTAAATGTTAGCGAGGACTCGTTTGATAATATACCTTTTGTGATTCGCTTCTCCCACCAGGGACTAACAATTGCTAAACTAGCTGAAGAAACCTATAAACTGCTACAAACTGCGTATCCAGAAATATACACGCCGAGATTTATAACAGCATTCTCAAAGAACAAGAACCTGAAAGATATGCTGGTGGCCACCAAATTACAATTAACAATGGACTTCTACAGAACAATGACCTTAGCGCTTAGGACACTGTGTGATGTCGTAGTGTTAGTGCAATTGTGTAGTTGTTAGGGGGATTAGGCATTGTGGGGTTGCCGGGTTGCAGCACTGCTGGCTCGTACGGCTTCACATGTTTCCGTCTCTTGTACAACTATGATAGGATAGATATATTTCATACACAATATAATGGCTTGTTTTGTTTTTACATGTTTACCGTCCGGAATAATTACTGAATACCCATGTATTAATTACTAATAACAGGACACGTGTTTGTGAAGGTGTGGGGTGGTCAGCAGTAGCTGTTCTGTGGACAGCACCACAACTTCGCAATCCCGTGTTTACTTTAATTTCAGCGCATACCTTCGTACGGCCACCGTATGTTTTTAAACACAGCATCGTCCCCCTCTGATTCAGATGAACACCATCGTGGCACAAATACTTTTTCTGTCTTGTAGCGAACCCTCTGTGATTATATATGCATATGTGTATGTTTAAAAAAAATATAAATATATATATTCATCAATGTTATTTAACAGGACAGAGGAGGGTAACCCCCGGTTATTATCCTCAGCCTTGTCCAATTCGTCATTGTTTAATGTTCAGTGGCATGGGAATGTAACGGCTGAATGCATCCCTGTGCCATGACTGGATAATCACGAATTCTCGTCTCCGTTCTAGACCGATAGTCGTTATTTAGATGTACCATTAATCATACATGTTTGTCTTTTTTAGGTTTAATTTACAAAAATTGTTTTAACAAGATTTAACAAGATTGCCATCCAGAGAATTAACTCTAGATGGCAGGTGGACAAGGAAGCCCTTTGGCTTATCGAGAGTCCAACCCTTTTATTTACATATATCCAGCCCTTCTGAGGTATGTGTCGATTTTATTTTTAAACATATTCACACTACTAGCACCCACACAATCATCAGATAATCTGTTCCATTCATTCACAGTCATTTGTGAAAATGAGAACTTTCTTACGTCTAATCTACACTGCTCCTTTACTAATGTAACTTCATGTCCTCTAGTCTTTCTATCTTTCTTAACTGAAAAAAACATATTTCTGTCAATATTTTCATAACCATTCAATATTTTAAACACTTCTATCTGATCACCTCTCAATCTCCTGGTCTCTAGTGTTGTTAAACCACATTCTTTTAGGCGTTTTTTCATAACTAAGATCCCTCAGTTTTGGTATCATTTTAGTCGCTCTCCTCTGTACTCTTTCTAGCATATCTATGTCCTTCTAGCGGTATGGCCTCCACGCCAGTATACAATTTTCTAAATGAGGCCTAACTATTGTTTTGTACAGCGTTATTATTAGTTCTTTTTCTTTATATGCTATATTTCGCCTAATCAATCAAAGGATTTGATTTCCTTTTGAAGCTGCAATTCCACACTGCTCTGAAACCTTCATGTCAGCACTAATTGTCAGCCCTAAGTCTTTTTCTTTTACAGTAGTACTTAGTACAGTTCCCCCCATTGTATATTCTACATATTCGTTCCCATGTCCTGTGTGAAGGCATTTACATTTCCCAAAATTGAACAACATTTGCCACTTTTCAGATCATTTGATCAACCTGTCAAGATCATCTTGTAAATGCTGTCTATCTCCATCACTTTTAATCCTTCTAAACACGTTTGTATCATCTGCAAATTTCAACACCTTGCTAGCTATATCATCGTCCAAATCGTTTATATATATATATATATATATATATTAAGAATACTATAGGTCCCAGTACTGATCCCTGTGGAACCCCACTCAAAACTGATTTCCAGTTTGAAGCCTCCCCATCAACAACTACCCGTTGTCTTGTATCAATCAGCCATTTTTCTATTCAGTTAATTATACCATTTCCTATGCCATGGGCCTTTAGTTTAAGCAGTAATCTTTGATGTGGCACTTTGTCGAAAGCTTTTTGAAAATCTAAATATATGATATCTGCTGGTGATCCATCATCTACCCACTTAGAGATATCTTCCAAAAAACATAACATATTTGTTAAGCATGACCTCGCTTTTAGAAACCCATGTTGAGATGGGTTTATCAAGTTATGTTTAACAAGAAAAATTCCACCATGTGATCTTTAATTAATTATGCAGAGAAGACCATCTACCCGAAAAGACTAAACTGATTTTATCAGATGACTGGGTTTAGGTTTCACATTCGCCACCTGTGCTTCGTTGCCAGTGCATTAGGGTCTTTGTTCATGTTCCAAATCCTTAACAGAGGATACTTGAGCCCAGTACACCCCGTTTTTTAAACTACTACTACTACTATTACTACTATTAGTACTACTATTACTACTACTACTACTACTACTATTACTACTATTACCACTATTAGTATTACTACTACTACCACTACTACTACTACAACAACGACTACTATTACTACTATTAGTACTACTATTACTACTACTACTACTACTACTAATAATAATAATAATAAAAATATAACAACTACTATTACTACTACTACTACTACTACTATTATTACTACTATTAGTGCTACTATTACTACTCCTACTACTACTACTACTACTACTATTAGTACTACTATTACTATTACTAGTACAACTACTACTACTACTACTACTACTATTACTACTACTACTATTACTACTACTACTACTACTACTACTACTAGTAGTAGTAGTAGTACTACTACTACAACTATTAATACTACTACTACTACTACTATTACTACTACAGGGTGTATTAGTACTACTACTACTACTACAACTACTACTACTATTACTACTACTACTACTACTACTACTACTATTACTACTACTACTACTACTACTACTACTACTACTACTACTACTACTACTACTACCAGTTGCATCCAATCATAACAAACTCGCAGAATACTTCTTGAATTGCACAACATCAATTAAGAATAAACACACATTTTCTTCCAAATGGATTATGACCACCTGTATCCCTAACATAATAATCTGACTAACCATCGCTTTGCTGTCGACCACTTTAACGTATGCGCACAGGGGTCGCCTTAGAACATTCACCCAAAATAGTGTTACATTGGCGAGACGGAGAGCCAATAACATTTCTGAGAACTCCAGAAAAAGTCCAAGTTCATCGACTACTGTTTACCGGACGATTTGTGCAAACTGGAAGCCGTCGCCACCGCCACTGACAATGCACTGGCATGCATCAGAAAGTGGCTATAAATGAACGACACAAAAAAGAAAAGTGTCAGCTCGAAACAGGCGGTCAACGCGATACCACCGCACTTGCATACGTGGTGCGCGTAGTAGTCGGTGTGTTTTTATAAGTATAGACCTTACGTGAAGACAAGTGTCTGGCGGAAAGTCACTATGCTTATTTTGCCTGTCATGAAAATAACAAAGTAATAAATGAGTAACAGTAACAACGATAACACAATAACAAATGGCTACCAGTTACAATGTTGACAGAATTTACGTCAAATGCACTACAGGTTGCAAAGGTACCTTGATAGTGATTTCCTATTCCGTCATCTTAAATGCAATAATCTGTCATGAAGCAAAGAAATATGTCATCCTTAATCACACTTGTGTGTGATTATCAATTCATAACTTTGCACCTATGTTGGACAGTTCGAGTCGTACACGTGCATAGTAACAGAGTAAACACAGCGTGCAAAAGCACCCAAGTTATATATGAATTGAAATTAACTTTATTCTATTCCGCTTCCACACAATTCCTAAATCGATTAGTTATTATAAATATAATAAAAAAGTAACTCCAAAATGTTGCTTCCCGCCTCGTGATGCTTTATACGTTAGCAAAACATACCCACAAAGAGAAAGAGAGAGAGAGAGAGATTTCGAGCTTATTAGTGAAAAAAATAACAACCATTAGGCAGTTTATATGTGCAATTAATTTGCAGTGCCTTTCGCAGTTACGTAAAACGTCCTGATATGATTGTCGAACGGTTTACGTACGTAGCTAGAAATAATCGCATAAAACTCACATAACATTGGGAATAATCGATTAACACCCGTCTATCTTTAGGTAGGAATCATAAAACGGGTAAAACCCTTGCCAACGGGAATTTTCGAGAAAACATAAATTCGTTACTTTTCTCCCAAATACTTCATAAATATGCATTCACATCCTCTTATTCACTTACACATCGTAAGTCTAAGTATTTCCAATAACTTAATTTAAGTAAGATATATAGCAAGAAACATTGCTTGACATATAACTAGTTAAAAGTACAAACTTGTGGCATTTGAATATGTCATAACATGCGCTCTATATATCCTGTTGACAAGGATTCCACGCGCGGACAAAAACATGGCGTGATGAGGAAGAAACGTGTTCTATGTGGAAATGTATCCTGTAAAGTAACACCTTCGTAATCTAGGTCGTAGGCACAATGGGTGATATGAAAAGGTATGAGATGAATAACATGGTTGCGAACCTGTCGTGCCTAGAAAATTGTGGACGTTCTTTAGGCATGGTTGATTTATGCAATTCCATATGGGAACCATTTATGTACATGTTCCCTTGGATATGTTGAAAATATATGTACACTATATCCTAGATATCGCATTCGATTATGTTGGTAACGGGTCACATTGGTTCTATCGGGCACAACGCTCGGCCTTGACATTTCTACTGTTAGTGTTTTCTCATGTTGACCTTTTTACAAGGCATGTCGTGGAAAATTCCAGCAGTGCCTCGTGTCAAATAAAGTAAAAGACGTGACATAGATATTTCCTGAAATAGCCAGCCTTTATGTGCAAGCTTTCTACATGGTTGAACAATTGCGCAAAACTTATTTTTCGACGTCAGCATCAATCATATGGGTGATCGTATCGTGTGGAAAGTTAGTAATTTGCGTATTAATATATTATTTTGTAAATAGGATTTTTTGTATGTTGTATATAACGCAAATTGTGTTTGGCTTTTACGACGTGTTCATGTTTAGTGCGATTTATCATTGTTAAGTCAGTTTGATAAAAAGTCGCTTTTTATACTATAAAACGTTGTGACTGAATACAATTTAAAATTTATATCGTAATGTTTAAAGCTAACAATAGTTCGTTGCCTGATAACCTTCATTTTTTTCAATGCCAAATATATTACACCCTTTGTAACACGGCAAAGAAATAAACTAAACATGTTTATGCCCAAACCACATTAAAGGGTAAATGTATATATGTGTATGATGTTAAATTGTGCAATTGTTTAGACGATCACATAAAAGGATTACTTACTATAGGAAATCTCAAAAACGAAAAAAAAATTACTTCATTAAAGAATATAAATTATGTAATTAGTTTTGTTAGTGTTAAGGTTCAAAACGTATTTCGAAGCACGAATGTAGTAGTGGTCTCACTTTAGCAATAGCATATTATTTATGTTACTAACACTGTGTTTAATATTATGACCATGTTTATATTGAAGATGGGGAAAGTGCATAATAAGCAATGAGCTTCTACTTTCCCCCTTTCCATTTTGAACTTTGTGATTTGTAATATGTATATATATATACTGTATGTTATATTCTCAATTGGAAATAAAGAATTTATTTAATTGAAATAAGTGCGCATAATCTAACTGATCCAATTGCTGCTTCCCGCCTCGTGACGCTTTAATCGTTAGCAAAACGTACCTACAATGAGAAAGAGAGAGAGAGAGAGATATCGAGCTTAGTTGTGAAAAAACAACGGTTAGGCGTGCCTTCCCTCAAACGGGTTCATTAGGTTCGAACGAAACGCTTTTTGATATTGTTTTAAAGACAATTTGTATAATGATTATGCTGTTGGAGTATTTGTGATAAGCCAAAAGGTGTACTTGGAAGTGTTTCTCCAAATAATGGGCAATATGCATTTTTAACTAAGAAGCCAAACTCCCATTTTTTAAACCTGGGGATGGGCACGCATGTTTTGAGTACTTTACTATACGGTCAAGTGAAATGCATATTTATTAAAAGCAACGGTACTGCCAGCAGTATGATACTCTGGTTAAGTTTTCTACTATATACACAAATATTGTGAACTCGCTATATTTCATATGATGCAATTTAGCTAGTGTTCGTCAAGTTTCACATTCAAGTTAATCAAGAGCAGTGTTCCTTCTCGTGTATGAATGCAGTTGAGAAAATGTCAACGTTGTGTTTCAATGTCATTGAATTTAAATATGGAAAATGAATGCATATCTTGAAAGTGTCAAGTAGACACCTACTGAACCAAAATAGAACCACCTTTGCCTCTGTATGCGTGGGAAATATGTAACGCCTTTGTAAACCCAATAATACGCGGCATTTCAATATAGTGCCGGGTTTAGGATAGGTAGGGCAGACAGTATAGTTGCCCAGGGGCCCCACAATATGCATTTTTTGGGGGCTTCTACAAAACGATTTTAGGGTAATTTCTTTGGGGAAAAATAGAAGGTAGGGAGGAGTGAGAAGTGATATGATGCGATACCAAGTCAGACACTGTCCAGGGTCCCCCACAGTCCTTTATCCGGCGCTGTTTCAATAGCTCTAGTTCTATGTGGTGATCTGCTTGTTTGTGATGTTCCTTTGGTTTGTTATGTGTTTGGTGTTACCATAACCTTTAACTTAAATTAGTTCGACACATTATGCATTGCATTGCTAGAAAATAAGGCGTTTTGTCCAATGCCGTGTTGTTGTGTCAGATATTGAAATTTCATGAATCTTCCTTTGTCACGCATAAATAACTGTGCAGGCCACCCAACTGTGTTCTTATGTGAGAAATAACGGCTGGCGCCTTGCGAGGTTAGATTTTTTTGTTTCTTTGAATTGGGAAGAAGTTTGGACACGTTTTTCACGTATGCCTCTCGTGAAAGGGTATTGGATGAAACAAAAAACGTGGCAGAACACGTAATTCCCCTTTGCATGTGTGTGTGTGTTCTATAAAACCTCACGAACTATACAGAATAACACAGATGCACGATGTCTGAACTTCAGCAACAGTCGGCCGCCAAGTCGTCAGATATGTATTAACACGAATTTTTTCCCGGCCGGAAAAAGGCAACATGAGCACGTGAGTAAAGTGTGGTGTTCTAAGGTAGTATCGATTTAGCATCGAATTGTACGTGATCAAACAGTTACAACATTGAGTATGATAGCCATATAATGTCCAGGGGGCTAGCAGACACCGTAATCACTGTCGATAATCAAAATGTGTTTCATCTGTGTATTATTCGCACTTGTAGCCCTACCTACCTTCTTCAGGCCAATTAACCAGCTCTTGTAAGACATCTGCCAACGGTGTTTTGCTTTAAACATACCGATATCGCGCTATTATAAATCAATAATAACACTTTTGTTTTTAATTCAATGTTCTGTTAAGCGGTTACTAACAGTACTAACTAGCATCATGGATATGTCTGTTATAAATATTTTGATGGATTATACACTGGCCACAATAATTCACGAATTATACTAATTAATTTTGTATTAAGTACAAAGAGGATGGAACTGCCCACCATTCAGACAACGTTGCCATCCGTGCTGCCTCGTCACACTCTTTCCGTGTTTCTAGTCATTCGTTTCACAAGGGGAGAGGGTAACGTTATTCATATGAGTGCTATTTACTCCTGCTGACATTGGCATCAGTGAGTGCTTTCAATCCGGATGTCTTTACCTCAAATCCGGAGGCATTGCCTCCCACCAGCCTTTTATTTGCTTTGCTTACCTTGTTCTTCGGATGTGTGCCGATAGTGCTTTCTCGATACCTTACTCAAGATAGGTGAAGTGTTTGTATTACACCATGATGAAGGAATTATGACGTAAACTTACCACAAAATGATAAGAAATCGTAAAATACAAAACGTACTATTTTTCAGAAACATATCTACAAAGTTATGGTCAAAGTTATGGTTTGATAAGATCAGTAACAAAAGTACAACGTCAAGACATGTACAATTAATTACGTCAGTTTGAACAACCTATAATAATAATATATTTTATTTAATATAGCGCCAGATCCATTGTTCGTGACGCTTTACAACATGTAGAACCCATATAGAGGTAATAATGATGGCTAAATAAACATGCATTTTCTAAAAAATTCTTATAAAATTAATATTAGTAAAATACAAATAAATACAGTAATTAAATAAATATACTAAAATAATGATCTTAGCTACAGTCCTATGTAGAAATAAGACAAATTCATGTAACTGAAATAATGTACATGTAGGTAAAAAATAAATATATCAATAGGTAAATTAATACATAAGAGATATAAAACTAATCAATGCACAAACTAAACTATGCCACATTGGACAAAAAACACAGTCGAAAAAAAAGAGTCTAAGCGTGCCTTGAAAGTAGAGAGACAATCAGACGTTTTAATGTCATTAGGCAAAAGTGTTCCACAAGGTCGCTGCGGCGACCGCAAACGAACTGTTCCCAGCTTTGACCTGAGTCCGCAGGACCGCTAACATGTTATTGTTGGCAGAGCGCGGGACTCTTGTTGGTTTGTATGGGCAAACAAGGTCGCATAAATATTTCTGGGTATCGCCTTGCACAGCTTTATATGTAAACACTAATAGCTTAAAGTCGATTCTGTGTGCTACTGGCAACCAGTGAAGAATGCACAACAGAGGCATGGCGCTGTCACCCCGTGGGCGGCGTAGGATTAACCTAGCAGCTGAGTTGTGCATTCTCTGCAGTCGAGCGATGTTGTTAACAGAAGTGCCGTATAGAAGTGAATTGCAGTAATCAAGCCGTGATGTAATAATGGCGTTGACGACACGTTCTTTTGTCGTCGTTGGGAGATAACGACTCATCTGGTTGATAGACGCAGGTGAAATGAGCACACACTGACGATGCTTGAAATTTGCTTCTTAAAATCGAGGTGACGATCGAAAACGACACCAAGGTTACGAACACATCTTGCGGCAGTAATCGTAACATCTCCTACGCGTATCACACTGCCGTCAATATGTGCAGCGGCAGTCTTTGGTACTACGGGAAGATATTCCGTTTTATTGTTGTTCATGCACATGTAGTTTTATGTCATCCACTGATTGACAATATCTAGACACTCCTCCATACGTCGCAGAGTAGTAGCCAACGCAGTCGCAGTGAGGTCAAAGTGGCAGTACAACTGCAGATCATCCGCAGAATGATGAAAACAAAGTCCATGCGCCCTGATTATATCGCCAATGGGTTGAACGTACATCGAGAATAACAATGGTCTCAGCACCGAACCCTGCGGAACACCTGATGTCACGCATGTTGTGTTCGATGACGCATCACGAATGACCACACGCTGGACCCGGCCCTGCAGATAGGATTGCAGCCAGCCAAGCGCCTTGCCAACAATGCCGTAACGCAACCGAAGCCGCTGGATCATTATCTTATGATTGATTGTGTCAAAGGCCGCACTAAAGTCAATAAGAACCAGTGCCGTGCCTTGTCTATTGTCTATAGCGGCTTTCATGGCATTTGTTACACACAACAGTGCGGTTTCAGTTGAATGATTCTTCCGGTAGGCTGATTGGAAACAGTCCTCCATCCGCTGATCGGAAATATGAGAGATGATCCTTCGCGCAATAACTTTTGACAGATGGCTTAGGTTACTAACTGGACGATAGTTATTGAGTATGTCCTTGTTGAGTGATTGTTTCTTGAGCAATGGCCGGACAGCTGCGTGCTTAAGCAGCACAGGCATGACTGCATCCTAGAGTGAGGCGTTTATAATGTGTGAGATGATAGGCACGATACTTTTCATGTTGTCATTTACTTGCTTAGTTGGTAGTGGATCAAATGAGCATGTTTTATCTGTAGTGCCAAGAATATTAATGATTTCGGCTGTAGTAGTTGGCTCGAACACTTGAATTGGGTCAGTAAAACAGGGTGACTCGTCCTTTGTTGGGTCAACGGCAAGTTAATCAGTAATGTATCGATCTTTTCTTGAAAGAAACGTGAAAATGTGTCACATCCTTCCTTCACTGAGCAGAATACAGGAAGTTGCATTTTGTGTACATCGAGTGATCTCAGAATGCGAAACATGTTCTTGATATTAGCGTTCTGTAATTGTCCGCGATTATATTCGGTTTTCTTACTGGCTATCATTGTAGTGCAGTCGTCGCGAGCGGCGACGTATAATTGGCGGTGTATTTCGAGTTTCATTTTTCTCCACATATTCTCACATGTTCGCCTCTTCTCTCTTGCTTCGTCGACCTCAGCGTCACGAGTATATTCGAGCGCATTATTTTGTTTATGTAACGATGCTAATAAATAATAACTAAGTTTAAACGAAATATACCAATGTTGGGCTTCCCCACTGACCAGAGGCGATATGCCAAACAAAATATTTAGTACATCAAAGTGCACTTTTGCGGATTACAGCCAAATACAGGTTGCAAAGGTACCACTTGATTTTATATTCCGTCATCTTAAATGCAATAATCCCGTCATGACGCAAAGAAATATATCGGCCTTAAGTAATCGGACGTGTGTGATTGTGAATTCATAACTGCCAACCTATGTTGGACAGTTCTTATTGTACAGGTGCTTAATTATAGAGGAACCCTAGTGTGCAAAAGCACCCAAGTTACACATCAACTGAAAATAACTTTATTCTCTTCCACTTCCACACAATTCCTAAATCGATTAGTTATTCATACAAATAAAAAATAGTAGGTTGCTGCAAACATAGTAACCCACTTTCACCGAACCAAATAATAATATATGGTGCCAAAACACACTGCTGATCAAATCAGCGTAATACATATCAACGAATGAACCTTCCAAATAAAGTTTAAACAGAATAATTAAATAAAAGTTATTTCTCCAATTTCACCGTCATTAAATTTGTCGTAACGTGAGGGGCGCGCCGGAGGCCCACACGTCCACTACTCTTACTACTACTACTAATATTACTACTATTACTACTACTACTACTATTACTACTACTACTACTACTACAACTACTTCTACTACTACTACTATTACTACTATTACCACTACTACTACTATTACTATTACTACTACTACTACTGCTACTACTACTACTACTACTACTACTACTACTACTACTACTACTACTACTACTAATACTACTACTACTACTACAACTACTACTACTACTATTACTACTAATACTACTACTATTATTACAACTACTACAACTTCTTCTACTACTACTACTACTACTACTACTACTACTACTGCTCCTATTACTATTA
The DNA here is from genome assembly GCA_963995525.1 of Escarpia spicata. Lineage (NCBI taxonomy): Eukaryota > Metazoa > Annelida > Polychaeta > Sabellida > Siboglinidae > Escarpia > Escarpia spicata. Next base: position 23,443,165 of record OZ023206.1, on the reverse strand, counting down.
TTACTACTACTACTACTACTACTACTACTACTAGTTGCAACCAATCATAACAAACCCGCAGGATACTTCTTGAATTGCACAAAATCAATTAAGTCGTCGCCCACCTGCACTGGACTGGCGATAAGGAATAAATACACATTTTCTTCCAAATGGATTATGACCACCTGTATCCCTAACATCTATATCTGACCAACCATCGCTTTACTGTCGATCACTTTAACGTATGCGCACAGTGGTCGCCTTAGAACATTCACCCAAAATAATGTTACATTGGCGAGACGGAGAACCAATAACATTTCTGAGAACTCCAGACAAAGGTCAAATTCATCGACTACTGTTTACCGGACGATTTGTGCAAACTGGAATCCGTCACCACCGCCACTTATAATGCACTGGCATGCATCCGAAAGTGGCTATAAATGAACGACACAAAAAAGAACAGTGTCAGCTCGAAACAGGCACTCAACGCGATACCACCGCACTTGCTTTCGTGGTGCGCATAGTAGTCGGTGTGTTTTTATAAGAATAGACCTTACGTCAAGTCAAGTGTCTGGCGGAAAGTCGCCATGCTTTTTATAAATGTCATGAAAATAACTAAGATATATACGAGTAACAGTAACAACGATAACACAATAACAAATGGCTACCAGTTACAATGTTGACATAATTTACTTCAAATGCAAAGGTACCACTTGATGGTAATTTCATATTCCGTCATGCTAAATGCAATAATCCGTCATGAAGCAATGAAATATGTCATCCTTAATCAGACTTGTGTGTGGTTATCAATTCATAACTTTGCACCTATGTTGGACAGTTCGAATCGTACACGTGCATAGTAACAGAGTAAACACAGCGTGCAAAAACACCCAAGTTATAAATTAATTGAAATTAACTTTATTCTATTCCGCTTCCATACAATTCCTAAATCGATTAGTTATTATAAATATAACAAAAAGTAGAATGCAGCGAAAATACTTACCTACTTTCACCGTACCAACTCATAAGACATGAAGCCAAAACACACTGCTTATCAAATCAGCGTAATATATACCTATGAACGAGCCTTCCAAGTAAAGGTAAAAAAGAATAATCAATCAACAGTCATTTCTCCAATTTAAACGTAATTAATTTTGGAGTTACGGGAGCAGCACGCCGAGGGCCCACTCGTCTCCCTTGACTGCTATCTGCGTAGGTACGCGTAGCAAATTAGCCAAACTGACGGTATATGCGTAGGTACGCGTAGTACATTAGTTAAACTGACGGCTATCTGCGTAGGTACGCGTAGTAAATCGGTCAAACTGGTACTAATTTGGTCCAGACATTTGGAACTATTTGCTTCGGTACACTTGTCACTGTTGAATGACCACGAGTGTTTTCTTTTAAGTGGGGGACTTATTAAAAACTATGAACTATTTTGTATACTTAAATTGCTACAGAAATTGTGTCAATAAACAAAGATTGTAGCATACTGTCTAACAGTGACTGTGTAACATACAGAGACACTTTGCAACAACGTTAATACTTACATAGCTAATACTATTTTCGTGAGAATGTGGTAGACTCTGAAAAGAACGGTTTGAATTGAGTCGAATACCTTCTGACAGTTGCTAGCCGATGTACTTTTGTCTAACTGGTTGCCGGTCCCAATAACGCCAGCAACTCATGCCGCCCTTGAACCTTCGGCGCCAGCAGCCCCGACACCGAAGCGTCAGAAAGTCCTGCCTCAGTACATGTGATGTATTTGCCAATCTACTTTCCCATTGGCGACCATGTTAACGTTTTGTCTAATTGTAAGAAAACGTGACCTAGAAACTGTATTAAACTTCTCACCTGCCGTTGTCATCATCTCATTGACATGCTGGTCGAGTTTAGGCAAAATGCCTGTATGTATGACACCCGTCAATATTTACAAATGGGTGCAGGCAGTAATCCGGCTAAAGTGTCAACTAGCCAAATTGCTGCCAAATACCCTTCCGCTTAGTAAAATCAGCTAAAAAGACACCATTTTACTGTCAACAGCTTTTATAATCACATCTAGAAATCTGATTACTCAAATGCACTTATGTCAGTGCAAGTGAATATTGTAAAAAATCATTTCTAAAAAATATACTGCACTTTTATTCGTAACCAAGCAGGATGTCTAACAGTGTCTTGACCCCTTCACCAGAAGCTTATACAGCAGCCCCGACACCGAAGCGTCAGACGGTCCTGCCTCAGTACATGTGATGTTTTTGCCAATCTACCTTCACCAGAAGCTTGCATATTTGTTCATATTGTGCCACAATGTTGGTCCGGGAAGCGGCCAAACAAGCACAGTTTAACGAAATACTGGTGTGTACATAGTTTCAGTTCATTACCTTCACCAGAAGCTTTCATACTGAAGATACCTGATAATGTGTATATTTATCTTATAGAGTTAGTGACTGTGGCGAAAGGTCACATGAGCGTGGCGAAAAAACACGGACTGCAGAGTTTAATTTACACACGCAGACAGCGGATTAGAAACTACAAACACGGACTGCAGAGTAAAATCATATTTTGGCACACCACATGATCGTTATATATATTACCTAAAATCGTTACCCTTCATAAATTAACTTAACTGCGTATTACAGCCATACAATATGTTACATACAAGTACAAGCTATACTAACACTTAGAAATGTATTAAATTTTCTTTAACGCCTATATTTATAACTAACTTCATAGACGTAAATTAAACCACTATATTCTGATGCGTGCAATAATTGTCGGTTGATTTCACAGTGAATATTTAGTACATGTAGCGAAATTTTCATATAGGATTAAACATAATTCATAATTGTTTTAGATATGTTTTTATGATGCGATTGGTGTAATTGGTTGATAATGTAGCCTGTGTGTATG
>OZ023206.1:23427776-23435276 GCA_963995525.1 Escarpia spicata | reverse complement strand
TAATTATACAGCGGTTGGACATAGAAAATTATGTTAGTTGAAAGCTCTTACCAGATATTATATTGCATATTATATGTACTTTTAGACAAAATTCAAGGTTGAATAAGCAACAGATTATATTAATTATAATAATCTTGAAACCACATACACTACTCATTCCTGGGAAGTGGTTGGACATCATTAAAAATAAGTGTCACTATCGTCAAGTTGAACATTGTTTAACAGGATTACACAATATTCATAAGACCTATACTCGGTTTTAGGAATGCTGGCTCCGGACGGTCGCTGTAAGAGTTTCGACGCTTCTGCCGACGGTTATTCGAGGGGCGAAGGAGCCGGAGTGATCGTCCTGAAGCCACTGGACCGAGCCCTAGTTGACAACGACCGTATCTACGCCCTCATCCGTGGAGGGGCTATCACCAACGATGGACATACGATGGGCATAGCCAACCCCAGCTACGACGCCCTTGTCGAGTTGGTGCGAAGGGCGTGCGCCAATGCCGCAGTTGCCTACGCAGACATCCAATATGTTGAGGCTCACGGAACGGGTACACAGGTCGGCGACACGACTGAAGCAAATGCTCTCGGCCAGACGATCGGAACAGCGCGTAAGAGTCGAGACAGTCCTCTGTACATCGGCTCGGTGAAGTCCAACATCGCCCACTGCGTAGGTTCGGCCGGTGTCGCCGGAATCATCAAAACAGCACTGGCGCTGCAACACCGACAAATCCCTCCTGTCGTTCATTTCAGGCGTGGCAACGAGAAGATCAAATTTGACGAGTACAACCTGAAGGTTCCACAGAAGTTGGAGCCGTGGCCAGACAACGGCAAAACCATTGCCGCTGTCAACTCCTTTGGATTTGGAGGCGCCAATGCAAATCTTGTATTAGAAGGCATATATGATGATTCCGTAAATACAACTGTTGCAAGGGAAGAAGGGAAGATGGTGGTTGCAAAGCCGTTGTTGATTTCTTCTCAGACAAGGGACGGACTGACAGCGAACGCGAAGAAATGGATCTCCCACCTCCAGAAGAGCGAGGACAATTTCCACGACATCTTGTCGACGGCGGCACTGAGACGGCAGCACTACGGCCACAGAGTCGGTGTCTTGTGTCGATCGAGAGAAGACGCCATCGCCGGACTGGAAGCGTTCATCGATGACAGCGGCAGAACTCTCTACATCGACGGACATGTTCCGAACCCACAGGTCGGCTCTGCCATTCGCCTGGTGTTTGTCTTCAACGGCATCGGCACGCAGTGGTTCGGCATGGGACAAGCGCTGCTCAAAGCAGAGCCAGTGTTTCGGGAAACCATATTGGTAAGTCCACAAAGTGTGTAACTAAATTGCGAATTCTTGAAGCAATCTTAGAAGGAATACATAAAGTTGTGAAAAATAATCGATTTTCACTATTGAGGTGAATTTCGAAAATGTTCTTCTTGTGGACCTTTTCATGGGTCTGATATGCGTGCCTGACATACATAATTAATACTTTAGAATTTTGCTCAATGAAGATTAGCTAGGTCATAACTCGAAGTAAAATGGGTAATGACTATACAGTCCTTTCATTGTTTTAGCAGTAATAATAATAATAAGATAACTTCTATTGCGCCTAAGTCCTTGGAAACCAAGCTCAGAGGCGCATAAAAACAAAGGATTGGTCAAACTCAAAATCCATAAGTAGTATTCTAGTTGTTTAGACACACGCGCTTACGAATTACATTTGTGATTTGTTACTTCAGAAATTCGACAAATTGCTGAAGACGCTCAAGTGCAGCTGGTCGGTGATGGAACAACTTGAGAACAGCCAGTTTAAAGACCGCATCCACGAAACCGGTAGGACAATACTTATTGTTGTAGTATTATTTCGATCATATCACAAGTTTTGCGATGAGATCGCAATCAAACTAGATTGAACAGTAATACCGACCGAAACCATAATATATGGGTTGTGCCATCGCGTGGCCTTGTAGCCAGTGTGTTCAAAATTGTATATAAAGCTGTAGGCGGCGGTTCTTGATAATAGGTCGATAAATAATTACAAAACAGCATTAAAACAGCACCTTTACGAATAGTATTGCGAAGGGATTCACAGCTTTGTTTTGTCACTTTCGGTACTTCAATGCAGAACCGACCATAGGTAGTCATATTATTATATTTACTATTGTCAAATCGAGTATCGCGAGGAATGACAACGTCTGGAAGTTGTAATAGTGGTGGTAAGTTTCAACAAAAGCATAGTTGTCCTTGCCGACTATTTCACATAAAAATAACTCACCAAAACGACTATCGGTTTTTGGAAACATGATGCTACACATTCCCCTATCAGACTGAGTTTGAATTATATTTCAGAATATGCTCAGCCGACCATCTGCGCCGTGCAAATGGCACTGACTGAACTCCTCAAGAAGTATGATGTCATTCCCGATGTCGTCATCGGTCAAAGCATGGGCGAAGTGGCCGCGGCGTACGCAAGCGCCAAGTTATCCTTCAAGAATGCTGTCTACGTCATCTACGAAAGAGCCCGGGAGTTGAAGAAGACGAGCGGTTCTGGCACAATGCTGGCAGCCCACCTGTCTCAACAAGAGGCGGAGGAAATCCTCGCGACAAATGACACCATGTTCACCGTAGTCGACATCGCCGCCGTCAACAGTGAGTCTCAGACCGTGCTTTCTGGCTCTAGAGACGCCCTTGATGCCTTCGCTGCCGTGTTGCGTGACAAGGGCGTCTCACACACGTTTATGAATGTCCAGAACGCATTCCACAGTTCACAGCAAGAGCCGCTACGTAAACACGTGCTCAAGAAGTTTGCCAAGTTGCATTGCAGCCGCGCGGACACGGACGCACCCAGCATTGCCATGATGTCGACAGTGACGACGGACTATGTGAGCCCGGAGGAAATAAACTGCGCCGACTACTGGTGGCGTAACATCCGCTACATGGTTCACTTCAAGGAGGCCATCGAGAGACTCCTGGCGGACGGATACTCACACTTCCTCGAGATCGGCGCACATCCGTCGTTGATGTCCGTCATTCGTGACGTCATTGCGTCGTCCAAAAACAAGCCCAAGAAATTCTCCGTGCTACCGACATTAAGACGAAACGATGACCCAACGAGCTCATTTGAAGGCCAGTTTCACATCATGTCGACGCTACTGCAACTGTTCTGTGAACACGATCACAACAGTCTCCCGGTAGTGTTCAATGAACAATACCACGTGGTATCGCTGCCCACATATCAGTGGCAGCGGAGAGAGTGCGGGCAGTATTCTTCATTTTCTAGGGAGCTAAACCTATTCCCGACCCACCCGCTTCTGGGACGGAAGAGCGTATCTCCTGCATTAGTCGAAGAAAACGCTTCTCGCAAGTTAACGTGGCATCAGCCGCTTGCATCAGTATCCAGGTCCCCTTGGATTGGTGATCACGTGATCCAAGGCATGATCGTTCTGCCCGCTGTCGGCTACATCAACATGATGCTAGAAATCGCTAGCGAATTCCAAGATGGAGATGCGGTAGTGCGCGTGCGCAACTTGAGGTTCACGAAGTTCCTATTCTTCCCGGCAAACGGCGAGGTGGAACTTCTGACGACAGCCTCGAGCGAGCCCAGAAGTGACAACAAACTTTGGTCGGTCGGAGTGTGGAGCAAGTCATCGGCTGCCGAGTGGGTGCTGCACGCCCGCGGACAGATCGACCTGCGAGGGAACGATGTCGACGACGACGACCAGCCGGCGACGATCTCTCGCGGCAACACCCTCAAACGACTTCCGGTCGAGAAACTGCGACATCGATGCGTGAACGAGTCGGACATCGATTACAAACTGTTGAGTGATAACGGCATTCTCCTAGGCCCAGCTTTCCGAAGCGGGAAAACACTCCTCGTCAACGACGACGCCACAGAGTCACTGGTGTACGCAAACGCGCCAAAAGAAATCCTGCATGACTTCAACGACTACGCCTTTCATCCGGCGTTCTTCGACGGCCTTCTGCACGGCTACCTTATGTCGGCTATTGTAGGGGGAGATATGCTAGCAAAGAGAAGCAACGAACCGTTCCATTACGCGATGGAGGTTCCATACAGCTGTGACGAGGTGAGTCGTCTACTTTCAAATTTATTTAATAGAGGAGGTGAAGAGAAGTTCGTCCTTTATTTCGATTAACATGATACATGTGTGACCTTTTATTTAAATAGTTGTTCTGTTTATAGTAACGATCCGTGAAATTAATTGCTTGCTTTTTTGTAACACGTATATATCGTGGATAAGTCTATCGTGTTGTCTTAAAATTACAATAAAAAGAAAATACCGACGTAGTGCTTTTATATATTTTTTATTTTCGCAGCTTTTTAATCAATGCCGTTTTGCGGTGTATGTGTTTACGCGAATATTACTTCTCGTATAATTGGTCGATCGAAAACATATTGCCATGATCGAACTTATGGCAAGTACGTTCCAAATAAAACCATGCTAACGTCCTCAATTAATCAGATGTATTAACAAATTAACAATTAAGCAAAACAATTGGTAAAAAGACGTTTTGACAAGAATTGCTTATTTTTGCCAGGTGGAGTTGTATGGCGTGCCGGCAGAGACGATAGTGATGCACGTCAAGACGTATGTGAGAGGCGGAATCAGATACGGCGACGTGCGGGCGGCAGACGCTAACACCAACATCATATTCTGTGTGGTGACGGGAATTCGCTTTGACCCAATGCCAAACGCCAAAAACATCGAAGCTCTGCACACGTGGTCGTTATCTTGGGAACCGTTCAACATCGACGAACATCCCCGTGACACGGGAAGTCAGGTAGACAAAGTGGTGGTTGTCTGCAACAAAGGCGAGGATGCGAACCAATTGGCGGAAGCAATGAAGAGAGAGGGTGCCTCTGAAGTGAGATGGGTGTCGACCCAACAACTTGACGAATTGCCGAAGAAATGTCATGAACTGACGCCGTATGACGCTGTTGTTTTGTACCTGGATACGCCAGAAGAGGACTGCAGTCAGATGGAAGCGGACCAGTTCACAACTGCCCTGGATGACAGCTGTATTACCGCAGCATCACTTCTTGTGAAACTCAACGACATTTTCCCCGACTACGCACCAAAGATGTGGATGGTGACACGTGGAGCGGCCTACGTTCAAAGTAGGGATACCCCGCGGCCATGCCTGAACACCGTCAATTCAGTAGCGCTGACAGCAGTTCATGAGTTCTACCTAAACCCGACGTCTAGCGTCGATCTCTCGCAAGACACGGATCTCGCGGGAGACGCCGCCATCTTAGCGAAACTTGTCATTCCACCATTGCTGCCTGAGAACGAATTCGCCATAAGACAAACAGCCAAAGGAAAACCGAAGATTCTGGTGCGTCGTCTCACCAAATCGCTTGCCACCGATATGAAGTCGACGTCTGTGCCATGGCAACTGACCCTAGATGGCGAAACCATCAATGTAATCGAATTACACGAAGAAGCCAGGAGCGGGTTTCATCGTCATGAAATAGACGTCAACGTTGAAGCCTTCCGCGTTGTCACAGCAGATGGTCGTAGAAAGGCCTTGGTGTGCGGGGTCGTAGATGCGATCCACCCAGAGGTGCAGTTCGTGAAACCGCATGACAAAGTGGTCGCTCTGTGTGAAGGTGTTCTGAAACAAAAGATGCACCTGTCGTCACGAGAGGTTTTCCGTGTGCCTCCCAACGTAGGCGAATCTGCCGATGTGTTGTGCCAACTCGACAGTTTCCTGCCGGGGCTCTATCTATGCAACGGTGGTGACATATTACGACCCGAATCAAAAATAGCGATCTATTCTGAGAAGACGTCAGGTGAAAACGGTTCCACGTTGGCAGAAGTCCTGCGTCACCAGGGACACACCGTGACATTGTTCACAAAACAATCTCTTAAAGAGAAAACTGTGAACATACAAGCGGACGTCTACGACGCTCTTGTTGTTCTCGAAGCAGACAGCTTAATGGATGAAGCAGCAGAGGGACTGCTGAATTCTGTGCGCAAGTTCGGAACTGTTGTCATCTACATGTCAGACGGCAAGGAGGCCTTACCCAGCCGAGGAACTCTTCTTCTCAACAAGCATCTTGTCCCTCTCAGCACGGGAACCATCTGGCAGACTGACGAATTTCCGGTATTGTCCACGCGAATGTTCGCCATATTGGAAGATTCTGACCAGAAAACACTGCCACATTTAGATGTCATTGCCACACCGCGATACACGCAAGAACTACCCACCATCATCGGACAAACCATCAGCGCTGTTGAGAAGGAAAAGGTAGTGACTGTCGTAAAAAGCAAATGCCCGGCGTCGCTATCCTTCGACGGCAATCGATTTCACCCAAATGGCAATGCTATGTACATCGTCACCGGCGGCATGAAAGGCTTCGGTATGGCGACCGTCAAATGGCTCTACTCAAAGGGGGTCAAACACGTGGCTATCATCGGACGTAGTGACGCCACAGAAGAACAGAAAAACGACATCGCTACCCTCGAAGAAGCCGGTTGTCACATCTACTTGTTCAAGGCAGACGTGTCGAACTACAAGAGAATGGAGGTGGTGATTGGTAATCTTCAACACAAGCCTCAACCGATCGAAGGTATCTTCCACAGCGCAGCAGTGTTCCGCGATGGCTGGATGAAGGAGATGACTCACGAAGACTGGATGCAAGTGTTGATGCCCATGGCGTACGGAGCCCTCGTCCTACATCAGTTGTCGGTGCGCAAGAGTCTGCCATTGCAGCACTTCGTCATGTACTCTTCACTCATAGGTTTGGTCGGTAATGCGACTCAAGGCAATTACTGCGTAGCGAATGCCTTCCTATTCAGCTTGGGCAACCTGCGACGTTCACTCAATCTACCCAGCAGCGTCGCCTGTTTCGGCGTCATCAACTCTACTGGCTTCACCCACCGCAACCAATTCGTCACCATGTACGACAAGAAGGGCATGTACTCGATATCTCCGAATAAAGCTCTGAACGCAGTAGCAACAATGATGAGTTTCGACATCGACCACCTCGGCATCACTGCCGCATTCGACAACATAAAATTTGTCGAAGGTTTCCGTGGCACAATGCTACAGAACGAAAGAGTTGCAGGCGGATTCCTGTCACGTTTGAAGAAGATGATGGAAGGCGTGACGCTAAGAAACGCGGTTGGCAAATCGGTGAAAGATCGCGTTCGCGAAGCAACTCCAGACGAAGGAAAGGAAATCATTATGAATCACCTTACAACGTCTCTGGCGAAACTTCTTGGCGACGAAGAATCAGACAGGGCAGTCGACTCGTCACCTGTCAACCTTGGCGTCGACTCTTTCTTGGCGACTGACCTCAGCAACGGAATAATGACCGATTTCGACATCCAGTTTCTGCCTGTTGAACTGTTGAATGAGAAAACCACATTGGTATCCATCTGCAACTCGATCTATGTAAAGGTGATGTACAATGAAGGCACATCGGCGACAGAAGCAGACAAGGAAAACGATGATGATCCGAAACTTCCCACCTG
>OZ023206.1:23415276-23422776 GCA_963995525.1 Escarpia spicata | reverse complement strand
TGGGACAGATCGGGTGGGGAGAAATCCGGTGGTAGGAAATCGGGTGGGATGGACAGGGTGGGGAGAGATCGGATGGGATAGATCAGACGGGAGAGATTGAGTGGGAGGGATCAGGTGTGAGGAATCGGGTGGGAGGGGACAGGGTGGGGAGAGATCGGGTGGGAGAGATCAGGAGGGGAGAGATCGGGTGGGACAGACCGGGCGGAGAGAGATCCGGTGGGCAGAGATCGGGTGGGAGGGACAGGGTGGGAGAAATCGGGTGGGAGGGATCGGGTGGGAAAGATCGGTTGGTAGGCATCAGGTGGGAAGGATCGAATTGGACAGATTGGTTGGGAGAGATCATGTGAGAGAGATCGGGTGTCAGGGATCGGGTGGGAGGGATCGGGTGGGAGAGATCGGGTGTGGGCGATCGGGTGGGAAAGACAGGGTGGGGAGAGATCGGGTGGGAGGGATCGGGTGTGAAGAATCGGGTGGGATAGATCGATCGGGTGAGGAAGGAGGGGAGAGATCGGGTGGGACAGACCGGGTGTGGAGTGATTCGGTGGGGAGAGATCGGGAGGGAGGGATGGGGTGGGAAAGATCAGGTGGGAGGGATCGGATAAGAGAGATTGGGGGGAGAGATCAGGTGACAGGGATCAGGTGGGAAAGATCGGGTGGTAGATATCGGGTGGTAGAGATCGGGAGGGAGAGGTCGGATGGGAGTGTTCGGGTGGGAGGGTTCGGGTGTGGAGAGTTCGGATAGGAGAGATCGGGTGGTAGAGATCGGGTGGGAGAGGTCGGGTGGGAAAGATCGGGTGGGAGTGTTCGGGCCAGAGGGTTCGGGTGTGGAGAGATCGGGTGGAAGAGTTCAGAAATGAGAGATCGGGTGGGCGGGATCGGGTGGGAAGGACAAGGTAGGGGGGATCGCGAGGAAAGGATCGGGCATTCTGTCCTAGGTACCCCGAGGTCGCTGGGAAAGACGGGCTGGCCGGGAAATGTGACCGCGGAGGAGGATTGACTTGCGGTTGAGATTAACTTGGAATTTCACAGATTGTTATAATAAAATAGTTGACAATGCTTGGCAATTTAATGCATCGGTTTACTGAGTTACAAAGAATGTGTTCAACAGAATACAGAACACACATACAAAACATATGCATGCTAGCATACATACCTGCGTACCCGCGTAGACATGTATATACATAGATGCATACCATCATGCATACATACATACATACACACATACACACATACACACATACACACATACACACACACATACACATATACACACATACACACATACACATATACACACATACACACATACATACATACATACATACATACATACATACATACATACATACACACACACATACATACATACATACATTATACGTACATACTTTCGTATATATTTACTGACATACTGGCATTGCAACAATGCCACTGTTGTAGAATGTCACTATGGTCTACCTAAATAACAGTGTAGTGTGCCATTGGAAACAAAACCTAATGTAACGTCTATCGTACACATAACGTAAATAAAACAATTACATAATAGTTATCGTTTTAATTCTTAGTGATATATGTTACTCTTATTTACGACTCGAACCAGTAAATATCTCGCAAGAAAGTACAGTACAACTGCTACATTTCATTCGTCTCCCAATTCACAACCCTGGCGTGTTGTACACGAAGTTCCGGTGAATTCACTTCCAGTCGCTAGGGGTAACCACCAGACATTCCGTCATCCACCGTTGAAGACAAAAAACTGCTCGCTAACAACCACAACAAACGAACTGGGTCCAGGCTGAGTTGTTCTTTGCGTCCATTCGTAATTGCGTATTTGTGTGTACGCGTATATGTGTGAGTGTGTGAATATTTATATACGTAAGTGTTTATGTTTGAACGTATGTATCTATGTGTGTCTGTGTGTCTGTGTGTCTGTGTGTCTGTGTGTCTGTGTGTCTGTGTGTATTTGTCTATGTATGTGTGTATGTGTGTATGTGTGTATGTATGTATATATTTGTATAAGTGTGTGTGCGTGTACGGGCGCACAGGGGGGGGGGTCGCTGTGGAGACGAGATTCCAAAGTTGATCAATATCTGTTCTAGCCATTAGCCATTTGTTCTGGACCAGGCGGCCTTACGCTATGTTTAGGGGGATCCACTTCTCTCACTAAAGGTGTGTGGTCGCGTTGCCCAGAATTGTCGTCTCGTGGTAAAATGAATGTACTGGCCTCTCTTGGCGTGTATTCATGTGGCTCGATGTACTTGTCTTGTTGCCTACTTCTGCCGTTTCCTCCTGGCCAGCCGTTGCGGTGTCCCGACACCTCATATCGCGGGGGCAGGCTGCCGTTAGTGTACGGCAATAGCTCGGGGTTGGTTCTAACTCCACGGCCTCTGATCCGGGGATTATTTTGGATACTGCAGTATCTCGACGAACTGCCCATTTTACGCGGGAATACCGGGATCTTAGACTGAAAATCATCCCAGTATCCTAGGGGCGCACCGAAGCCATGATCAGGCTCCATGCGGTCCCAGTCACGGTGACCATCCACACCATTGATTAACGAGGGGAGCTTTGGTGGGGTTATGGGAGACAAAAAATGGCGCTTTGTAGTTATTTTCATTGCCCAAATTAAAGACAGAAGCACAGGGACAATAAGCAGTCCATGGAAAGCACCAAGTGAGATGACTAGAAACATCGTCTTAAAGAAGGTACGATATACGTATGAGGGAATGAAGACCAGCACAGACACCCCGAGGATTGTCGACAGCGCACCCTGCGTTATTGGGTAGCCGATAGCATGGAGGGCGTTACGCATGCGCTGATTACCAGTGTCGCCCTCTGTCGACACGAAGGAATAAGTAATATGTGCTGAAAAGTCAACACTGAAGCCGATGCATATGATAATGTTGATCATTGAGATCGATTCGAGGTTGATGTCCAACCACATCATGTAACCTATCATTCCGGGACAGATGGACACTATACTGAAGGTCACCCACAAACTGCACACCGGATGTGGTATGACAAACAGCAAAACGAGAAACATGGCGCCTGTCGCTATAAACAGATTCTGTCTCGTGTTTGGCCAAACGGCAAGGTATTGGTCGTAGTTTATGAACATAGGGTGGTATACCGTCACATTCGTCACATTCGCTCGAGCAGTAGACATCATGTTGCTTTCTCGTATTGACGTGTCAGTCTTATTTGAAAACACAAAGAATCGTGAGTATTTCACTTTTCCGGATTCCCGCATAATGTTCTCTTTTGTAATTGATGCCGAGACGGCTACATTTTGAAGAAAAAATTATCTAATATTACCGAGAAGTTTCCAGAGTCAACAGCGTCGGTTCCGATGAAAGTAGTAAAATCACGAATCCATGCTGATGTGACGTAGTTGCCGTGGAAATGTACAGATACTTTGAATTCCTGTATCATTTCTTCTATCTTGGTGAAACACCGTCACATCCAGATCTTTGTGGTTATCAGCGATATCACGAGCGGCCAACATCATTTTGCTTTCCCGAATCGAGGTGTCTATATTTTTGGAACACACGAAGAATCGTGAGTATTTCACTTTATCAGAGTCTGTCTTAATGTCCAATTTGTAACTGAGAGGGCTGTATTTTGAAAAGAAGGCTTCGATTGTATCTGAGAAGTTCCCAGCGACTACACTGTCGCTTCCGATGAATGTAGCAAAATCGCGAGTACACGCCGATGTAACGTCTTTGCCATGGAAATACTCTGAGCTTTCAAAGTGTTTTATGATATCATCGATTCTGTTTTGTTCTGCCTTTTTCCACAGATCAAGCTGCTTGCCAACATTGACGCTGACTACAGGACCGTATTCACGGAAGTATTTGATGTCTTGATCGTAGACGTCAGCGACATAGGAACCATCTCGTGCCAGACGGTCTAAAGAGATACCCTCGTTGACTTTAAAGCAACCCCATATACCAAAAACCAAATACACGAGATAGACGTGAAGGAGAATTATCTTGAAGGGTCGAGTTGACAGCAATCCTCCCCACGAAGAATGTCATTGCTCTCACGTCGGCCGTCTTATTGGTGTCTTTCCTTTCCTCCTCTGTGTATCCGCACGTGCAGAAGAGCCGGAATATGGTGCTGCGGTGTCCTGTCAAACAAAAGTATTCGCTAACATAGTGGTATTGGTAGATATAACGCAGGCCTGGTTGTTTGATGGAGGCATGTATACAAATTATTATAACCGTTTACATGTCCCTTGTCATTGTTTATGTGACTTGGTGGTATTTGTACATTATACGTAAAACAGTAGCAGCAATTACATTGATACGCTAAAGTTAAACCACAACAACTGTATCTCCTTACATGTATCAATGTGCACTCGCATTTTTCTATATTCATACGAAGATAGTAATATAATATTTTCAGTATAAACAGGTCAGGCTTGCTCCAAGTGGTGGCACAGGTCCAAAATATCGTTGTGGTTATATATACTGCCCCTTCGTTATTGTTCAGTCAATGTATGAGCTGGTATATGAATCATCGTCATGGTAAATATATGGTGGCTGTTTGTATCAGTAATGATGTTTGTAACTGGAGCACGCTTGTGATTTGTATTTCACCCACTAGTAAGATACTATATGTTTTATGACATGTACAAGGATTCTCTGTTTACCTTTGTGCAATTGTGATTTGGGTACGGGCTTCCTACTAACAACCTACCTGATTTATCTTTTGGTTGGGTCCCCACACAGTATGCCTATCTATTTGGAGTATGTTTACACGCTGTACAGCATTCCAGTATATGTCTGCTTGTGTATTATTTCGCTAACTCCAAAGTCATATATATATATATATATATATATATATATATACATACATATATATGTATATATATATATATATATATATATATACATACATATATATGTATATATATATATATATATATATATATTTATACATACATATATATATGTGCATATATATATATATATATATTTACCTGCTAGTGACTTGGGCACAGCTTTCATGCACGTGGCTGGATGCTGGTTGTTTGCCTCTCGGTGTCCTGTCAGCACCATGCAGGCGGCGAAGAACGTGATCTGGTAGAAGTAGTTGAACAAAACGGCGACCACCGTGAAAGTGCAGAAGATTCGCACCGATCTGAATTTCGTGATTGTCCCGATGCCAATCGACAGAGCGTCAGGGAGGCTTGTGATTGTGATCGACAACGCCGCTTCCGAGGAGGCCTTGCCCATGCGCTCTTCAACGGACAACCGGAAGTCGGTCTGACACCATGCTGCCAGCATAATAAACATGTCGTCGACGATAATTCCAGCCATATGAAGATAAAAAAACGCAAATAGAACACGCACGCAAGTAAAACACGCACAATTACAATAAACAAAACCAGCTTCACATTTTTCGCTGAAACAGACTAATATTTTTCATAAGATAACCAAAAACGGACTTACCAAGAAAAGGAAGGGACTTGAAGAGACGATATCAATGAAAGGCACACCAGCGTGGAGCACGAGACCGAACCCCGAGACTATCGCGAGACCGGCCGAGAATAAGCCGATAGGTCCAAGCCACGGTTTACTGCGCACTCAGTCTGCGCTCATACAGGACACGACGGTAAATGCGATTAGAACTCCTAACAATATAAGCAGCAACATAAAGACGGCATCAGCGTTCCGTTTCAGTTCGTCTTCGAAGGAGGGACCGGTGAAACGAGTCATGGTGATGTGTTTGTAGCTCTTGTCGTCGATGACTGACACGAATGTCTCCTGCCATTTCAGTACAGCTTCTGCATTTTCATAAGACAAGAGGTAATATTGCAGCGACCATGCTTTTGCTTCAGTGTCGCCATCTGCTGTCGTACTGATTCCGCCAATGGTGCTTCCGAGGAAGATTGTCAAATTTCGTGGCCCTCGCGTAATCCTGAGTACGGGATACCCTAAATCGTTTAGATTTACGTTTTTAACACCATGCAATATAATGAGCGTGTCTGTCGCATTCTCACACGATTCTGTGCACAGATCTCTGTAGCTGTACGTCATCCCGCCTACATCAACTGTGATTTTTTGAATATCCTTATCAAGTTGTACCACATCGTTGAAAGCATCTTCTATCAACAAGTTTCCGTCTTTCTCCTTCGATGTCACGATCACGCGGCCATATTGACCGAGGGTTCACATGCTGATGACGCTAAAGTTGTCTGATTTCTCGTGTTCAGGGAACAGACGTTGCAATGTGGAGCGTTCCTCTTTTGACCGGGCACCTTCTGGGGAGAACAACCTCTCTACGTCGTATTCTGCGTGGAAATTTAAAACGCCGGATCCGAGCGCCGCAGTCAAGAGGAGCGGACAAACAAGGAACCAGATTGGGTGGCGGACGATGAAGCGGCCGTACACGTAGAAGAATCTATTTAATCTCAATACAGTCGAACTGCACCATTGTATGTCTTTGTTACTTCACGTCGTCTATAGCATGCGATTCAACCTTATTCGTTGTCCTGAAAAATACGTCACAACGAATAAGTCTTAAATAGTTTTCGTATGTGGTTTCTAATAGTCCTTTGAAGTACGTTGTTGTGTTATATATACTAACAACGCTTCTACAAATACACTTTTTATGATTATAGATTCGGATTCTGGGGCTTTAATGTTTGAACAGGTGCCTATATTTAGGAATAAGATGGATTACCCATGCGCGCGCGCACACACATACACAAGCACACGCACACGCACACGCACACACACGCACGCACGCACACACACAGACACAGAGTGAAACGACTGTTAGATCAGTCCCTCTTTCTAGTGCAACCAACTCCAGAGGGAACGAGTTGATATGATTACTCATTTCTTAACAGTCCGTTTACAACTGTCACAACAATTTAACACCCTCTCTTTCTTTGTTAAAGGGAATAAAAACATTAATGGCTTGAATTCATATTATATTACATCCTGCTATCTATTTCCATGTCCACCAAGCCAAAAATAAAAAATAAATTCAATGAATTAGAAATTCCACATTTTATGCTCTGCATCCGCACATTTTCGAATATGCATATTTTTGGCGCGTTTTTCGGGATGCCGAGATGTGACGTCACATATGACTCATAGTCGCATCATGCCAACCCTTTCCATGCGTTCAGAGCATGTTTACAAGGATAGCTTTCGGGTCGAAACGAGCGTCAAAATGAGTTATTATGCGATATTCCGATGTAATACAAACACTAGTCATTGTCACAAAATCGAGTGTAAGTATTAATAAATTAATAAATCGGCGGTACCCGATTTGACATAGCAAGTTATAGGTTCAGGTGCACTAGGATTCGGAGTGAACGAGAGACATAACGTGTCAGCAGATATGTATGTACGAGAAGCCAACTGGCGTTCCCATTTAATACATCAACATAAACATATGCGGTTCAATGATAGTTGGCCAACCGTTACTCTGCTATGACATTATATTTATAACACCATACAATGTACTCGACGAGTATGCATC
>OZ023206.1:23372776-23410276 GCA_963995525.1 Escarpia spicata | reverse complement strand
CTCTCTACTTTACGATTTGGATGTAAATCTAGATTATCGCTGCTGATACTGAAGTAAATTCTTAACTTTGAATGTCGACAGACGTCTCTACGATTGCACTTCAAAGTATAATCTACCCAAGCAACAAGTAATCCTATATGTAAAAATGTCAGCTAATACCTGATTGGACGGTATAGCAATCCATTTAAATTTGAATGTATTGACTAAGAAACGATCTCTAAAACAACAAAATCTATGCAATTGAGAACATGCTGTGGGTATGATGATATTTCGTCATAGTTATTAACATTCGTTGAACCTGCGGTGATACAAAATCATTAACACTAATTACAAACTAAATAGTTCAACTGATATATTCCCTGATAAACTTAAATAAAATTAATTTCGATTAAAAAAATGACAATATACTGATCGGCAAATACACACCAATATCACTTTTACCGGTTATATAAAAGTACTTGAAAAACAGCTCGATTATTTTTCAACGCAAATATTTTGTTCGAAAAACAGTACAGATTTAGAACAGGACATAGTGCATAATTTGTTGCCTTTGAATTAACCGATAGAACAATGGCACACATAAATAAAAATGAAATTGCTCTAACGTAATTAGTTGTACCTTTCCGACGGATTATAATATGTTACTATCTTATGATCTGATGATTATTATCTTATTAGAATATTATGGCGTAAAAGGGAGTAATTTACGTTTAACTACAAATTATCTCCGAACAGTCGCATAAGACACGAATTAATGTGTGTGCAATCGAGGTACGTCCTTTTAACTTTCTGTACCAGCCATAAAACCATTAAGAACATTAACCAGCGAATTATTTCGAAGAGATAACAGCTTTATTTTTCTTCCAAAGGGTTCTATATTAATGATACAAACCGTCTTGGACACGTTAACATATCCAAGAACATACATAACACGCAACCTCGATAATAGTTGGATGTTTTCCAATAACACGTATGTGTTGGTGAAACATTAAAGGCTATATTTTATTTGTATGCACAGTATATTGCATAATAACTTATATTGAGTTCGCCAACCTGCAACTGCTGTTATGGAGACAACGTCGAACGCAGCACACCCAATAAAAACTGCTTATGCAGCTTGCAGTCACGACGGTTCGACTGCCATTGTCTTTGAAAACCGGACGAACACGTTTCCTTTGATAATATCCATCGTCGCCATTAATACAGTTAAAATGTATAATCGATTGTTATTTTTGTCCGCTCAGGCATGTAGGCTGTGCGTGTTAGTGTAATCGGAGCATGGCACATCTTTCAAAGCGCGGGGGACCGTTTCAGTGTTATGAGCTCATAACCCCGGTTTTACTTTTTTAAATTTATTTCATTCCTTAAAAGGACGTAATATGTTCCTAGTTTTGTCATGTATTAATTAACATAATGTTCGTAAGATTGTTGAATTATACTGTACGTAATCCCGCAAAAAAGTTCGCAATTATAAGGCACGGCCACGTACTAAAATAGTAAACAAAACATGCAGTTTCAAAACACGGCCGATTCGGGCTGAGTTGACTGTTATACCCTTTGATGTTCAACGATGCTCACGGTCACAACAGCAGATTTGCAATTAAAATTACTAAGCTCGCTATTTCCGAGTAGACGGACAGACTACGGCCCTTTAACAGCGATCTTGTATACTGCCAACTGCCAACACCAAGACGCGCCACAGGGATTCTTTTGCCGATGTGTCACGGAAAATTGTCATCGGTAATATGGCCGCGGTTTTTGCATTTTGAAAAAGATCAATAAATTGAACAGATAATTTTGTTTATGATTGATTTTCTTTAAGAGCTCGTTATCTCAGTGAAACGGTCCCCAGGACTATTAGCATACATGTGCTGAGAGACGACGGCGACGACAGTGACCGCTCGTGCCAGTGTATGTAGTTCAAAACACTACTCAATTAGAAAACATTGGTCAAGTTCAAAACAATCACCCTTTAAAACACTCCAGAGTGTTTTTTCATCTTAAATTGAAACTACTCTAGGGTGTGTTGGACTTAAGCTAAAAATCAGTCACCCGTAATTGCGTCACTCATAATATGTTTTATTTCACAAGGGAAATTAGATAGACTGTTGCGATGTATATATACATGTAAATTGATATTTATAGTTAAAAACAACAACAAAACAAAACTTGCTGTCACATCACTGCAACTAAACTACGTCGTCGTCGACATATCGTAGGTTAAGCATATTTACGACATTTATTTAAGTAATGCAAATGCATAATTGGCTACGGTGCGTTATAGTATTACATTCGTTTAATAATAAGTGTACAGGAGGCATTAGACAATAAAAGTAATAACGTGAGTTTCCTTTTTTTTAATTACTGTATCACGTTCAGTGGAAAGCGAACCCTCTATATATGGCAAATCGCATCCCTTTTTAAACGTACAATGGAAACGTTGTTTGACAATTTAATCCATTAACTATGTACCACAAATATTTCTAGGAAACCCCATTTATATGACAATTGAATAATAAATAATCGTGCGCTTGTGTTGTAATCATGTTACACAATACCTCTAACTAACTAAGGGATATAAATCGATGTTGGATATTAATATCAATCAATATCAATCAATGGTCCGATAAATGTGTGTTCATTTGTAACAAAATAAAGTTCAGTCGTTCAATCTACATTTCAGTCAAACATTCATTCATATATCGTCCTTATTTGAACACGCTAAACACATTGCACCCATGAGTTTTTTTTTTTATAATATCAGTGGCGCCATATTTTAACAAATATTCTATTTTCGTCAGCATATCAGTAATTATTGACAATTCCAAACTCGATGAATGCATGCCAGTTAGAGTGCATATCACCGGTAACGCGTAACTTTCGCAATGTTGAAATCTATGTGGGGAACAGAGTTATAAATGTGCCAACGCAAAATTGGTGCCACAGATATCGCGCCTTACAACATATGAAGCTAGAACGAAACTATAATCATGGTTACGACGTTATTAAGACAGTAACAGGGGCAATAAATTGCATACGAACGCGGAAAATACACGATTTCTTGAAACAAACTGCGGCTAGTTGTGTTAATCTATCAACTCGAAATTGGTTTGGGGAGGTACCACATATGGACTGCTATAAAAACAGATACAGGTAAATCGATGATATACGAAGTTTGTTAAATTATTTGAATATGAATGCAGAGCAGGGAAGTACATACTACTAGTAACACGTAACTATCGCAAAGTTTGAGCTTGCAGTTTTTCGGGATTCCTGTGATAACCTGGATGGACTTACTGACGTTGTGACCAGTTGTTTTTCTTTCTGTGTTGACACTGTTAGCCGTAAAGAAGTGCAAAGTGTATCCTAACAACAAACCTTGGGTTTCAAAACAATAAAAAAAGGTGTAGAATGACAAGAAAAGGGCTTAATGTCAGGCAGACTGAACTACACGAAGGGAAATTCAAAGGAATGTGAGATCTAAAATTAGGAAAGTAATCAAATCAAATCAAGAGAGAGAGGTATAAAAACGAAATAGAACTGAAGTTCAAAACAGGTGATATGACAGCAGTCTGGGAAGGCATTAAGACAATGAGTGAAATGCAGCGATATAGATAGAATTCCAATCGCTTATGTCCCTTGGGACTAAAAATGAGGGAGTCTTTGCCCTGATGGCATTTCCGGTCAGGTTTAACGCATTGTGCCATTCAGTTATCTGGTTTCTTCCACTTCATCTTCCAGACTTCTCTTACCTCACCACAAATCCCAATCTTGTAGAAAACGTCAACTATTGTCCCGGTCCCCAAAACAGCTCGCCCCGCCGGCACAAGTGATTGTCGCCCAGTAGCGTTGACGTCGCACGTAATGTAGAGTTTTGACAAAATTGACAAAACCATGATCATTACACGATCCGTCCATCTTGTAGACCCCCTGTAATTT
The DNA here is from genome assembly GCA_963995525.1 of Escarpia spicata. Classification (NCBI taxonomy): domain Eukaryota; kingdom Metazoa; phylum Annelida; class Polychaeta; order Sabellida; family Siboglinidae; genus Escarpia; species Escarpia spicata. Next base: position 23,406,337 of record OZ023206.1, on the reverse strand, counting down.
GCATATCGGCCTGGGAGAGGGGTGGAGGATGCAGTTGCTACTCTGCTAAACCTTGTACTCAGTCAACTTGAGAAGGCCAAAACCCATGCCAGAATTCTTACCCTTGATCTGAGTTCTGTTTTTAATACTCTGCAGCCTTACCAGCTTTTTGAAAAAAGTATTTATGGGTTTAAACTTGAATCTGACTAGGCCTTATGGATGCTTGATTTTTTTGTTTCGTGTGAATAACACCATGTCTAGCGTTGAGGTTGGGTTACCTGGCTCACCCCAAGGATGTTTTTTATCCCCCAGTTGTATATTTTTGTATACGTATGATTGCAGGAGCACCCATCTTAACTGGTTCTTTATTAAATTTTCAGATGACACAGCTTTACTTAGTTTACTGTTTAACGATGAGGTTGGCCAAGGTCCTGTTGTATATGACTTTGTTGAATGGTGAGATAACTCGTATCTGTGCTTGAATGCATCAAAAACCAAAGACATGTATATTGCCTTTAGGAAAGACCCTCACTCTAAGATTGACACTGTCATCCATGGAGATAAAGTGGAGGTAGTTGATGGGTAAAAATATCTCGGTACGATCATTCACAATAGATTCAGATGGGACTGTCACTCTGCCGGTCGTACAAATAGTGCCAGCAGCGTCTACACTGTCTAAGGAAGCTGATTTATGTTAACAATGATAATACCATTTTGTTCATGTTTTATAAGTCATTTATCCAGAGTGTTTTGATCTGTTCTATTATTTGTTGGTTGCGCAACTTCAGACTAAAAGACAAGAATAATCTGCAGAGTATGCAAACATCAGCAATAAACTGACTGGTGTGAAACAAGTCCCTCTCACGGCTCTGTATGAAAAACAGGTTTTGCGGAAAACCAGTCGCATTCTAGCTGACAGCACACACGTGTTGTACGAGGAATACGCCCTTCTGCCCTCGTCCCGACGGTTTAGAACGGCAACATTCAAATAGAAAGCGGTTGACATTGATGTCTACGTCTGTTCGGCTTTTAAATCATACATCTCTCTGACGCCTCTTCTGAGCCAAACGTTTTGTTGTTGTGTGTGCACATATTTGTAGTTATACTGTTGATAGCAGGGTGTATGTGCGCGAATGTTTCGGAACCTCGATTCAATATTTTGAGAGGTCACCAAAAGACACCTACTTACTTCTGTACTACTCTTTTTCCATAAATTGCTAGCTCTCAGATGAACATCAAGACTTTCTATTCGATTTTTTTCACAATAACCACACCCCTTTGTATATAGAAGACATTACTAGCTGGGCTACACTCTTCATTTAATAGCATATGTAGGTGTTCTAGGTACAAACAAAATACATAATCTAGTATAACACCAGCGCCGTTACCAACACCATGTAATGTATAATGATGCTACAAGCTAACTTTTGTTCATAGCTTCTCTTGGAATTTCTAATTTCAGCTGTAGCTTCGTTAAATGCATCTTTATAAATGTTGTAGTCTTCATAATTTCCAATACGTCTATATGACTTCCATCATTTGTTTGTACTTAATTTTTGTAATGGCTTCTTTCGATAAGTGTCTATTTTTTGGTCGTTTCTTTCAAGGGAACAAATTTATCGACGATGCACTCTATTTCACTCTTTAAGATATTCCAGCATTATGTTGCTGTCTTATTCGTCAGTGTGTTATTCCAGTCTATCTTTGCTAAATATTTCCTCATGTCCTTATACCTTCCTTTGTAGACATTTCTCCTACACTGCTTTTTATTATTATTTTCTGATTTTATTTTGATGATACAATGTATCTGGTTGTGATCGCTACTCCCAGTGGCTCACATATCATGACATTGTTAACAAATTCCTTCTGTTAGGACAAAACTATGCAAGGCGCCATATCAGAATTAATTTAATAACTTAACTAACGTAGTCTTTATAAAGACTGTTTCCTATGTACTACGGCACACGTTATGTTACAGCAGATTTTAATTACACAGCTGACTAGCTATCCTATCACAAACGCTAATGTTACTGGTAGTGACCTAATTTAAAGATAAGCTAGACTGCCTTATTTAATTAGGTTATACCGCAACCTAGCAAATACGTGGGACACTATTTGCATAAACAAACTGGAGTTCGTCCGACTATAATTGCCCTTGCTTAATTTTAATACCAATGCTACCTAATCAAAATATCCAGCAGGTACTGGCTTACACATATATTATCTTATGTAAGTAGTTTTATGTTTGTTTGTTTGTTTGTTTGTTACTTTATCTCCTATATATTCTACCACATAATCAGGTTTACTAAATCTTGTTTACAAACTTATTGAAGCCTAAGTTACCCTATTATCACTCCCTAGACTAAAATGTTATAAAATACTTTGACTAACTAACTTTAAGCACAACTGTTTCTCAATATATATCTAGTGCTACTTTATGAATAATATTAAGGTAAGAATAATACTTATCGGTCAATATTTCCACTTGTTTTTCACCTTTTTTGCACCAACAATGCTCCACTCTGTCTTCTGCAATGATGTGGAGGTCTACTGTGCCAACACATTCGAATGATGTACCATTGGCAGCAACGATTGTGTTTTCGGGCGGGGGACATGTATTTCCGTTGTATAATCCTATTTGTTTTAGGATATCAAGTACTGCAACAATGGCTTCGACACCTGTATCTGGTGTTGTCTGTGCTGTTGTGATTAAGCTATCATCATCATTATGATGAAGTTATACCTTAATGCGCGGGGGAAGGTGTTTTTTCTTTCTCGGAATGTCCAGTACACGAATCTGCCTCATTGCGGTCGATCGCGTACTCTTATTATGTGGATTGTTCTGACGGCAACACGTAGCAAGACATTCATCTCGCGTTTTATGAGCCGAATTTCCGCAATAACTGCATATGTGGTTATGTTTTGAACTGGCGTTATTCCTGGTTTTACTACGTTGCCAGGTTTTCTTGCCAATTCTGTAATATGGCCTTTGTCATTGTTTGCAAGTGCAACTTCATCATTCCTTGCTGATACTTCACTCCTGCAGAGATTGCTAATAATTTTCGACTTGTTTCTCGGTCACGAATTCCCGACATAATTCGCGTAGTAAGATGATCGTCTAAGCACTGCTGGCAAAGGTCTGCGTTTTTGGCAATTTCCCGCATGTCCATGTAGAAGTGGTCGAACGGTTCGCCTTCTTCTTGTTTGAGTTCTTCTAGTGCCACCCTGTCCAGTGTAACATTTCGTTTGGCTGGGATGTGTTCTTAGATTCGGTCTAAGATCGCTGTGACGGTTATATCGTCATCATTGTCTATACCGATGGCTACTTGCAATGTAGCACGCATTTCGATACAGAGGCTAGTGCGCAACATAGCTCTCTGTGGGCGTCCTGGGAGACGGTCGAGCTATTCTAACTCCACGAAATCGTCCCAGGATCGCCTCCATGCTGATAGTTCTCGTAGTGTTATGTCTGCTGCCATTGGCACCGGCGGTCTAGTTTTAGCGTGTTGGAAGGCAGAAGTACGCTGGACGTTGGTCACGTTGTCTGTGTGTTGAGTCTATGGACCACTAGACTTATCATTGGCGCCTTTACTGTGTGCAGACGATGGTGATTTATGGGCGAATCTGTCCAGGGTCTCGCAGAATAGACGCATCGATAGTTCATATCTTTCATCGCACGCGCGCTCCCGTTCCTGTTCTCGCTATTCACGTTTGTTGTTCCGTTCTTCATGTTTAGACAGGAATGTCGCAAGCCAATCTGCTGCGATTGTGTCACCGCAGCGCGGACTTTGGTGAACGTCAACGCTTGTGGCGCGCTCTTGCGATTTTTTGAAAGTTCCGCGGCGCCGTGTTTGCTTGTGGCGCGGTATTTTCTGTCCATTTTGTCACTACCGTTTACAGACAAACCGACTTTTTACCGTCTTATTTCGAGTTCGTTGCCTTTTGGCGACTGCGCCATGTTAAAGCTTACACTCAATGAGATATAGCAACATAACCAAGCATTATTTATTACGTACCAGAAACGGTAAATTGTTGTACAATAGCGTGAGCCATCAAATCAATGTCAAGCGATATTGATCTTCCTCGTGGTCTCTCGTGAGAGACGGGAAATCCTATTATTTGAGGGGAGACTACACCAAACGTAACATCTATCGAACAAATAACGTAAATAAAACAATTAAATAATAGTTATCGCTTAAATTTTTAGTTATATATTTTACTCTTATTTACGACTCGGACCAGTAAGTCTTTCGCAAGGAAGTACAGTACAACTGCTACAGTTCATTCGTCTCCCAATCCACAACCCTGGCGTGTTGTACACTTCCGGTGAAGTCACTTCCAGTCGCTAGGGGTCATTCCGTCATCCAGCGTTGAAGACAAAACGCCGCTGCTAACAACCACAACAAACGAAGTGGTACACAATTACTCGATTGCGCCTCCACATGTTCCAATGTAAGCCAACGACCTTTGTATATATTGATGTTATATTCCCCATGTACCATGCAGGCTGCCTGCTAATTGGCGAAAATGATGCAGGTGTTGGCATTTTAACAGCAAAGATGAAAAGTGGGCCAGGTGTAAAACCCCGAGCTCGGAGGTATCGTTTGATGACAGGAAAAGAACGATGCTGAGATTGTGATTAAATGTCAAGGACAGCAGGCCTATCGGGTTGTTGGTGCTTATAAAGCAAGCTGCATGGATGTTTTTTGTTGTGTTCCTGATACAAACTTCAGATAATCCAACTGTATAAAATTCTCTATACATACACCTGGACGTCAAGTTTTTTTGGCCCAAATCGTAAGAAACCAAGAAATGCTACCATAAGCATAGCAGTTATGCAGCATTGTAAAAAAACCTGTCAGGTATAACAACCTGTATTGCATATTGTATGTGTATACCAAGACACTCTGTACGGCATGTATAATTATGCTTACACAGATTGTCATGTATTGTATCCTTCACAGTTGGAAACTACACCTCCTTGCGGTTTTTGTTTTGTTTTGTTTTGTTTTTTGGTTATGGTTCCAGATTTGAGATGCCACCAGGGAAAAGACAGGTTTAGCCATTTGGTGGGGGAATGCAGCCGCGGCAGAAGCGCCAAACTGTTGTCGCCTCTGCAATGAGAGGACCGGCCGTGACAGCTGTCGCAAGCAGCCGTCCTGTGACACGTTGCCATCTGCACTACTGTCACCAACGCTTCCGAGCCAGATCCCATCGTTGCTGCGGCAAACGCCATTGTGACAACAGTGATGGCAAAACTGGAAGCGTCAGGGTGTTTGCTGCCAGCCCCAGCACACGCCAGCGGACCGGAACTTCCACTGGACGGTGAGGTTGCTCAGCCAGTCGAAGAAATATACTCGTTTCAGCCATTACAGTTAGAACGATAGGGCCGATGACGTTATGCATGTGCTGGGGGTGAGTTTCCACCCCGGTCAACAAGTTACAATGTCATAAACCGACCAGTGGGGACAATCTTCTTATTGAAGTGAAGCAAGAAATTTGGAAGGGAGGCTTCATTAATCTCCACATGTTGCTAAACGATCGAAATCTACAGGAGACAAGGCCGGCGATTATCGCTGGTAATTACCAATATTGGTTCCCCGCCGGTTTTAACCATAGAAAAAGCCGGTTCCCGTAAACCAATTACATCATATGGCCAGTGGTTATCTGCGTTTACCATTCTACAATTTCCAATCATCCTTCCCCTTGCTTTAATACCTAACCATGACCCGGGTAAATTCAGGCTGATTCATGTTTATCCTTCCCACAGGGTGACTCCATAATTGTCCCATACATCTAAAGTATTCACTACTGTTCAATTAGAAACCATAGACAGAGTTGTAGAACTTGTGCAAGAATGTGGACAGGGTTGTCTCATCGCTAAGGCAGACATCAAAGATGCGTTCTGGCTAATCCTCAAGATTACCATCTGTTGGACAAGACCTGGAAAGGGCTATTCTATCACGACAACGTTGTACCAATGGGTTCTGCGATTAGCTGTCAGACCTTCAAGCATTTCAGTTAGTACAGCAGCTAAGAGCCACAAATTTGACAAATTGTGCACTTTTTGACAAAAGCATGAACATTGGCACACATATAGTTTATGATATGTATATTCATATAAAGCTAGGTACCCATCGCCATCGACATGGTATCTAGCCGCCATTTTTATTTTTAAAATGGCAGCCATGGAAATCCATTACCCAAGTGTCTTGGCATCTAAACAACATAGGAACACGGTCTTGGTCCAAACCATCATTTTTAGGGTCAAGAAATTCATTTCTGCCACATTCTGTGTCCTCAGATGACCGCTATATTGGCATTCAAGATGGCCGCCATGGAAATTTATTGACCACGTTGCTCAGCTTCTAAGCAACATAGAAACATGTTCTTGGTATCTAAACCATCATTTTCGGGTCAAGGAATTCATATCTATGTATATGTATGTATAGGTAATTTTATACAGTTGGATGGTCTTAAGTTTATGTCAAGAACACAACAAAAAACATCCATGCAGCTTGCTTTACGCCATTATCCTGTTGTCCTTGAAATTTAATCACAATCTCAGCATTGTCCTTTTCCTGTCATCAAACGACACCTCCGGGTTCGGGGTTCTACACCCACTTTTCATCTTTGCTGTTAAAATGCCAACACCTGCATAATTTTCGCCAATTAGCAGGCAGCCTGCCTGGTACATGGGGGATATAACATCAATATGTACAAAGGTCACTCCTTTCGAATTTGGGCAGCTATGACAGCTGCTTCCGAGGGTTTTATGGATGTTCAGATCCAAACAATGGGTAAATGGACATCTCCTGCCTTTCGTAGATACATTCGCATCGTGCTCCAATTACAAACAGCATTGCTCATAGCAACAGCCACCATCTATTTACGGTGACGATGATTCATATACTACCTTATACGTAGCCTGGACAATAACGAAGGGGTAGTATTTATAACCACAACAGTATTTTAGACCTGTGCCACCACTTGGAGCAAGCCTGACCTGTTTATACTGAAAATATTAAATGATTATCTTCGTATGAATATAGAAAGATGCGTGTGCACATCGACATATGGGAGGAGATACAGTTTAAAGTTAGCGTATCAATATAATAGTTGCTACTGTTGTACGTTAAACATAGAAATACCACCAAGCCACATAAACTATGATAAGGGATGAGTAAGCGGTTTTGATCATTTGTATACACGTCTCCATCAAACCATCAGGCCTCCTTTGTCTCTACCAATACCACCATGTTAGCGAATAGTTTTGTTTGACAGGACACCGCAGCACTATCTTCCGGCACTTCTGCACGGGCGGATGCACTAAGGAGGAAAGGGAAGACACCAACAAGACGGCCGGCATGAGGACAATGACATTTTCAGGGACTCGTGGGGAGGATTGCTGTCAATTCGACCGTTCAAGATACTTCTCCTTCACGTCTATCTCATGTATTTAGGTGTTGCTATATGGGGATGCCTGTACGTTAAAGTGGGTATCACTTTAGACAGACTAGCAGGAGACGGTTCCTATGTCGCTGACTACTACGATCAAGACAAAAAGTACTTCCGTGAATACGGACATTGCATCAACGTGGTTGTCGGCAAGGAGCTCGAACTGTGGAACCCGACCGAACGAGACAAGATCGAAGAAATGATACAGGAATTCGAAGAATCTGTGTATTTCGATGCGTCTATACTGCGAGACCCTCGACTGATTGGCCCATAAATCACCATCGCGCGCACACAGTAAAGGCGCCATTGATGAGTCTAGTTGTCCATAGACTCAACACACAGACACCGTGACCAACGTCCAGCGTACTTCTACCGTCCAACACGCTAAAACTAGACCGCCGGAGCCAATGGCAGCAGACATAACACTACGAGAACTATCAGCATGGAGGCGATCATGGGAAGATTTCGTGGAGTTAGAATAGCTCGACCGTCAACAGAGCTATGTTGCGCACTAGCATCTGTATCGAAATGCGTGCTACATTGCAAGTAGCCATCGGTATAGACAATGATGACGATATAACCGTCACAGCGATCTTAGACCGAATCTAAGAACACATCCCAGCCAAACGAAATGTTACACTGGACAGGGTGGCACTAGAAGAACTCAAACAAGAAGAAGGCGAACCGTTCTACCACTTATACATGGACTTGCGGGAAATTGCCAAAAACGCAGACCTTTGCCAGCAGTGCTTAGACGATCGTCTTACTACGCGAATAATGTCGGGAATTCGTGACCCAGAAACAAGACGAAAGTTATTAGCAATCACGCCTCCCCTTTTCTACTGACAACAGTTGATATATGCAGGAGTGAAGTATCAGCAAAGAATGATGAAGCTGCACTTGCAAACAATGACACAGGCCATTGACAGAATTGGCAAGAAAACCTGGCAACGTAATAAAACCAGGAATAACGCCAGTTCAAAACATAACCACATATGCGGTTATTGCGGAAAATCGGCTCATAAAACGCAAGATGAATGTCCTGCAAGACACAGTGTATGTTCAGTCTGTAAGAAAAAGAGTCATTGGGCTACGTGTTGCCGTCAGAACAATCCACATAATAAGAGTACACGGTCGACCGCAATGAGTCCGATTTCGCGTACTGGACATTCTGGGGAAAAAACACCTTCGAGCCCCGCGCATTAAGGTATAACATCACCATAATGCTGATGATAGCTTCATCACAACAGCACAGGCAACACCAGATACAGGGGCCGAAGCCACTGTTGCAGTACTTGATATCCTAAAACAAATAGGATTAGACATCGGAAATACATGTCCCCCGCCCGAAAACACAATCATTGCTGCCAATGGTACATCATTCGAATGTATTGGCACAGTAGACCTCCACATCCTTGCAGAAGACAAATATACGAAAGAGAAGGTTCTTATGTGCAAAGAACAAAAATGACTTCTGCTGGCTTGGTATGTTTGCCGAGACTTTGGAATCGTGCCGAACGATTATCCCAAACCAATTCGTGCCATAAGACGGTCACGCGAAACAAAATCGCCAAGAAAGATTCCTACAGAACACGAGTCATCCGACACGCGAACACGCAAGCGCAATGACTTACTTAAAGATTTCAAAGGCGTATTCGACACAGGTGACCAACTGAACACAATGTTGGGTTAACCAATGAAAATCCACTTGAACGAGAACGTTGAGACTTTTGTAATATCTGCCACTCGCCCCATTCCTTTCGCATGGCGTGATGAAGCAAAGCAAATCTCGAACAGATGCCAAAGCATTATTAAGCCATTGGGAGACGTTCCCAACAGATGGTGTCATACACTCGTGGTAGTGCCAATACCACGAGGGGGTACACGTCTTTGTGTGGACATCACACGTCTCAACAAATTCGTTCGTCGACCAATGCATCCTATGAAGACACCGAAAGAAGCTGTCTCCAACATCAGGGTCAAGATACTTCACGACCTTAGACGCAAAACAAGGGTAGTGGCAGATACCACTCTCGCCCGAACGCCAAGAACTCAAGTTCGCGGAAAATTAGGTGAATTATTTTGGCTTCAAAATCAACGCAGAAGGCGTCAGCTCAGATCCGGAAAAGCTGAAAGCAACCGCCGAATTCCCTACATCAACCTGCATAACAGAACTACGATCGTTTATGGACCTTATCAACCAACTTGGTGATTTCATGAGAGCGGTCATTACAACTTCTGATCTATTGCGTGAGCTACTGAAGAGCAAGAACGAGTTTCGATGGACTGAAACACACAGCAAAGCCTTTCAAGCTACCAAGAAAGCGTTGGTAATTGCTCCTGCACTGGCACACTTTGATCCATCAAAACCAACGGCGCTACATACAGATGCATCGCGACGTAAAGGTTTGGGCTATGCCCTTTTGCAGCAACACGCAGACAAATGCCGACTGGTTCAGTGCGGATCACCATTCTTACAGACACGGAAAGTCGCTATGCCATGGTGGAATTAAAGCTACTGGCAGCCACTTGGGCAATGAAGAAGTGTCGCATTAAACTACTCGGTCTGTCAAATTTTTAGTTGGTCGTTAATCACAAACTATTGGTGACAATTATCGATTGCCATCGCCTTAACGATATCGACGACACGCGTCTTTGACATCTCAAAGAAAATACATTACTCTTCTCGTTCACGACACGCTGGACAAAGGACCTAGGGGTCTTATGCATGAACCGAGACAACTGATAGTCTGGGACAATGCCATTGTCCGAGACAATAAACGTCGGGATTTCTGCCGTCGCGAAGTTGCTATGCATGGACCGGACGTTAGGCCGAGATAATAAAGTCAGAGACTTTAACGCGATCGTTTCGACGTTTGGTGTTGGGCTAATTTTAGACGAGGGGATCCCGGCAAACCCCAAATAGTTTTGCGAAGAGCGCAGGCGCCTCCCGTTACTTCCTTCCGGGTAACATTCGTGTGATTCGAGTTGTAAACACGGAGTTTAGAAGTGTCATATTATTTACCCTGATTTTACGTTGATCTTCATGTTTTACCATGTAATCCTGGATATAACAAGGAAGGGAATCAGACATTGATTCGCGTACTCCACTCCATATTCCTGAGGTATATGTCCATGTGTCCTTTTTTGCTGCAATGTTGGTTGACATTATTATGATTATCATGATGATATGAACCGCTGTCGCTGGCGCTGGCGCTAGCGCTAGCGCTACCTCCATAAATGATTTAATTATTCCATTCAGTCACAATGACAGCTCAAAATACGTATCACTGAAATCTCTTCTCGCTGTTAGCCTATTTTAATATACTGTCTGGTCTTGCAGTGGTTCAAGTGACACGTTCTGGCCAAAGAGCGATTTATACAACGCAGATAGGACGCACGATTGTTGGCCTAGTCCTACGCGTCTTTCTCTTTGTCAGTTTGTGACTGAGTAGATTACGATATTTGTATTCCGCCTGTCTATTTTCGTAAGAACTTCACTCAAAACGATTTTTCTAACTGTTCGTTTTCACAGCATTGAAAACACATGTATTAAAGATTTAGAATATTGCAACATTGATACGGAAATATTAATTTTTGTTCAAGTTTTTATCAAAACAGCATAAAACGTTAGGACGCACGATTTCTGGTCCCACCGGTATACCTTGTCTCATTTGACTCACGTATTGATGTCAAATGCTTTCAATCTCTTAAAGAAGTTCATATTACTCAATTTATTCCAGTATCATTCTGGGCGTCCTCTGTTCATCACTCCTTCGTCTTATATTTCATGGCTCAGTGTTCACCATGTAGATGCACCTAGCATAGAGTTTGCCTTCTAGCAATCTTGGATGGCTTAGCTTAGGCTCAGCACACTGCTCCGTTACTTCCAGTTTGTCTTCTAGCAATCTTGGATGGCTTAGTTTAGGCTCAGCACACTGCTCCGTTACTTCCAGTTTGTCTGTTATTATTACTCCAAAGTCTTTCTCTTTGTGTGATATTTCTATAGGGTCATTTCTCATGATGCAGTCATGTTCTCTCCTCTTGTGGCCATACTGCACTCCTCGTGGACCATAACTAGCATAGGATTTGCTTTTTTGGATGTTTTGGCACACACTGCTTTAATTTAAATAGTATATCAAATTTGTTTAGTATTATCAAGCCTAAGTCTTTATCTTTGTGTCATGTTTCTGCAGGTTTATTTTCCATGATGCAGTCGTAGTATTATAATTTTCTTGTGGAAACTGCTGTTTTGTTAAAGGAAGTTTTTTCATTTTCGAAATGGAATTACTCTTTTAAATCTTAGCAAACAGAGGTGATCTGGCAGATGATTGCCGAAAAAGTGAATGTTGTGGATGGCAGTGGGCACACAGTGGACCAGGTAAAAAAGAGATGAAAAGACATGAAACAAGCTGTTTGACAAAGACGGGTCAACTAAAAACCAGTGTCATGGAGAACCTCTACCTGAGGTGCCCTATGAGAACTTGGCGAGGTTCATCATCAACACCAAGATGGCGGATGGTTCAGAGGGTAAGTGTCCTGTAATCTTGCATTAACATTTACATCACCTTAAATAATTTATAATATTTTTGTCTTGTTTCAATAACAACACTTTTGTTCCTAGCATTACTCTGGCAAATCAGTTGAAGATCAATGACACACCATAACTCTGTAGATTGTTTTTAGTGGTCAAATTTGCCATAGCATCTCAGTAGGCCTTTTACAGATAGAACGATATCTAGTGTACACTTGGTGGCAGTGGTATTTCAGTGTTGTGTAGGAGTCTCAACCCGTTTGGGGATTATTAGATGTGTACATCCACTGATCCCATATATTGCGTGTGTGTTGTAGTACCACAGGTTATCCCATCATCATCTACTCCTGAACAAGAAAGTCTGTCTATGATTAACAGCATTTATGTACTCTAGGTAAGTCGTAATTTGCAACACACTAGTGAGAAATAGTCATGTCATCTACAAAACTAAGATATTCAAGAATATGATGAGACCAGTTCCTACTATGTTTGCTTGATCTTATAGCCCAAGGACAAGTTGTGGGAATAAAGAAGGATTAATATGGTACAGATCATAATTTCAATTTTAAAATAAAGGTGTTAGTTAAAAACATTGAGAGAGACAAATGATACCAGTATGTGGCCTCATCACATATGGTCACTACAGGAAATTAGGAATGGGTATGTCAATTGCCTTGTAATTTCACTGAACACCATGTTTCATTATTGTGAATAACTTTTATTGCTATGAAAAAGCACATGCTACAACAACATTTATATAAATTCATATAGCAAATAAATAGGCTAGATCATCTTAAAAGTAAAGTATAATTTAACCTCTTTTTACATAAATTAATAAGAAATCTGATAGAAGTCCAGATATATGCTATATTTCAATGCATACTAGTACACTTCTTAATTTGTTTTTAATTATCTACCAATCACACGGTTTTTATTTGGTTACATCAACATTGTTCCAGATGCTGGTCATGGTGTGTTAAATGCTGTATCTGAAGAGGTCCCTGGGGTACAGCCCTCAAGCAGCTGTGGGAAACAGTGGCAGTGGTCCATGACATCCAGTGATCCACCTTCCTCCTACAGTGGTTCATCTGCAACTGTCAGTAGATTGGCTTCATCAAGCAGACAAGAAGAAAGAATGGCTGACTCCTGATAGCAGATGCAGAGTGTCCAGTTCTGAAGGAGAACATTTTCTAATTTTAAAATGGCTGCATAGTGAAATGAGGAAATACGGTGCAATCGCAGAAATGGTACAGATAAAATATAGCTCGCCCTATAAATAGAACAATTAAAGCAACCAGGATGCATCATCAATGAAGCATAGCATGCGGAATGGATAGAATGTAACTACCTCTTAAAAAAGTCGTATCCTTTGTTTCAATAGCAAGTTATGTCAACCCAGTTTTGGCAATAAGACAATTAGTATGCACCATTTATATACTTGACTGCAAGTGTACCACAGAAGAGATTGTACTGCAATGCTGAAGTGTCAGAATGTATGTCAGAATGAACTATTTGAATATTAACTATGGTATTGTTACCATTTGGTTTTTTGTTTAACACAAGTACTAACATATATTTAAACACATTAATTAGACACCAATTGTTTGTGTATTCTGCTGAAAAATACAATTTTTAGTGTATACCTTCAACGTTGGTGATGACGGATGATTTGTAATTGTATGTCTACATTTAATTACATGTGATTGACACATGTCCTTTGTCACTGGTAAAAATCCTGCTTCCTTAATTTTAAAATTGTCAAAACTAAAAAGCTCCCTCCTGATATTCGAGTAGTGTGACAAGATGTCATGAAAAAGGTACACTGACACTGTACAGTGACATGAAACTTGGCCTACACTACACAACAGACAGTGTTATCAGAGCTGTTAAATATTCCAGTAGCTCAGGTGTTATGACAAACAATATTAATGATATGAACATGCGGCCATTTGTTTTTGTTTCAATAACATTTATAAATTATATTTGTGTATAATGAAATTCCTTGAATAGGCTATAGTAGCCTGTACATAAGTAACTGGTCATAATAAGAAGGCTTACCGGATTCTTGGTTTGATAAATTATGGAAACATTGTTTACCTCACAATACATATCTAATAAAATATTGATTACTCGAAAATGCGTAGTATGTCCTGCTCTTGAATACTCGTATTTTAATTTATCGTGATTCGAATATTATTTATGCTAGGTTTGACATGCCGTTTTGTAAACAATCTAAGCACACTTGCATACATTATCAATATTCTAAATAACTAGCCGTTATATTACATCCATGAAATGCCAACAAGTTGTTACTCTAAATATGTTTAGAGTAACATACGATAGTTCAACGACAGAAACATGCTTCGAAACCACGACAAACAAATTTATTTATGGAAAGGTCTATACTAGTATAGGCGTGTTTGAAAGATGCCACGGGACCGTTCGTTGTCTTTCCTATGACTAGTACAACTCAAGTCCAGTACAATTACGTAGACAGTCGGACAAAAAGGTGAAATATATGCTTTCATCACTATCACCGATTTGCCTCGACGGCGATGCGGTACCGGTAGTAGACCTACCACCTTTTCTGATAGATGTTCTAGTAAAATACGTCGTCCGAAAATCCTGTTTGCATAGGGCCTAATATTTCGTCGAACATGATAACTTTTGGTCGGACTATCATACTTCCAGTGACTATATCCGACTAACAACGTATTTAATAAAATATCCAGTGATACCCGGTATATCTGATAAAGTTTATCGATTGGACACACGTTAGTCGTTACTGTTACATTCACAGACACTATATCCACGGTAAAGTTCGATAATAACTACTCTGAGTCCTCACTTACCTGAACAGTGGTTTGATTCTGTTCGATTAACGAATTCATTGTGACATTTATATTGCTGTTGTGGCGCTAGAATGCAGTAATTGGTCTTGTCAACTCATCCGATCACATAAACACAACGCCAATGGCAGCCATTAATTACGAAATAGTCGGAGACAACTGCGTTTAGGCCAGCGTTATAGCAGGTCTAAAAATCGTGTCGTTTCGTCCCGCGGAAAGTCCGAAACTTATAGTTGTCTGCGTTCATGCATAGTGATTATCCCGTCAAAGTCCCGACGTTCGTAAATAGTCCGAGACAACGCTCATTGTCTCGGTTCATGCATAAGACCCCTGATGCTTTGTCACGTGCACCTGTGTCGGATCCATCAGAGGAGGATTGATAAGCAGAAGAACAAGCAGAACGCCACGTTCACGCGGTAACCATCAATGCATCCAGAATCGTACATGAAGACTATCAAGATGATTAGCAAGATCACCTATGTGACCCGATACTAGATTAACTTAGAACAGTCGCAAGACGAACAGTACAAAACTCTCATTGTCAACGTCTAGAATGGCTTCCCGTCTTCAAGACACAAAGCAAACGCAAGTGTCATTACAATTCTGGAACATCACAAATGAGCGGTCAGTGGTCGACGGGATAGTCCTCTTTGGACCTCGTATTGTCGTGCCCATGTCAGTTCGACATGAAGTCTTAGCGCGTCTTCATGACTCGCACCAAGGGACCAATAGAACGAAATGCAGGGCGAGACAAAAGGTGTACTGGCCTGGCATTAGTAACGATATCGCTTCGACAGTGGCAAGTTGCAACAAATGCCAAGAACTCCGACCTTCTCAGCAACGCGAACCACTGAGATCAGAACCTCTACCAAACAGGGTGTTTGAAGATGTGTCAGCAGACTCTTCCACTACGCCGGACGAGATTATCTCGTCTATGTAGATCGACTCTCGGGATGGCCTGTGGTCTTCTATTTCCCAAAGTCTAAGACTACATCCCGCCACACCATCTATGCATGTCGCCGAGCATTCGTGGAGCTTGGAGTCTCAGTGCGATTTAGAGCTGATGGTGATCCTCAGTTCGCGTCTCGTGAGTTTAACCAGTTCTTAAAACGCTGGGGCGTTCGTCCCGCACCATCCACACAACATCACCACCAGTCTAACGGACATGCCGAGGCTGCGGTGAAAACAATGAAAAAACTCATCACAACAACAACCGTGAATGGAAATCTGGACGATGAGAATTTCCAGCGAGGACTTCTAGAATACCACAATACTCCTCGTGTAGGTGGCCTCTCCTCCGTACAAATCCTATTTGGACACCCACTGTGATCGGCAGTACCCGCATACCGACAAGTGGCAAAATGTGGCGGATAAGCAGGATGCTGGCTGCGTGCAAACACACGCCCGGGGCGAAGAGCGTTACAACAGGCAACCCCGTCGTCTACAGCAGCTACGCATTGACGCACAAGTAAGATTGCAAAATCCCCTTACAAAAAAGGTGGGATAAAGTAGGCGTGATCGTCGGAATTGGCCGACACCGCGACTATCATGTGAAACTGCCCAGTGGTCGTGTCTACTGGCGCAACCGCCGATACATCAAACCAGACACGGTACAGTCGAGAGAGAGCGATGTTCGTGTCCACAACACTGCGGAAGGTAGCAACACTGGCCACGTTGAACGAGACATTCCATCGTCCTCCCACAACGAACTGCAAAGTAGCAAACGTCAGAAGATTTCTCCCAGTAAACTGCGACTCTAATTCCTCCAATATTCGAACTTTAAAAAAAGAGGAGGGAATTGGTGTCGTCTCCTCTCAAATAATGGGACATCCCGTCTCTAACAAGAGACCACGAGGAAGATCAACATCGCTTAACAGTGATTTGATGGCTCACGCTATTGTACAACAATTTAAAGTTTCTGGTACGTAATAAACAATGTTTTGTTCTGTTGTTATATCCCATTGTGTATCAGCTTTAACAACGTAAAGTTTTGTTTCCAATAGCACACTGCACTGCTACTTAGTTAGCACTGCCACTTAGGTAGGATATCTCCCCATACTGTCCCTCCCCTCCAGATCTCTCCCACCCCACTCGATCTCCCCCACCCGATCTGTTACACCCGATCTCTTCATCGCGATCCCTCCCACCCGATCTCTACCAACCGATTGATCCCACCCGATCTATTCCACCCGATCTCTCCCACCAGATCCCTCCCACCCGAACACTCCCATCCGATCTCTCCTACCCGATCTCTCCTACCCGATCCCTCCCACCCGATCACTCCCACCCAATCTCTCCCACCTGATCTCTCCCACCCGGTCCCTCCACTTCCGATCCCTTCAACCCGATCCCTCCCATCCCCACTCGATCCCTCACCAGCCGATCACTCCCTACCCTGTCCCTCCCACACTATCTCTCCCCACCCGCTCTATACCACACGATCACAACCACTTCCCTAACACGCGGTATCTCTCCCCCCATACCTCCCATCCGAACCCTCCCACCCGATGACTGACACCCGATCACTCCCACCCAATCTCTCCCACTTCCACCCGATCCCCCCCTTTCCGATCCCTCACACCTGATCCCTCCCACCCGAACCCTCCCACCATATCTCTCCATACCCTGTCCTTCCCACCCTATCCTCTCACCCGCTCTATACCATCCGATCACTACCACCTCACCGGATCTCTCACACCCAATTTCTCCCACCAGATCCTTCCCACCCGAGCCCTCCCCCGATCTGTATCAACCGATCTCTCCTACCTGATCCATGCCTACCCGTTCCCTTACATCTGATCCATCTCACCCGTAAAATCCCACCCGATTTCTCCCACCTGATCCGTCCCACCAGATGTCTCCCATCCAAACCCTCCCACCCGAGCCCTCCAACCCGATGTCTCCCACCCAAACCCGCCACCCCCACACGATCTCTCCCAGCCGATCCCTCCCAGCAGATCCCTCCCACCCGATCCCTCCCGCCCTATCCTTCCCACCAGAACTCTCCCGCCTGATCTCTCCCAACCGGTGCCTCCACTCCCGATCCCTTCAACCCGATCCCTCCCATCCCCACTCCATCCCTAACCACCCGACCCCTCCCTACCCCGTCCCTCCCACACTATCTTTCCCGAACCTGTCCCTCCCACGCTATCCTACCACCCGCTCTATCCCACCCGATCACTCCCACACACCTCACCCGATCTTTCCCACCCGATCCCTCCCTCACGAGCCCTCCCCCCGACCTCTACCAACCGATCTCTCCCACCAATCCCTGTCCACCTGTTACCTCACACCTGATTCCTGCCAACCAAACAATCCCACCCGATCTCTCCCACAATATCAGTCATACCCGATCGGACACCATCCGACCTCTACCACCTGATCTCTCCCACCCGATCCCTACCACCCCCAACCGATCCCTCCCAGACAAGCCCTCCCACCCGACCTCTACCACCCGATCCATCTCACCTCACGCGATCTCTCTAACCCGATCCCTCCCACCCGAACTCCATCAACCGATCTCTCCCACCCGATCTCTCCCACCCGAACTCTCCCACCCGGTCACTCCCACCTGATCCCGCACACCCGATCCATCCCACCCGATCCCTCCCCACCCGATCTCTTCCCACCCTGTTCCCCACACCCGATCCCTCCTACCCGATACCTCACATCTGATATTTCCAGCCGATTCTTCCCACCCAATCTCTCCTCATCCTGTCCTTCCTACCGACTCCCTATCCACCCACTCCCTCTCACCAGATCTATTCATACCCTGTCCTCAAAAACGATTCCTCCCACTGAAACTCTCCCCACCCTGTTCCTCCACATGATACCTCCCCACCATGTTCCTCCAGCCCTCTCCCTCCCACTCAATGTCTCCCCACCCTGAACCACCACCCTGATCCCTCTCCACCCTGTCGCTCCAAGCCGATACCACCCCACCCTGTTCCTCCCACCCGATCTCTCCCCACCCGATCCCTCCCAAACGATCCCTCTCAACCGATCCCTCCCAACCGATGTCTCCCACCCAATCTCTTCCACCCGTACACTCCCACCTTATCTCTCCCTACCCTGTCCTTCCCACTCTATCCTCCCACCCGATCACTACCACCTCACCCGATCTCTCACACCCGATCCCTCCAACCCGAGCACTCCCCCCGATCTCTATCAACTAATCTCTTCCAACCGATCTCTCACAACTGATCCCTGCCCACCCGTTCCCTCACACCTGATCCCTCTCAATCGTAAAATCCCATCCCAATCTGTCTCACCTGATCCGTCCCACCCGATCGCTCACCATCAGACCTCTACCACCCGATCTCTCCCATCCAATCCCTCCCACCCGAGCACTCCAACCCGACCTCCACCACGCGATCTCTCCCACCCGATCCATGCCACCCCCACATGATCTATCCCACCCGATCCCTCCCACCCGAACACTCCCACCAGATCTCTTCCACCCGATAACTCCCAACCCGATCTCTCCCAACCGACCTCTCCCCACCCGATCTCTCCCAACCGATCTCTCCCCACCCGATCTCTCCCACCTGTTCCATCCCCACCTTGTCCCTCCCACCTGACCCCTCCCCACCCAATCGCTCACACCCGATTCCTCCCCACCCGATCCCTCCCAACCGATCTCTCCCACCCGATCCTTCCCCACCTGATTTCTCCCAACCGCTCTCTCCCCACCCGATCTCTCCCACCTGTTCCATCCCCACCCTGTCCCTCCCACCCGATTCCTCCCGTCCGATACCGCTCCACCCTGTCCCTCCCACCTGATCCCTCCCTCCCGATACCTCCCCACCCTGTCCTTCCCAACCGATCTCTCCCCACCCTGTCCCTCCCAATTGATCCCTCCCCACCCGATCCCTCCCTACCCGATCTCTCCTCACCCTGTCCTTTCCATCAGACCCCTCCCACACGATCTCTCCTCACCCTGTCCCTCCCAACCGATCACTCCCAGCCGATCTCTCCTCACTCTGTCCCTCCCACCCTCTCATCCGATCTATCTCTACCCTCTCCCTCCCATCTTCTCCCTCCCACCCAATCTCTCCCCACCATGTCCCTCCAACCTGATGCCTCTCCTCCCTTTCCCTCCAACCCGATCACTCCCCACCGTGTCCCTCCCATACCGATTCCTCCCACCCTTTCCCTCCCACCTGATCCCTCCATACCCTGTCCCTCCCACCCGGTCGTTCCCACCTGATCTCTTCCAGCCGTTCTCTTCCACCCGAATCCTCCGACACGATCTCTTCCACCCGATCTATCTCTCCCGTCCGATCTCTCCCACCCGATCACTCCCCACTCTATCCCTCCTATAGTCATGAAACCTTTTTTATTCCCAATCTTAATTAAAAATACTCTAAAAGTTAGTTTCCTGATATTCAACTTATGTTTAATCCCATACTTCACTCTGTTCAAGGCCTCTTTTGGTCGCTCTTTTCTGGACATCTTCTGCACAATTTGTTGTGACACCTAGCGGTTGTTTTGACGTCACCGCAGGTAGCATCGCTATGCTTTAATATGGCGTGCATTAATGCGGGTTGGTGTTTCAGTCCGTACCTACAGTTACACTCGCGGAATTTAATATCATTTTATATAACCGTAACGAGAATAACGTTTCCTACTAATGTGTCGCTGGATGCATACATAATTTTTTTACTTGTTGAGTTATTGCGGTTTGAACATTGCGAATACTCGAACTTGCTAAATTCAATGACTGTAATTTCATGTACAGTGTGAAACAACAGGCTTCAACGTCGCTTGCCGTGCTAAAGGATACGGCGCGATAAGCTGCACTAACTGTGGTGACGTCAGCAATATCTGAAAGGCTGGATGCTTTGTGATACGCATATGACTCCGTTTGAGCGGACGTAGTGACATGAGTTCGCAATGAACAGGCTTACTATTTATACCATTATTTGAAAAGAGTATGCGAAGTTTAAAACT
Source organism: Escarpia spicata (assembly GCA_963995525.1). Taxonomy (NCBI): domain Eukaryota; kingdom Metazoa; phylum Annelida; class Polychaeta; order Sabellida; family Siboglinidae; genus Escarpia; species Escarpia spicata. The sequence goes on along the minus strand of OZ023206.1, from coordinate 23,385,565 downwards.
CATTTAAAATGTTATTTAACTTAATATTGGCGGGCTGAGCCGGGGCCTTAGCACCACACCGCTATCGCTGTTTCGGATCATGAAAAATGTCAGCTCTTGTTGTGGCTCCACGAAAACCTCGATTTGATTTGTAACCACCTTTGAGGTTCTCCAACCACCTTCAGGTTCACCAACAGAAACTTCGATTTACACCCTCAATGGTAGCAGACAAAAAACAACCTTCAGGCTTTTTTTGTTTTTGTTTTTCTTCTATACAACCAAAGCAGATTCTCAAACATAGGTGGTCTCCCACAGCAGGTTGGAGTATAGAATAAGAATAATGAGAGGTACTCTATCTGGCGGATAACGGGGCACAATTAATACAACGGATAGTGATTTGTGGGCCAATATTTCCTTCTTTCTTTTTTTAATAGTTGTGAAAGTTATATCATGTAAATTTTTACTGTCTTAACTTGTCACTTGAGATGACAATGATTTATGTTATCGGCGTGTTGTGTCGCTCATAACAGGTAAACATAATAATCCCTTGACCCGCTTATATGGCCGTCTGCCGTGTTTTGTCCGTAGACGCGCTTGCAGTTAATAACATGTATAAATATGTGCGTGTGCGTAGGCGTGTGTAATTAACTTTTTCAATAGTGTGTCTGTTTCTTCCGTCGAAAGTGCACTTTTGGGACAATTCCCCAAGTAGACATTCTCAAAAACGGCAACGCCTTACGCCTCTGTTGCAGTAATAAATAGGCTAATACTATTGTTATTGTATGTATATGACATAGAAACAGAATACCCATAATGTGTGCAACGTTTAGTTTAATTGCTATCATATGTAAATTATGATAACAGTACATGTCCATAATATTCATTATTCTTGTTCATAGCATTATTATTGGTAAGAAAGTAAATTTAAGCAACTTATTGTTTTCTAGTAACATAGTAGCGTGGTGACGTTCGGTGAACGGAATTAAATGTTATAATTAAAACGTAAAATAGCTTAAATAATTTAAAAGAATAACGATTTAACATTCCAAAACGTAGGCATCATCGTGTAGTGCTCATTGTTGTTGAACAGACACATGTTACATTTCCAAGTTGATAGTTGACACATGAATGCACCAATCCGTTTTCGCGCAAAATGACAGTGCTTGACCTTTTCATAAACGTATAGACCGTTAATTGACTATACATTCAAATACTTCTCATATATTCTGGATACTCATTTTATATATGTCCCTCTTCCAGTCTAAGTGCTTATATGTAGACATCAATCGACAGCTGAATCATGCTAAGTACAACTACATATGTGCTACATATAGAATAATTAAAAACACTTTTTTATGTATTTGTTTATATAATTATTGCATAATCATCCCCCATCTTTACGAAGGATGAATAAAGTGATAGTCTTATACGATATCTTCTGGTTGACAAGTCACTGGTACATTATATATATGTGTATTTATATGTTTGCAAAGCAAGAAGAGCACAGGCACTGGGCCGAGACAGACTGATTACACTTCTAGAAAAGCAGAGTAGAGAAATACAAAACCAAGATATGATCATGGAACGAATAGAGGAATTATACACAGAGCTATATGACAGTGAACAGAGTACCATAATTCACACCGACCCGAAAATACCAGAGATAACACCATGATACATGAAGAATGGGAAGACAACAGGCAAAGTCCATGTAAACATTGAAACATTAAAAGCAGAAGATATCATCTCGAAGACACTGGCTAAGCTGTATACTAAATGCTTATCAGAAAGACGAATACCCACCTCTTGAAAGAACGCGAAGATGGAGATTATCTTCAAGAAGGGAAACAAGAAAGACTTAAAGAACAACAGACCGATATGGTTGTTACAAACATCTACAAATTACTCGCATAGATACTAACGAATAGGCTAGAGAAGAAACTCGACGAAAACGAACCACGAGAGCAAGCAGGTACTCAACGACAGATCACATACACGTCGTAAACCATCTGAAAGAGAAGGCTTTCGACTCGGTGCAAACTTAAGCAATACTGACCTCCCTTCAAGAACAAGGGATAGAAGATGTGTACATCGATCTACTGAAAGACATCTACACTAACAGCTTGGTGACAGTCCACCTACACAAAAAGAGCAACAAGGTCAACATCAAGAGAGGAGTACGACAGAGTGACACCATATCGCCCAAGCTGTTCACGGCAACACTCGAAAGCTTATTCCGAAGACTGACATGGGAAACCAGAGGCTTGAGAATAGACTGAGAATATCTCAGCCATCTTCGCTTCGCCGACAACATACTCATATGCATTACTACACCGCAATAACTACAAAACATGCTGCAGGAGCTAGCTGATAAAAGTGAAAAACAATGTCTAAGGATGCACATCTCGAAGACAAAAGTGATGCTAGAAAATTACACACCGATATATATAAACACGACGCAGATACAGAACGATGAAAGCTAATCTGGGACAGCGACAAGACAAGAAGATTCAAAGAAGGATCACCGCCGGTTGGACAGCTTTCGCCAAACACCGGGACATCTTCAAGGGTAACTTTGGAACCTGCTTTAAGAGATAAGTCTTCAACTCATGCGTACTTCCAGCGATGACATACGCCGGGGAAACATGGGCACTCACCATCCAGGCAAAGAACAAACTAGCAGCCGCACAAACAAAGATGGACAGAAGTATGTTAAACATCATATATCAGAAGACAAAAACAAACATCTGGGTAAGACAGAAGACAAAGGTCATAGAGGTGATAGAACAAATCAGAAGACAGAAATGGACCTGGGCAGGGCACATTAGCAGACTACGAGATAACCGATGGACATCGCGTATCACAACCTCGAGACCTTACGAAGGGAGACGGTGGAGAGACGAACAGGACGACTACTGGAAGGGCACCAGCTGGCAGAGGATAGCGCAAGACAGGCAGATTAGGAAACGACACACTGAGGCCGTGTGTGTGTGTGTGTGTGTGTGTGTGTGTGTGTGTGTGTGTGTGTGCGTGTGCGTGTGCGTGTGCGTGTGCGTGTGTGTGTGTGTGCGTGTGGTAATATATATACATATAAACACAAGCACACACACTAATATTGTGCTTGCATAATTTTGACATATTATGTTTATGTTCAAAATGAAAATCCTCCGGTCATGTTTTTGATTGTGACCTCACTAACCGTCACGCAACTTTTCGAAGTCTGCCTTTATCTTTGCAACAACCGCCTTGCTGACATCCGGGTCTTCTAGAAACATGTGAGCTCCGCAGTTACTTGTATTTCCGGTCCACCATGTTGGCCCATCCAGCCATTTTGCTGGATGGCGCAAACAAGTCGTTGCTTCCGCTCAACGCCGTGGTGTTACAAGGCAGTCGGTCGGCGTGCCTGTACGAATAGGCGATGCAGATCTTTACAACCGCAGCCAGGCACGGCTTCAATCTCTTCAAGATAGCTGGATTGGAAGCCAGACGCGGGTCGAGGTAGGTGAAATGTGGAATGTAAGACGTGAGAACACTAATTGGCGTGGACGGGTCGAACACATATTTTGGTACGTTCTGGGGTTGTTTGATTGGAATGGTAGGTGCTGACCATGCGGCCACATAGAGGTGTCGTGGACAGAGATTGTGCTTCGCCTGCAGGTAGTGGGCACTCTCGAATGCCAGCAGCGCGCCCAGACTGTGGCCGTAGAAGACGAAGCGGTCGGGCGAGAGCAGCTGTGTCAACTCGCCACTCACCGACTGAACCATCTCTTGCAGGTCGTCTACGGGCGTCTCCGTGAACCTCGCCTCCCAACCCGGCGGCTCAACCATGAACATCTCCCACCCCTGCTTCTCCAAATAACTCGGCCAGTTCCAAGTTGGTGGCGCCACCGCCGTTGGGTGGGAAGCACACCAGTTGTGCAAGAACTTTGTCGGGGTTATTGGCTTTCTGTAACCAGTTGGGTAGTTTCGGCGCCTCGTCGTTTTCTTTGTCTGTTTCTGTCGCCGATGTGCCTAATGAGGAACCTTCATCGTACATCACCTTTACGTAGATCGAGTTGCAGACGGAGACCAATGTAGTTGTGTCATTCAACAGTTCAACGGGCAGAAACTGGATGTCGAAAACAGTCATTACTTCGTTGCTGAGGTCAGTCGCTATGAGAGAGTCGACGCCAAGGTTGACAGGTGAAGAATCGTCTGACCTTTGTGATTCTTCGTCACCAAGAAGTTTCGCCAGAGACGCCGAAAGGTGATTCATAATGATTTCCTTTCCTTCGTCTGGAGTTGCTTCACGAACTCGATCCTTCATCGATTTGCTACCTGTGCTTCCCAGCGTCACGCCTTCCATCAACTTCTTGAAACGTGACAGGAATCCGTCTGCATACCTTTCGTTCTGTAGCATTGCGCCACGGGAAGCTTCGACAAATTTTATTTTGTTGAATGCGGCAGTGATGCCGAGGTGGTCGATGTCGAAACTCATCATTGTCGCTACTGCGTTCAGAGCCTTATTCGGAGATATCGAGTACATGCCCTTCTTTTCGTACATGGTGACGAGTTGGTTGCGGTGGGCGAAGCCTGTAGAGTTGATGACGCCGAAGCAGGCGACGCTGCTCGGCAGACCGAGTGAACGTCGCAGGTCGCCCAAGCTGTGTAGGAAGGCATTCGCTACGCAGTAGTTGCCTTGAGTCGCATAAACACACACACCATAAAACGGCATTGATTAAAAAATTGACAAAATAAATATGAATGACTGAAGTACTGTGTTAGTATTTTCGCCTGTAATTTCAAGAATACACGATCTATTTATCAACGTTATGTACTTGTTACACAAAAGCAAGCAATTAATGTATATACATAAAACAACTAATTAAATAAAAGGTCACACATGTATCATGTTAATCGAAATAAAGGACGAACTTCTCTTCACCTCCTCTATTAAGTAAATTTGCAAGTAGACGACTCACCTCATCAAAGCTGTATGGCACCTCCATCGCGTAATGGAACGGTTCGTTGCTTCTCTTTGCCAGCATCTCTCCCCCTACGATAGCCATCATAAGGTAGCCGTGCAGTAGGCCGTCGAAGAACGCCGGATGAAAGGCGTAGTCGCTGAAGTCATGGAGGATTTCTTTTGGCGCGTTTGCGTACACCAGTGCCTCTGTGGCGTCGTCGTTGACGAGGAGTGTTTTGACAGTAGTATGTATAATAAATATGGTTACTTATGGTCGATTGTATAATGATGTACCGAAAGTGGCAAAACAAAGCTGTGAGTGTCTTCGTAATATTATTCTGTTTTACTGCTGTTTTGTAATTATTTATCGACCTATTATCAAGAACCACCGCCTACAGCAGCCTTATTTACCATTATGAACGCACTGGCTACAAGGCCACGCGATGTCACAACCCATATATTATGATTTGGGTCGGTATTACTATTCGATATAGTATTATTGTGATCCTATCACAAAACTTGTGACATGATCGAAATAATACTACAACAATAAGTATTGTTTTACCAGTTTCGTGGATGCGGTCTTTAAACTGGCTGTTCTCAAGTTGTTCCATTACCGACCAGCTGCACTTGAGCGACTTCAGCAATTTGTCGAATTTCTGAAGTGACAAATCATCAAATGCAATACGTAAGTGCGTTTATCTACTGATAAAGCAACAAAGGACTATATAGTCATCACCCATTTTACTTCAAGTTATGACCTACCTAATCTTCATTGAGCAAAATTCTAATGTACTAATGTTTGTATCTCAGGCACGCATATCAGACCCCAGAAAATATCCACAACAAGAACATATTCGAAATTCACCTCAATATTGCACATCGATTATTGTTCACAACGCTATGTGTTTCTTCTAAGATTGCTTCAAATATTCGTAATTTAGTTACAAACTTGGTGGACTTACCAATATGGTTTCCCGAAACACTGGCTCTGCTTTGAGCAGCGCTTGTCCCATGCCGAACCACTGCGTGCCCATGCCGTTGAAGACAAACACGAGGCGAATGGCAGAGCCGACCTGGGCGTCCGGGACATGTCCGTCGATGTAGAGAGTTCTGCCGCTGTCCTCGATGAACGCTTCCAGTCCGGCGATGGCGTCTTCTCTCGATCGACACAAGACACCGACTCTGTGGCCGTAGTGCTGCCGTCTCAGTGCCGCCGTCGACAAGATGTCGTGGAAATTGTCCTCGCTCGTCTGGAGGTGGGAGATCCATTTCTTCGCGTTCTCTGTCAGTCCGTCCTTTGTCTGAGAAGAAATCAACAACGGCTTTGCAACCACCATTTCCCCTTCTTTCCTTGCAACAGTTGCATTTACGGAATCAACATATATGCCTTCTAATACAAGTATCCGTCCGCCAGAAGTCTCTCGATGGCCTTCTTAAAGTGAACCAAGTAGCGGATGTTACGCCACCAGTAGTTGGCGCTATTGACTTCCTCCGGGCTGACATAATCCGTCGTCACTGTAGACATCATGGCAATGTTGGGTGCGTCCGTGTCCGAGTGGCTGCGATGCAACTTGGCAAACTTCTTGAGCACGTGTTTATGTAGCGGCTCTTGCTGTGAACTGTGGAATGCGTTCTGGACATTCAGAAACGTGTGTCGGACGCCCTTTTCACGCAACACGGCAGCGAAGGCATCAAGGGCGTCTCTCGTGCCGGACAGCACGGTCTGAGACTCACGCAACACGGCTGCAATGTCGACTTGAGCGGAGATGGCGTCGTTTGTCGAGCGGATTTCCTCCGCCTCTTGTTGAGACACCCGGGCTGCCAGCATTGTGCCAGAACCGCTCGTTTTCTTCAACGCCCGGGCTCGTTCGTAGATGACGAAGACAGCGTTCTGGAAGGACAACTTGGCGCTTGCGTACGCCGCGGCCACTTCGCCCACGCTGTGACCGATGACGACATCGGGAATGACGTCATACTTCTTGAGGAGTTCAGTCAGTGCCATTTGCACGGCGCAGATGGTCGGTTGAGCATATTCTGAAACATAATACAAATCAGTCTGATAGGGGGATGTGTAACATCATGTTTCCAATAAACGTTAGTCCTTTTGGTGAGTTATATTTACGTGAAATAATCGGCAGAGGACAGCTGTTCTTTTGTTAAACTTACCACCACTATTACAACTTCTAGACTTTTCTCGCGATAAACGATTTGACAGTAGTATGTATAATAAATATGGTTACTTATGGTCGATTGTATAATGATGTACCGAAAGTGGCAAAACAAAGCTGTGAGTGTCTTCGTAATATTATTCTGTTTTACTGCTGTTTTGTAATTATTTATCGACCTATTATCAAGAACCACCGCCTACAGCAGCCTTATTTACCATTATGAACGCACTGGCTACAAGGCCACGCGATGTCACAACCCATATATTATGATTTGGGTCGGTATTACTATTCGATATAGTATTATTGTGATCCTATCACAAAACTTGTGACATGATCGAAATAATACTACAACAATAAGTATTGTTTTACCAGTTTCGTGGATGCGGTCTTTAAACTGGCTGTTCTCAAGTTGTTCCATTACCGACCAGCTGCACTTGAGCGACTTCAGCAATTTGTCGAATTTCTGAAGTGACAAATCATCAAATGCAATACGTAAGTGCGTTTATCTACTGATAAAGCAACAAAGGACTATATAGTCATCACCCATTTTACTTCAAGTTATGACCTACCTAATCTTCATTGAGCAAAATTCTAATGTACTAATGTTTGTATCTCAGGCACGCATATCAGACCCCAGAAAATATCCACAACAAGAACATATTCGAAATTCACCTCAATATTGCACATCGATTATTGTTCACAACGCTATGTGTTTCTTCTAAGATTGCTTCAAATATTCGTAATTTAGTTACAAACTTGGTGGACTTACCAATATGGTTTCCCGAAACACTGGCTCTGCTTTGAGCAGCGCTTGTCCCATGCCGAACCACTGCGTGCCCATGCCGTTGAAGACAAACACGAGGCGAATGGCAGAGCCGACCTGGGCGTCCGGGACATGTCCGTCGATGTAGAGAGTTCTGCCGCTGTCCTCGATGAACGCTTCCAGTCCGGCGATGGCGTCTTCTCTCGATCGACACAAGACACCGACTCTGTGGCCGTAGTGCTGCCGTCTCAGTGCCGCCGTCGACAAGATGTCGTGGAAATTGTCCTCGCTCGTCTGGAGGTGGGAGATCCATTTCTTCGCGTTCTCTGTCAGTCCGTCCTTTGTCTGAGAAGAAATCAACAACGGCTTTGCAACCACCATTTCCCCTTCTTTCCTTGCAACAGTTGCATTTACGGAATCAACATATATGCCTTCTAATACAAGATTTGCATTGGCGCCTCCAAATCCAAAGGCGCTGACAGCGGCCATGGTTTTGCCGTTGTCTGGCCACGGCTCCAACTTCTGTGGGACCTTCAGGTTATACTCGTCGAATTTGATCTTCTCGTTGCCACGCCTGAAGTGAACGACAGGAGGGATTTGTCGGTGTTGCAGCGCCAGGGCTGTCTTGATGATTCCGGCAATACCGGCCGAACCTTCGCAGTGGGATATGTTGGACTTTACCGAGCCGATGTACAGAGGACTTTCTCGACTCTTACGCGCTGTTCCGATCGTCTGGCCGAGAGCATTTGCTTCAGTCGTATCGCCAACCTGTGTGCCCGTTCCGTGAGCCTCAACATATTGGATGTCTGCGTAGGCAACTGCGGCATTGGCGCACGCCCTTCGCACCAACTCGACCTGGGCGTCGTAGCTTGGGGTGGCAATGCCCATCGTACGGCCATCGTTAGTGAGAGCCCCTCCACGGACGACGGCGTAGATGCGGTCGTTGTCAGCTAGGGCACGGTCCAGTGGCTTCAGGACGATCACTCCTGCTCCTTCGCCTCTCGAATAACCGTCGGCAGAAGCGTCGAAACTCTTAGAGCGACCGTCCGGAGCCAGCATTCCTAGAATCGAGTATAGGTCTTATGAATGTTGTATAATACTGGTAATCGATGTTCATTTTGACGAAAGTGATACTTATTTTTAATGATGTTCAACCACTTCACAAGAATGATTATTGCATGCAGTTTCAAGATTATTATAACTAATATAATCTGTTGCTTATTGAACCTTGAATTTTGCCTAAAAAGCTACATATAGTATGCAATATAAAATCTGGTAAGAACTTTCAAATTACATAATTGTCCATGTTCAACCACGGTATAATTACCGGATCTTTATCGGAAACGGCAGAATCACGTACAAACGTGATGAAAAAATTTGACGATAATGAGTGTGTCGCGTCGTTTAGTTACCTGCTTGACAGAAGCCGATGAAGGTGTTGGGCATAAGAAGTAGGTTGACGCCTCCTGCCAGCGCCATGTTGCATTCGCCTCGGCGGATTGCCTCGCAAGCCAGATGCGTCGTGTAGAGCGACGACGAACATGCCGTGTCGACGATTAAACTGGGCCCGTTCAGGTCGTACTCGTACGAAATTCTGTTTGCCATCATACAACTGTTTGTTCCTATAACAATAGCAGTAAGTATAATTAATATTATATATAGGTAGGTATATTTTTCAGTGAAAAACTACACTGACATAATGTATATAGACTGAATATATATGCGATAGACGTTACTTGTTGTTTAAGAATCAATTGTTTAATTGCGTTGAATTGACATTTAGAAGAATTTCTTCTACAATTCACAATAATAGTATTGAAGTAATAAGGGGTTATCGCAGTGGTCATACTTATTCTCATAAAACATAATCTGATAGCGCTATAGTGTTAGAACAAATGCATTATATGTTGAAATTAAGAAAATATCACTCTCACATCTAATAACAAAAACAAACATCATTCAGGCCTACTGAGTGCAATGCATAGTACATCAAGTTTGAGATTTTTGTTTGGTGAAATTCTGCTAGATCTTCTAAATAATATCATCATGCTAACCATATGAGAAGGTGAGAATTGTAGTTGATATTGCTTACCGGTATTCGTGTACTGTGAAATATACCTCACTGGTATCGAATGTAGTGCTTGATATTCACTGGCTGTTACACCCATGAATACATCTATAATGACACGAGTGTAGACATAAGCGTTCACAGAATATGCCTGTATATTTTAATGCTGAACAGAGAAAAGGAATAGGACGTTTAGGCAGTACGCATTTTTACACCTTTTAGCCAGCATAGCAACGTAGAACTGTTTTTTTTATCCAGAACATAACAAGTTTTAATTTGTTTAACCTGCACCACATCCATATTGTTCATAATCACCAACTTCGTCCACATTGCATTTAACCACAGCAGTGCGACAATGCTCCAGAGTGGAATTATGCACTTATATGGAAGAAGGCAGTAGACTATGTATCGCGTACTGTACCACCTCAAACCATTCATGATTAACCTACTTTGTATTGTTACTGGACAACTGGTAAAATATAACTTCAAGTAGGAAATACAATGCCTTCGCGATCGCCATTTTGTCACAGGAGATGACGTCAAACGTTGTGATATAATCAAACCTGTGTTTGATCCCTTCATTGACTTGGGCGGCAATCCTGCATCTTCTAACGCTTCCTGCGTCACTTCCAACAGGAGACGAACTTGTGGGTCTAATTGTTCCGCCTCGTCTAAAATACACAATACATTCATTCGCTATACCTTGTCATATAATCACAATAACGTTGCTTCTCGCCACAACTGTTGAAATGAATAAATACAACATATTTATTTGACTTTTATTAGTTTTACTCTTCAGAACAATTTGCATTGATTATACGAGTGCTTTCGTTATTGTATTAAAACCCTTATCAAGATTGTTCTGTGTTTAAACTATCTACACTTAAACTGTGAAATTAACAGTTGCTGTGAACATTACGAAAGTGTCTATTCAGAACAGCGCGGACTAGGTATTCACCACGAGGCATTTTGAAGAATTGCCTGTCGAACTTGAGGACGTCTTGCTTGAGGAAGCCGCCGCGCTCGCAGTACAACCTTCCGTTCTTCTTCACGTCCGGGTGGTAGAAGGCAGTGACGTCGAAGCGGTCCTGCGGCAGCGGACTACTGCAATCGCGACCCTCAGACAGCGCCTGTTGGGGTCAGACCACAATAAACTTTACAATCGCGGCCATCACAAAGCACGCGTTGGGGTCAGACCACAATACAGTTGCAATAGCTGCCCTCCGACAGCGCCGGTGTTAAAGAAAATTCGCTGCCGCGCAGCCAATTACTGGGGGCAGAAAACCATATGGCTGCCCTCAAAATTAACCCCTCGATTCACGCCAAAAATACACATTAATCCTCTCATAAAACTTCGATATGCACCCGCCTTTGACGATCGCCAAACAAATATTCACGCGCACATTCACTGGGGGGACCATAACCATATAAAAAAAAGTTTAGTGGCGACACTAGTAGTTTTGCGGTGAGCTCTGACGCTGAAGTTCACTGCTTTCATATGAAAGCACACCTGCTTGCGGGAAATCGTAGTTTTAGATTGAGTCATCACATGCCGTACGTCATGCGGTTATTCTCTACCACCTAATGTCGGCGAATGTTGTTTAGTTGCAACTTGAATAATTGGTAATGTGGACATTATTACATGTGCAGCTATCTTTGTTTTAGGATCCACCATTCGGACGGAAAAAGATCATATTGTAGAAAGCCAACCAGCATTATACAGAGTGAACGGCAACAGAGGTGTGGAATTGTATTTTCTATAAATGTGTCTTTTATCACTAGTTATGTTCGTGCAGACTACAATATACATTCTAGGATTAAGTTCTATATTCTACTAAAGTTGTTGTTGATCTGTGTAATAAACGTGTGGTTAGTAAACGGTTGTATGGTAGGATTTTATAATCTAAATTCCGCGTAATGACGTCGCCGTTTAATCTGACACTTATTATAACACACTCACACACACACGCACACATACGCACACGCACACGCACACGCACACACACGCACACGCGTACACACACAAACACACACAAATACATACACACTCACACACACACACACTCACATACACACTCACACACACTCACACACACACACACACACAATCACACACACACACACACACACACACACACACACACACACACACACACACACACACACACACACACACCGTAATGTTGCTCTCCTATTTCACTCTGCAGTCCGGGGTCAGGTTTACCTCGGAACTGACTCCTTTGTTTCCTTTTCCTTCTTTTCCCTTCACTGCTCCCACACCGCCTCACTCCATCCATCTCTTCTCCCCATATGTCTTCCTCTCATTCTATGCTCCTCTCCCAATCCTCCGAAATTGATCTTTACGTAATCCTCCAAACTTAGCTGTTCAGCTTCCGGGTTAAGTGTCTATCTCTGTCTATTTTGAAAATAATACAATCACATGTACTGTAATAACTGGGACAAATAATATGGTAGCGATTATAGATAAAACTAAGTTGCTCTTACCTTCCAGAACTCCTCGACGTTGTCGATTTCCCCGGCAAAGCGACATCCAATGATAACGATGGCAATTTTCTGTTTGGACGGCATGGCCGGGGTGCTGAGAAAGGAAATGTTTTCATAATTAGTATTATGTATTTTTATTTGATATTTTAATGGTATTATTTCTTGTTCATGTTATATTAAACCAGTTAAAGACAATCGGTCATCAAAATGTACAACGTTCAGATCAGTTTGAAAGTCAACAAAGTTTTGGCCATAGTCCGCAATCTATAAGTATGTGGACTATATATATGCTGGAAGTTTATTTCCGAAACATAAACGTTATCATATATCGTTCAATCAAAAAAGTCGTAAGTAGCAA
>OZ023206.1:23330276-23367776 GCA_963995525.1 Escarpia spicata | reverse complement strand
TGAACCTTAACAATAACCAAACTAATTACATAATTTATACTCTATGGTAATTTTTATATCGTTTTGAGATTTCTTATAGCAAAACAATTCCACAATTTAAAACCATACACAGATATACACTTAGCTTATAACGTGGTTTGGGCATAAACATGTTTTAGTTTATTTCTTTGGCGTGTTACATAGGGTGTAGTATATTTGGCATTGGAAAAAAAATTGAAGGTTATCAGGCAACAAATTATTGTTAGCTTTAAACATTACGATAGAAATGTTTAATTTTATTAAGTAATAAAGTTTAAGAATGCCTAGATCATAAAATAATGTATTAGTATGACTTAATGTATTCTTATTACATATTATTCGTAAACTTCTTGTAATAATGATAAACACCGTTAATATATGTTTTATAGGCATTACCCCAAACTTCGCAGCAATACGATAAATATGGGAGAAATAATTAACAATATAGTATAAAAAGCGACTTTTTATCTAACTGACTTAACAATGATAAATCGCACTAAAATGAACACGTCGAAAAAGCCAAAATAACTTTAACATGCACAAAAATCCTATTTACAAAATAATATATTCATAAGCAAATTACCAACTTTCCACACGATAAGATCGTTTACCCATATGACTGATGTTGACGTCGACAAACAAGTTTTGCGCAATTGCTCGACCGTGTAGAAACCATGCACATAAAGGCAGGCTATTTCAGGACATAACTATGTCACGTGTTTTACTTTACTTGACACGAAGCACTGCTGGAATTTTCCACGACATGTCTTGTGAAAAGGTCCAAATGTGAAAACACAAACAGTAGAAATGTCAAGGCCGAGCGTTGTGCCCGATGTAACCCATGTGACCCGTTACCAACACAATAGAATGCAATATATAAGTTGAAACTGATGCTCTACCTTTAATTATGTGCTTTATCATTAATTATTGGCACATGAAAGATTTTTTTTAAGTAGCGTTTACCGGATGGAGATATATATACGTAGGATACAGTGTACATTTTATTTTGTTTCTCAACATATCCAAGAGAATGTGGTATATAAATGGTTCCCTTATGGAATAGCATAAATCAACCATGCCTAAAGTACGTCCACAATTTACCAGTCACGACAGGTTCCCAAACATGTTCGTTATATCATACCTCTTAATATCACCCATTGTGCCTAGCATACAACCTAGATTATGAAGGTATTACTTTACAGGAGATATTTCCACATAGAACACGTTTCTTACTCATCACGCCATGTTTTTGTCCGTGCGTGGAATCCTTGTCAACAGGACATATTGAGCGCATGCTATGACAAATCTAAATGCCATGAGTTTATATTTTAACTGGATATATGTCAAGCTATGTTTCTTGCTACATAACTTACATTAAGTTATTGGAAATACTTAGACATATGATGTGTAAGTGCCTAAGAGGATGAGAATGTATATTTGTGAAGTATTTGGGAGAAACGTAACGAATTTTTGTTCTCGAAATTCCCCGTTGCCAAGGGTTTGACCAGTTTTAGGATTCCTACCTAATAATAGATGGGTGTTAATCGATTATTCCCATTGTTATGCGAGTTTTATGCGATTGTTTCGAGCTGCGTACGTTCAAAGCCGTTCGACAATCATATCAGGACGTTTTACGTAACTGCGAAAGGCACTGCAAGTTAATAGCACATATAAACTGCCAGTGAAGCTGAGCAGTAATCCACGTTTACGATGGTGGTCACTTCCAGGCAAGGGTTAAATTGAACTACTTATTTTTAACGCGTTAATTCAACTAACTGAGTTAATATAGTTTAATTAATTAATTAACATAACAAAGTATATAGGTGAATTAATTAACGTTTCTGGAAGAGGGTCATTTTATTTTATTTACACAAATTCTAGGTATTGAATTGAATTCTGGGTATTACTGTATGTATTCCTGTGGCTATTGCCACTGTCATAGTGGCAGTAGTCATAATGAGCTTTGATGATCGCTAGAAAACTATTTACGAATAAAAACTGCATTCGAGTTTATGTCGTACATTTAAGTGTAATGACTTGAAATAATGGAATAAAACCCGCATGCTTCCAAATCACTATGGTGAACACCAGATGGCCCGAGAGGACGACCGAGAATGAACTGGCGTCAGACCGTCGTCCGCGACCTAGAGTTGGTCAACAAAACGATGGAGCGACGTCTGAATGCCAGTAAATTACATATCTGGTGGAAATGCTTTGACTGCCTCATGCGTCTGTAGACGCGGGAACCACAAATCTAAGTAAGTCATAAGGGCAAAGTAATTAATAGCGGCCCATATTCTGTACACGCTACAATGGTACTAGTAAATGCATGCAATTTTTGTCGAAAGGTAAAAATACACCATTGCTGAATTGTTTGACTGATTTGTTATGCGATAGCCGTTTGTATGCCGGTAGGCAGATCTAATTATGATGCTATTGTATTCAACCTTACACAACTATTGTGCGCAGCACTTACTTGGGCAGGCACAATGGGCAGACCTGCGAAGTCGCACATCTGCGAGGCTGACGTGCCGACGGACTGCGGGTCTCAGGGGACGTGCGATCACGGCTACGGCAAATCAGACTCGTGGCTATTTATAGGGTGTATGTGTGTGTATTGTTGGGGTGTAATGCGGTTGTGCGTACTTATCTTGGGTGTGTGAACTATTTACAGTGCTGGTCCGCACTACATTCCCCCAATCATAACAAGAAGGGGATATATTACGAGGAATATTTATGGAGTATTTTATGCAAATAGTCGTGAAATATGGATAACTACAACAGAAAATATATACACTAAATATGACCTGTTAACCAAAACCCGAATTCCGTCTGGCATCTCAGGCAAAGGCTTCACTCAAGTCTCAATATTTGATATTTAGGTTATTTCCTTTTTACATTTATTTAAACAATTCACGTAAACCCGAACACTGACGTAATATTTAAATATTTAGGGTATTTCATTATAAATACATTAATAAAACCCAACCACCATTACCTTAACACTAGCACAAAACTATAATATACAAATTATATGTAGACCCGAGACCCCTGACACCGACAGGTGTCTCATGCATCATGTACTACGTGAGTACGTCCCGGGCACCGACAAGTGCCTCATGCATCATGTACTACGTGAGTACTTCCCGGGCACCGACAAGTGCCTCATGCATCGTGTACTACGTGAGTACTTCCCGGGCACCGACAAGTGCCTCATGCATCGTGTACTACGTGAGTACTTCCCGGGCACCGACAAGTGCCTCATGCATCATGTACTACGTGAGTACTTCCCGGGTACCGACAAGTGCCTCATGCATCATGTACTACGTGAGTACTTCCCGGGCACCGACAAGTGCCTCATGCATCGTGTACTACGTGAGTACGTCCCGGGCACCGACAAGTGCCTCATGCATCGTGTACTACGTGAGTACTTCCCGGGCACCGACAAGTGCCTGAAGCTTCATAAACTACGTATCTACTCGAAAATATGTATGCCCTACAACTCGGACACATACAAGCGTCCTAGGCTACAATATTGTGTCTGTGCGTGTGTGTAGGCGTGTGGTGTGCGTTGCCCATTTCATTCGTTCAGTGGAACTGTTTTCCAACAGTCGTCTTTGTCTAGCACGTGTTTAACTATGTCCGCTGTCGTACTTGACAAAGGTGTTCCAATACTGGAGTTTTGTGTTAGCCGGCTCTAACTAAGAGCCTGACTTGGCATTAGCACAGTATCGAGTTTTGTTAGTTCTGTTTCATCAATGGGCGTATCCAATAAACGATCAGTTGTTTCTGTTGACAGCCGGCTCTGACATAGTGTCTGACTGTATATAGAATTTTCTTAATTTGATGGAACGGGATGAGAAGCTGATAGCGTAATTGGTTGATCGGTTACCATGTCTGTTTTACTTTCCTCTTCGCTATGTACATCAATAATCCTGATTTGGGACCATATTTGACGACATATCCTCAGACTGACCTGATAGTTCAGTGGCACATGCCAACAATTCCGTAGTGGGTATCGCGACTGGTTTATATGTGAGGTTCATGTCTTTGTCATGAGTCAGGCCTTGTTTCCGTGGGGATAGACTCTGGTCGTCTAGTCTAGCCCCTATTCTTTTAGTGGCATGTTGTCATTCGTAGAAGCGTTTAACTGGGATCTATTCCTATTTCTAGGACAATTTCGACTCAGATGTCATGTTTCCTCGCAGTTGTAACTCCAGCCAGTGAAAGATGGTGACTGTCCACGACCTGGTGATTGCATGCGATCTGGTGATTGGTATCTGTTTGGTGATTGACTGTAACTCCTGAAGTGGGGTTGACTATTAGTGGGAGGCGCCTGTCGTTCTCGATCTAGACGTTGTTCCACTTGGATTAGCCTTCTCAATATTTCGCCAATCTTGCTTTCCTCTTTGTTTTTAATGTTGTCACAGACACTTATCATTCTCCGACGTTGTTGTTGCATGGCGAACGACAGCCTGGGATGAAATATATATGGCGCGTACTAATATATCGTCCTCAAATGCAATCTGTCTCGCGTTTGTATAAGTTGATTGTAGACGTCATGTTGACGTCTAGATGCGTGTAAATATATATATCAGTGTGTACGTACGAGGTAAATACCTATTATTTAACTAAGTTAACCTAGCTGGACAAAAGCTTAGACATATCGGAACTTAAACCAATGGCAATGGACAACTACTAACACGTTTGGGTGAGAACGAAAGAAACTACCAAAATATTTACGATCATAAAATAATAAACCGTATCACGCAATAGATACAAGACAATTAGTCAGCGATAATACCCAATTGGTAAACAATATTGTATAGCATCACATAACCCAACCAAAATGTAGCTATATTTATGATGAACACGAATGTCATAAGCACGATAAAGTTATAAAGAACATAAACACAAGTTAAGACGAAATTGAATTACACGACAAACTATCCACGACGCAAACACAACGACGTGGTTAAAGGGTTACACCCAGTTCTAGTCTTGTCGCGTAGCAACGGACTGCTACGCGCAACGTTGAGTGAATGCGGCCAGCGGCCAGCGGCCACGCCCAGAAACTGGTTATGAAGACGTAAACAATTATTTTACTTAAATATAACTTCAGTGGTTGAATTATACGTTACAATGATTAGCTAAACCTTAACTTACAATTCTAATTGATTGAAGCGTAACCAGAACCGGCAGGTTCCTATCTTACGCTTCTATGAAATTGACGCGTTGTATAGATTGTAAACAATTAGCACTCGAGAACCAACATGTTTCTCCTGGGTAATTATCTTGAAAGAAAATGCAGTTTCGCCAATAAATGATACACTGCTCGCAGCGCCAATATTGTACGCAGCACTTATTTGGGCAAGCACAATGGGCAGACCTGCGAAGTCGCAGATCTACGAAGCCGACGTGCCGACAGATTGCGAATCTCAGGGGACGGGCGATCACGGCGGCGGCAATTCAGACTCGTGGCTATTATGTTGCATGGATATTTACCCGTATGCCTCCAAATCACTATGCTGAACATCAGTTGGCCCGAGAAGTAGAGGATGACCGAGAATGAACTGGCACCAGACCGTCCTCCGCGACCAACAGCTGGTCAAGAAAAGATGGAGCGACGGCAGAATGCCAGTAAATTACAGATCTGGTTGAAATGCTTTCACTGCTTCATGCGTCTATAGACTAATCTGTTCATGCATATTTCAAAAGGTAAAAATACACCATTGCTGAATTGTTAGACTGATTTTTCATGCGATAGCCGTTTGTAAGCCAGTAGGCAGATCTAATTATGATGCTATCGTATTCAATCTTACACAACTATTGGTCGCAACGCTTACTTGGGCAGACCTGCGAAGTCGCATATCAACGAGGCCGACGTGCCGACAGACTGCGGGTTTCAGGGGACGGGCGATAACAACGGCGGCGGCAGTTCAGACTCGAGGCTATTGTGTTGCATGGGTATTTATAGGGTGTGTGTGTGTGTGTGTGCGTGTGTGTGTGTGTGTGTGTGTGTGTGTGTGTGTGTGTGTGTGTGTGTGTGTGTGTGTGTGTGTGTGTGTGTGTGTGTGTGTGTGTGTGTGTGTGTGTGTGTGTGTGTGTGTGTGTGTGTGTGTGTGTGTGTGTGTGTGTGTGTGTGTTTGTGTTGTTGGGGTGTAATGCGGTTGTGAGTACTTATCTTGGGTGTGTGAACTATTTACCTGCATTGTTTGTGTTTCTGTTGAACCAGATTAATTTGTGTACTGTTTTGTATAACAAAGAACACTTGTTTATTACACTTTATAACCAGCTGGTCAACAAAAGATGGAGCGACGTCAGAATGCCAGTAAATTACAGATCTGGTTGAAATGCTTTGATTGCGTCGTGCGTCGTGCGTCTGTAGACGCGGAAACCACAAGTGTGAGTAAGTTAAAAAGTCAAAGTAATTAGTTCCGGCCCATATTCTGCACAAGCTATAATGGTACTAACCTACTCGTTCACATTTCAAAAGGTAAAAATACACCATTGCTGAATTGCTTGACTGATGTTTCAAGCAATAGCCGTTATTTCCAGTAAGCATATATAATTATGATGTTATTGCATTCCTCCGTACTCACTTTCAGAATACGTCTATTGTTGTATGCGAACCAACATTCTTTGTGTTTAAGTTGCACCTGTTTAATTTGTGTGCTACTCTGTATTATCAAGAAAATTTTATGTACTGCATGACTAGGAAGAAACATTGTTATTATTAGGAAGACATCCTGTTTATATACTGTAACTCTAACCAGGGTGCAGTTTAGCACAGTTGGAAGTTTCACCCGTGGTCGCCCGCGAAAGCCGCCTTTGTCTGTTTTAGTTACTAAACGTCCTGATTACGCTTGCAATACTTCTTTGCGTGATAGTTTGTAACGAGTTGCAGATATCCAGAGACTGTTACATCTGGTAATGTAATATTTCGACCGGTAATGTAATTATTATAATAATGACGACGATGATGATAATGGAAAATGTGAAGACGGCGATAACGAGACATTATCATGGTGACAGTAAATAGGAGGAGGAGGGCTACAAGATGACAAGACAATTAAGGGGTCATTTAAGTTGATGATGATGATGATGATGACGATGATGATGGTGATGGGAACAAAACAGTGTAATGCATTTAAATGGTTACCCTGTTACCTTGATGGGTATTTGTTTGACAAAATAGGCACTCGTGACCTCGTATGGTGATGCAATTGTGTTGACAATCAAATCAACCCATGCACCCACATAAAGATACAAAATGTCTCAATGACCAGGAATATTGTGTCTGTATGCGCCAATGATCGAATGCGTCAAGCATTCACCTTCACTCAATAGTAGGAGGATCTTAGACGAAAAACCATATTTGACCTTGATTCAATGTCATTAAATGTCAACAGAAAATTGCCAACATCCACTTTCTTAAAGCTAAAATATTTGAGAATGCATTGATAAAGGTTGCCATAAATTAATATCCCATGCCTACGGGACCCCAACCTCAATCACTGCCCCCTCCCCACTGTATCGAATGACGTGTGTTAAATGTGTATTTCACATTCCAAGTTTGTATTTAGTAATTGGAACATTACAATAGTCAAACATTCGTTTAGATAATTGTAACTTTGCACATGTGTATATCCATACCACCTTGTATCAAACTAAACGCGATGACGCAATAATAAATATTATTAAATTATGAAGACACTTATGCCAACAAAATTCCACAATGTATATATTTCAGAAGAAAACGCAGTTGTCGGGCCAACGTACATAATATATACTGAAAATTCTCCACTGTCCGTATAATGTGTAAATTTATATCCGGAGAAACTCTCCATTCAGTGAGATATAATTGCATAAACTTGTGGCATCTGGTGAGGAGAAAGAGTGGGCTAATCTCTTCTGCTTGGCCATCATTTTGTTTCCTTCGTCTATCATCAGCCTTTACAACAGACAAACTAAGATGAGTCCAGGAGCAGATTCCCGTCACTGCAAACGTCCGATCGACTACCGCCAACTTTCGAGGCTATATTTGGCGGAGATAGATCGTTGAAATTGGTGGTGTATCAAAGTTCATAAGCAAGTGGAATTACTGATTGATAAGTATTATTCTTGCCTTAATATCATTCATAAAGTAGCAGTAAACATATAGTGAGTAGCAGTTGTGCTTAAAGTTAGTTAGATAAAGTATTTTAGGACACTTTAGTCTAGTGAGTGATAATAGGGTACGTTAGCTTACGGCTACGATAAGTTTGTAAACAAGATTTAACAAACCTCGTTATGTGGTAGAATATATAGGTGATAAAGTAACAACCATAAACTACCTACATAAGATAATATCTGTGTAAGTCAGTACCTGCTAGACATTTTGATAAGGTAGCTTTGTTGTTAAAATTAAGCATTTGCGATAATCGGGCGAACTAAGTTTATGTAGCTAGTGTCTCTCTTATTCGCTAGGGCGCTGTATAACCTAAATAAATAAGGCAGTCTAGCGTACGCAATCTTACAAAAAGTGTAACATTTGTGCACAGAAAACAGTCTTCTTAAAGACTACATAGACAGTGAATGGTGTAAACACAGTTGACAAAACTATTTTAAATAGCTAATTAGATTATTATTATTAAATAAATTCTGATATGGCGCCTTGCAAGCGGCAAGTCAAGGCAAAGAGACACTTGGTGTGCGACGACTGCCACAGTTGGGTAGATTTTGCCTTATCCGGCTGTACGAAGTCATGGACAGAAACCAAGGAAGAGGGATTCACCTTTCAGTGCGTGGGGTGTTGGAAGGTGAAATGTCTGGAGAAAGAGGTAGCTGGGTTGGTAGATCTTGTGAAGGGGATGGATATGAGAATCAGCAAGGAGACAGACGGAATGGAGAGAGACGACAGGGATAAAGTTGGGAATACTGTGAAACTGAAGGAGCAGAGTAGTGGCAACAAGACCGAGGAAAGGAGACTGAGAGGAGGGAAGGTGATCGGAGGGGAAGAAAGTGGAGGATCGACGGCAGGAAATGTGACAGGTGTGAAGGTGGCAGGAGAGAAAGTGACCGTAGAGAAAGAGGTAGGAGGGAAAAAGAGACGGGAGAGGAGAGAAGGAAATGCAATGGGAGGAAAGATGACAGGAAGAAAGGAAGTGAGAGTACATGTGACAGAAGAGAAGTCGGGAGGGACGATGACAGGAAGAAAGGTGACAAGAGAAACAGCGTCAGGAAAGAATGGAACGGACGAGATTGTGACGGGAGAGCAGAAGACAGGGGAACAAGATTACAACCAGACAGATGCAAACCGTAGAAAGAGCTACACTGAGGCAGTGATTGAGGGGGCAATGAGGAAAGAGAGGGTGTTTATGGACGATTCGATTATGAGAAAGACAGATAAGACTCTAAGCGAGGGGGAGGACGTCGTTGTTTGTCTACCGGGGGCTGGGATAGAACATGTAACTGAAAGGGTAGAGAAGGTACTGGGGCATGGCAAGGGAGGGTCTATACTAGTACATGTAGGGACAAATAACGCAGAGAGGGAGGGAACAACTGGGATAGTTCAGAAGTACAGACAGTTAGTGAAGAAGTTAAAGAAGACAAGAGTAGAACAGATTATCCTCTCAGGAATTTTGCCAGTAATGGGAGGAAGGGGGCCGACATATAGAAACTGCAAGAGGATGGCGATCAACGCACTAGTTGAGCAGATGTGTAAAGAAGAGGGGGTGGGATTCGTAGATTTATGGGGATACTTTGTTGGGAGGGAAGATATGTACATGAGAGATGGCCTACATCTAAGTGGAAAGGGGGCAGCAGTTTTCTCAGAGAACTTGCTGCAATCTGTTGACAGTGGGACAGGCTGCATCTATTTAAACTAGTTTTGTCCTCACAGAAAGAATTAGTTGACAATGTCAAGATATGTGAGCCACTGGGGAGTAGTGATCACAACCAGATACATTTTACCATCAAAGTAAAATCAGAAAGGAATAGTAAAAAGCAGTATAGGAGAAATTTCCACAAAGGAAGGTATAAGGACATGAGGAAATATTTAGCACAGATAGACTGGAATAACACACTGAAGAATAAGACAGCAACCGAATGCTGGAATATCTTAAATAGTGAAATTAAGTGCATAGTCGATAAATTTGTACCTTTCAAAAAAAAGGGAAACGGTCTAAAAAGAAACACTTATCGAAAGAAGCCATTAGAAAAATTAAGTATAAACAAATGATGTGGAAGTCATATAGATGTACTGGAAATGATGAAGACTACAACATTTATAAAGAAGCACTTAATCAAGCTACAGCTGAAATTAGAAATTCAAAGAGAAGCTATGAAACAAAATTAGCTAGTAATATAAAACATGACAGTAAGAGTTTTTATGCGTATATTCGAAGCAAACAGAAAGTTCAGGATAAGGTCGGTCCTCTAGAAGATAGTGCTGGAAATACAATATCAGAGGGATTCTTAATGGCAGAAGACCTGAATGAGTATTTTAGTTCAGTGTTTACCAGGGAAGAAATTAGTTCACTGCCAGTACCAGAGGCTAAGTTCAAGGGGGCAGATTCAGACTATTTAGGACAGTTAGTTGTAACCTCGGAAATGGTAGCTAAGAAAATAAGGGCTATGAAGGATAATAAATCACCAGGAGTGGACGGGATTCCGCCCAAACTACTATTGGAAATTGTAGAACAAATTAGCGCACCGCTTGCAACAATTTGTCATTAGAAGAGGGAGTGGTTCCTTTAGAATGGAAAGAGGCAAACATGATACCGTTATTTAAAAAAGGTTCGAGAAACAAGTCAGAGAACTATAGACCAGTGAGTTTAACATCAGTGATTTGCAAATTATTAGAAAGACTAATTAAAGATCACATGGTGGATTTTCTTGTTAAACATAACTTGATAAACCCATCTCAACATGGGTTTTTAAAAGCGAGGTCATGCTTAACAAATATGTTATGTTTTTTGGAAGACATCACTAGGTGGGTAGATGAGGGATCACCAGTTGATATCATCTATTTAGATTTTCAAAAAGCTTTCGACAAAGTACCACATCAAAGATTACTCCTTAAGCTAAAGGCCCATGGCATAGGAAATGGTATAATAAACTGGATAGAAAAATGGCTGAATGACAGAAGACAACGTGTAGTAGTTGATGGGGAGGCTTCAAACTGGAAATCGGTATTGAGTGGGGTACCACAGGGATCAGTACTAGGACCTATATTATTCTTAATATATATCAACGATTTGGACGATGATATAACAAGCAAGATGTTAAAATTTGCGGATGATACAAAAGTGTTTAGAAGGATTAAAAGTGATGGAGACAGACAGCATTTACAAGATGATCTTGATAGGTTGATCAAATGGTCTGAAAAGTGGCAAATGCTGTTCAATTTTGGGAAATGTAAATGCCTCCACACAGGTCATGGGAATGAAGAGGTAAAATATAAAATGGGGGGTACTGTTCTAAGTACTACTGTAAAAGAAAAGGACTTAGGGTTAACCATTAGTGCTGATATGAAGGTTTCAGAGCAGTGCGGAATTGCAGCGTCAAAGGGAAATCAAATCCTTGGATTAATTAGGCGAAATATAGCGTATAAGAAAAAAGAATTAATAGTACCGCTGCACAAAACAATAGTGAGGCCTCATTTAGAATATTGTATACAAGCATGGAGGCCATATCGCAAGAAGGACATAGATATGCTAGAAAGAGTACAGAGGAGAGCGACTAAAATGATACCAAATCTTAGGGATCTTAGTTACGAAATACGCCTAAAAGAATGTGGTTTAACAACACTAGAGACCAGGAGATTGAGAGGAGATCACATAGAAGTGTTTAACATATTGAATGGTTATGAAAATATTGATAGAAACATTTTTTTCTCAGTTAAGAAAGATAGAAGGACCAGAGGACATGAAGCTACATTAGTAAAGGAGCAGTGTAGATTAGATATAAGAAAGTTCTCATTCTCACAAAGGACTGTAAATGAATGGAACAGATTATCTCCTGATTGTGTTGGTGCTAGTAGCGTGAATATGTTTAAAAATAAAATCGACACACACCTTAAAAAGGCGGGATACATGTAGATAAAAAGTATTGGACTCGATAAGCCAAAAGGCTTCCTTGTCCAACTGCCATCCAGAGTAATTTTCTGGATGGCAATCTTGTTAAATCTGGTTAAACGTGGAACACCGCTGCCACAACGCATAGTAAGCCGACATCAGTAATCTCATTCCCATTATGAAAGAGAACCAGCCTCCACAAGCTGATATCCTGTTGTGCACAATTCAAAAGATATGTATTCTACACGGACCAGAAGGTGCACATTCTGAAAATTATACGAACAAGTTCGAGTGTTCCCATATTTGAGGCCAATGTCGAGCCCTATCGGGTAATCCTCTAATGAGGAAGAGGATAGTGTTTACTCGTTTCGTTTTTGTGATGGTGAAATTATATAATAACTAGTTCACTAAACATAATATCTGTATCATTTAGGAATAATAATGTGTAATGAATTTATGGCAGTTGTTATCTGCATCATGCCACCACCTACGAAGCTATGTGTGATCATACCCAAATTGGGTATAGTCACATACAGAGAAGACTTTGGAAAAAACACAAATCAATGCCTTTCCGTTTATGTGGCGAGAACAGGAATTAAATATTGGTACACATGACACATCAGTAAAAAGGAGACTCTGTTAACACGTGGAACCAAAGTCATGTAGATGTGACATCATGGAGCCGAGAAATTGTGTTTTAACGGAAGGGACGGTAACACCGAAAAACGCGAAAACATGAAAATTAACACACCGGTCGTCACCATCTGATCTGCGTCCCTCCCATAACGCTATGGAAAATGAAGAATATTTTAGACAATTTAAGTCAATGTTTTTATTATATTTATTAATTTATTTATTATTGTAAGTTTCTGGTATGGTTGACGTGATTGTATGTTTTAACACCAAGACCCATTCTTAATTGACACGTTTTTATGTAAATCGTGGCACTAATGTACCTTTATCTGTATATGTATCTTATTATTGTTGTTGTTGTTGTTTTTGTTGTTGTTAACTAACCATTGCTATTGTGAGGGACCGCCAGGGGCCGGCGTCACAGCGCAGTCTGATTATGGGCCTTTCAACAAGTCGGCCATTCGTGACGGCCCACGTTCAGAAGTAGGCCAGGCATGACGCTACCATTGGCCTTTCGCCGAGTCAGACTTGCTGCGGGATAAAGTTATAAAACATGTATACGGACAGTCCTGAAGCTCCACTACAAAGAATGCGCACATGCCTAGGTTACGTTTAAATTTTGGGAGAAAACGTTGCGTGCGTGCGTGTGTGTGTGTGTGTGTGTGCGTGCGTGCGTGCGTGCGTGTGTGCGTGCATGTGATAACACCAAGAACATTAATGATGCCGATAGGTCAGCTCCGCTCCATGTCTTCGTACATTTCGTTTCCTGTGCGCATATCTGCTCAAAACAGTACTACGTTGTCTACAACCTAAATCTGAACTGATCACACAACAACATAAATTATCAGGATTCAGACATGCATCGATTCAATATTATTACTGACAATGGTCCTGTGTTTCAAATATGTTATGTTCACAGATCATTATGTGACGAAACCATGTCACTCTTCCCAAGATTACTACCACATCTGTCTTAAATAAAGTGCTCACAACGGAAGCAGACCAGTGGAAAATACGGCTTTAATATGTATGACGATGTGCGATTGAACGGGGCCATCAATCACTGTGTTTGAAACCACGCAATACGATCAGTTTCTTGTTCTAGATCGCCAAGGGGGTAAACGTCCGTATTTGGGCGTTCTTGTTTGAATTGTTTATAGTAAAAGGTGAGTGGTAGCTTAAAATTAAACCAGGAAGATTTCCTTTTCCAGAGTTCACAAGAGACTATAGACACATTCAGTTAACTTTTGAACAACAGTATGCTTCGAAGAGCTGTGACACTAATGGTGTATGTACGGCCCCTAGATGTAGCGCTGCAACGACGCATGCATAAGATACATTGATAGTGTCATGTTTTGTGACACGCTGAATAGCACTGGCAGCATGCTTGGCTGGAGTCGGTAAACGTCGAATAGATTTCATATATCAGGTTCTTTATAATTTGGTTGCAGGCGACAGGGACAGTTATTCAAGAAGCCGAGTTTGCTTGCCACTTACCACTTTTGCTTGTCACTCGAGAGACTGTTTGCCATACCTATAGAAGCCATTCTACACGTGTTCTCCAAGTTGTAAGTTATTTATTATTTCGTGAGGTTTCTACGCAGGAACACACATTTCTAACGTCGTTTAATTTAGCTACGTCAAAATATAACACATTTACTCTAAACGTTTTACATGTGTTTGTGTGTGTGTGTGCGTGTGTGTGTGTGTTCGTACGTGCGTACGTGCGAGCGTGCGTCCGTGTGGTGTGTGTGTGTGTGTGTGTTCGTACGTGCGTACGTGCGAGCGTGCGTACGTGTGGTGTGTGTGTGTGTGTGTGTGTGTGTGTGTGTGTGTGTGTGTGTGTGTGTGTGTGTGTGTGTGTGTGTGTGTGCGTGTGTGTGTGTGCGTGTGTGTGTGTGAATTGTATCGTTTACATCTTCGCTGAACTGGAAAGGATCGTTCCCATAGCAAAATGTAGAATACTATCCTCAGGGAAAATAAATGACAATATATTAGATATGCAATACAATTATATATAGCAAATACAGTTCCACGCTCTGTATAAAGACTTGCAGTACCCTACGTAACACTTTTAAGTAATTCTTGTTGCATTAGTCAATGGTAAAAACAAAATTGACACGACCGTCACATTTAACTACCCAAAGAGAACAACGTTGTTTCTATTTAATTTTGATTGCTGTAAATTACAACGACTTTGACGCATGCATATATATGTATAGGGTATATTGTAACTGAATAACAGTGTAATTATTTGCAACTACTAGTAACATATAATATATGTTACTATTATAGTAGAAATAACATAATTAATTTAAGAACATGAATACATATTATGTATTTATGTTCTTGAATTAATTATGTTACTTCTAGTAATATGATACAACACGGTGTCATGTTGAGAGTAACTTTTATTTTAGTGATAATTTTAGCAAACCGTTTTGAGAAAGTATTTTTTTAATATGTATCAACTTATGCATGTATTGTAAGTACGAAAAACAAGTGATATTTGTGTCATTAAGATAATACACATTTATCGGGCCAAATTGCCTAATAACTTTATTAACTGTTTTATGTATGTGTACAAGCTACTGAATAGTCAAGATAATTCATTTTAATGCATTTATTCGCACCATATCCACATAATAAAATTACTATTGTAGATACTTTCACCTAGTATGAAGCAGACTTCATCAGTACGTTTTGGTCGGATAACGTCATCGTACACATTTGATAGCTAGTATGTTCCGTCGTGTCGGTTGACTCGTCCTTTTGGTTTTTTCGTGCCATCTCTTTCTGTAGGTGTTCCTAGCTACAGTGTCATCTTCTTTCTAGAACACTGTTTGATGTTTATCTGTGGACCTACGTTTTTTTTAAGAAGAAGAAGAATTTGTTTTGATTTGTCCCAGACAATTAATTATACGAGCAATACATCCCTGTCAAACATAAAAATAAAAATAATAAAAATATATAACCTTATGATAAACATGGTATCAGGCATGGTAAATAAAAAAGTAGGGTCAGGAGACTCTTCTAAGACTTAATAGTCGCTATCAAGGAGCCACCAAAAATGATAACAAATTTAATTGAATTATTACATCACCTGAATCAAATTAATACATCACCTGAGTCAAAATATAAAAAGTAAACAATATATATACATATATAAAACATGATATGAATAAGAGCATGTATGTAATATGAGCAAGCTTACATGATTGTTGTGTTTGTCGTTTACGCACTGTTTTGTACTGTGTCAAGTTGACAGGTGGTTGTTGGTTCTTAATTTTGCATGCATATATAGCAATTTTGTCTTGTGCATGTTACCTGATAATTTTGTAAAAAAATAAATATTAACCTACTTGGCAAATCCGTGTGAACTATGTGTACTAAGCTTTCTTTGACAATATCGGGAATGTTATTGAGTAAAAGTGGCAAATTATGCCTAAGACATTTATTTGCAAATTCATGTTTAATTTTATAAGTGTATATTTTATTCTTGACTCTTGTATCATGATTATGTAAATCATAGTTAAACATTATCCTCCAATTTTGTAAATAAACTGGTAAGTCATTGTGTAAATATTTATAGTAAAATTAAAAAGTTTTAGAGTTTAATGTTAGATGGTAGATGTTGATCTTTTCTTTTCGCTCTTCGTATAGTGCACGCTGTGTTCGCCACATACTCTGATACCCGTCCAGTCTTGTTTTCAATAGTATTTTGGTTTTTTATTTTGTTATAGCGTTAATGTACATGAATACAACTTCAATGACTTTACCCTCAATTATTATTTTCATGACTCTACCACTATATCATTGTATTTATAGGTTATTTACTTTAAATTATTTCATTAGATTTCGGTGGACCTTTGGTGAGATTCCCAATAAAGGTTTAACATCTAAAAGCAGCCATTTATCGTTAAATTATATTTGAGCTATTTCTAAACAGCATACTATTTGTAGCGCGATTAATAAAAATGCGAGAAAAATTATTATTTTTATATTTTCAATAAGCTGATTCATTGTGCAATTTCAGAATTGTTACCATGTAATGATGTAATGAAACATTGTATCCTTATTGTTATTACGCACCTACACACACACATCTTGTTAACTCATTACCGTAATTTGTTGGTAACTTAAACAGTAGTTTGTGTGGACCTCA
Source organism: Escarpia spicata (assembly GCA_963995525.1). Lineage (NCBI taxonomy): Eukaryota > Metazoa > Annelida > Polychaeta > Sabellida > Siboglinidae > Escarpia > Escarpia spicata. The sequence continues at coordinate 23,350,901 of OZ023206.1, read as the reverse complement.
TGTGATATTTGTAACAGAGGTTTCCTATGTTAAAGGAATAGTTTTTTGTTTAATCAATTGTGTTAGTAGCTACTGTATTGCGTACAAATTGTAACTCTACTAACCGTAATACATGTGTACATTATAAAACAGTTCGTTCTCTGTTTGTATGTGCAACTACATCTCCGTTAGTTTTGCATGTATCCGGCTGAAATTTTGCATGTCATCTACCGGGCCCATTGAGATGATACGTAGATTGACACATTTTCGAAATTCGTCTGGGAGGCTCAATATTTCAAAAGGCTGTACATGGAGCTGCGGAATTTAATGTTTTTCTATATCATCGTAAAGATAATTATGCGAACTACAAATATATCGGTGGATGTATACAGAAATTTTGAATAGTTTTTTAAGTTATTGACGTTTGAAAATCCTCAGCGCTTAACATGCACCAGGTCTACCTGTCGCTGGTTACGTAAGCATTTCATCGCGTCAGCCCCGTGAGCGCGTGCTACTTCTGGCAAACAACACACTGCAACAATTCCGTTGATTTCCATTTATTTGAATTTAATGTTTTTCTATATCACTGTACATGTAATTGTTCCATGTACAAATGTGTCACTGGGTGTATGCAAACAAATGTATTAATTTTTATGTTATTAACGTTACAAAATCCTGGACGCGTAACCCAGCTACCCGTTACTGGTTACGTCAGTTACACGGGTTAGCGCGTGCGATTTCTTGCAAAAGGTTGTTCTATCAACTAGGCCAGTGACTAGTTATAGTTTATTAATGCAGGTAGGCTGGAAAACAATTTGTCATGGGTTTTGTGTGTCTGGAACTCAAATTTTGGACATTTGAGGTTTGGTCTATTTTCAGTGCTCATAATAATGTCAATAATATTTTTATTTTATTTTAGTGCAAATGGTTTAAGGTGTATATGACTGCCTTTTCCCCCGGGCAACGCCGGGTAACTCAGCCAGTACTCAATAATTTTGACAACCAAATTAATTACGCCATTCAAACTTTGTTACAATATGACTATGCTCTGGATAAGTTTATGGTTCACTTGTAACTACATCATCTTTTGCATGTCTCTTGAATTTCTGACAACCTTATTAAGAAATTCGAAGATTCAGAATATTTCCACGACAAAGACGTCACATCAGCAAGGACAAGAGACTTCACTGCATTCGTTGGAGGTGCATATATATGGACACTGCACATATCTCGTTGACATTAACGGCTTTTTGTCAAGCGTAAGCCATCACAAAATAGATATTGAGATGGAGTCCGGAAAGGTGAAGTACTCCCTAGTGTTCATGTATACAAACAAAATGATCACGTCAGCTCGTGAAAGCACAATGATGTCGACTGCTCGGGAAATTGCCAATAGCTACCCACACCTGGACGTGACGGTGTTTCACGCAGCATTTATATTCTATGACCAGTACCTTGCCGTTTGGCCAAACACGCGACATAATCTGCTTATAGCGACGGCCGCCATATTTCTTGTATCGCTATTTCTTATTCCGCATCCAATATGCAGTTTGTGGGTGACCTTCAGCATTGTGTCCATTTGTACAGGGGTCATAGGTTACATGTTTTGGTGTGGCGTTAACCTCGACACGATCTCGATGATCATCATAATCATATGCATCGACTTTTGTGTTGACTTTTCAGCACACATTACCGATGCTTTCGTGTCGGCAGAAGGAGACACTGGCAACGAACGCATGCGCACTGGCTTTCATGCCATCGGCTACCCCATAGCGCACTGTGCACTGTCGACAATCCTTGGGGAGCTTGCGTTGCCTTTCTCCGCCTCTTACATATTCCGCACTTTCATCAAGACTATGTCTCCAGTTATTTCACTCAGCGCCTTTCATGGTTTGCTTATTATCCCGGCGCTTCTCTGGATAATGGGGCCGCCAAAGATAACAAAGAGGCGCAATGATGTATTCCCCTTTAACGCGCCAACACTTCCCTCGATAATGGATGGCTTGAGTCACCGTAATTTGGAACGCGTGGAGCCTGACCGTTCTTTCGATTCGCCCCTCGGATAAAGGGACGATTTCCAACCAAGAGGCCCAGCACGCCTGCGTAGAACGGGAAGTCCTGCGAGATACACCAGTATCCAGAATAATACCCGAAACAGAGATCGTGGAGTAAGAAACAACCCCGTGCCAATGCCGTATGCTAACTGACAAAACAAGCACATCGGGCAACATGAGTATATGCCTCGTATGGCCGATACTTACCGACCACGAGACGACTATACGGAGCCACGTGATCACAGGCTGTCAACGACAGTAGGGGGCCCGCCTAGACATCACGTGGAATCGCCTGGTCGGGAAGAGATGGCGAATGGCTCGAGCAGATATTGATCAACTTGGAAAGGTACTTCTATTTCTACCGACCCCCTCTGTGTGTCCATCACATACACGCGCGCACGCACACGCACACGCATGCACGTACACATGCAACACGCACACACGCACTCACGCTCAACCACGCATGCAAACATCTACTTCCCGCACAGATGAACACAACATGAACACGTGCGGGAGCGAATGTATTTGCATGCATAACTATTACAATTTCTTTTATTGCTTGCGGATTTGTCAAGTAACTTATCCTCATAAACGTGCCATCCGTGTTTTAAATCGACAAGGGGGGGACTTAGTTAGCAATCACGTTATTCAGAAAACATAATTGGTGGGTTTAAATTGAGAACACGTCAAATCGTATACACCACTCAGTCGTTGGCTTACAATGAAACGTGTTGAAAGGAAATCGAGTAACTGTGTACTCTTTTCATGATTTGCATGCTACGATAAACTAAAAGCCTCACTCAATCGTAATTGTAGTTTATCACAGATCATAGATAAGTACGCCGCTAGACGCGATTACATTAATTAAATATCTACCCATGCATCTGCTTCCTTTAGGTTGGGAACATTTGTTTCAGGTACGTGATTTGATTGTTTGTTGTGATCGTTACTGAATTTTGACGAGCGATACTTTGTCTTTTAACAACTCGATTTCCTTCTGGTATCACCAGAACTAGCCACGTTGGATGACAGAATGCCCTGTGGCTACACCTAGCGAATTGCAGTGGCTTCACCCGAACTTCGTGTACAATACGCCAGTGCTGTGGACTGGGACGCGATTTAACTTTAGCGGTTCTACCTGTAGTTTCTTACAATCGACTTGTTGATCCGAGTCGTAAATAAGAGTAACAGTTTTTGTTACAATAGAGAAGAGTAAATATAATGCAATTGTTTTATACTCGTTATTTGTACGGTAGATGTTACATGATGTTTTGTTTCTTCCATGCACTGACCGGGTGTGATACCACATCATGTTTCGCTGGGAGAGGCAAACGCACGGCTTGGGCATCATGGAATGTTTTCAGTGGCTTGACGCCTGCGTTGTGTGCTCTTGCAGACACTCCTTCGGAAGCTATCCTGAGAGAGGTCCTACCAACCATTGAGAGATACGTAGTTGTATTGTACGACTGGGGGAGTTCGGGGAACGATGTAAACCGCTCCAGGCAGGTCCTCTTCACGCAGAAAAGAATATATCGAGAAGATTCCACCAATGCAGGATGCCCTTATACAATACCTGCTCCGAGTATTCTACCAGGCCGGCCATGTCTGGGGCCAAGCACTGCTGAAAACACCACACTTGCCCAGTCCTGCAGAGTTCGGTTGGACTAGAAAAGGGAACGGGCTTCAATGGGAGGTGCAGTGGATGACACTGCCACCTGCAAACACAGCTTACCGTGCGATCATCAAGTGTGGCTGCACGAAAGGTTGCAGAGGACAGTGTCCGGTGCTTAAAAGCCAAAGCGGTGCACCAAGCTGTGCAAATGCGGTGGATGTCAGGTGGATGGGTGAATACCTTGGGAGTTCTCAGTATGGATTCAAGGGGTAGGCATCAATAAACTAATGTTTGGCGTGTCTCAGTCCGTTTTACAGAATATCTAAGTAACACCTTTAAAATTGTCGCCTCCAAAAACCTATATTTTGACATCAGCTTCAAGGTTCGATGATACGTAGATCATAAGATAAGGCGATAACAGGCGCTAGATTACCTATTTCATAAAATACGGAAATAACAAGTTTTGACGGGCGCCGTCTTTCAAAATGGCGGATATATGAATGTCTGTGAAAGTCAAACGTAATACAACATACATCATAGCAACTAAAAATCCTACATTTTGACATCAACGTTGTGTCTCTAGGCTATGTGGTTCTTAGGCTATGGAAATAATAGGCTTTGTCGGGTGCCATCTTTAAAAATGGTGGATATAAAAAAATGGCGGATATTTGAAAGTCCATAAAGGTCAAAAGTAACATAATTTAAATCACCACATCTAAAAACCTTATATTTTAGCATCACCTTGGTGGCTCTAGATTATGTAGATCTTAAAATATGGAAATAATAGGCTTTGACGGGTGCCATCTCTAAAAATGGCGGATGTATGAGAGACAGTGAACGTCAACAGTAACTTTATTGAAATTGATATCCACAATGCTATCCAAAACCATCAACATAACTGTTCTATGTGACGAAGTTGGTGAGGTATTGTGGCATTTATATTGACGACTGCCATTTTAAAAACGGCGGACATGAAAGCCGGAGAAGTTCAAAAATTAAGCATTTGAAATCCTTGTCCCCTAAAAATATATCTGCACACCACAATTATTGATCTAGATGACGAAGTAATTAAGATACGGGGAAATTGAATTTGGCAGCCATTTGTTAACCCAACAAAATTTGAAATGTCTCCAACCTTTAAAATGGTTCCCTTGGTATGTAGAATATATGAGCAAAGTGTCTTGCTTTTATAAAAAAAGAGCACAATTCCATAATTTTCCTGCACATATCCGTTGGACTAATTGTTTTGGTTGTTTATGTAACAGCGGTTTGAGCGTGCGGGCGGCGCCGGCCGAGAATGCTGCAGCGGCGATCAGGCAAGCGTGTGGCGGAGACACGCATCAGGTGAGCGAGGCGGTGACGGGAGCGATTCTACGTAGCGGGTCTACTGAGCCGGGTCAACGGTACCGAGCGAACGCGTGTGACGGCGAACAGCGCGTGCGGGAACAGAGGAGGACACTTCCGGCGGACGGTCTTCAAGTCGTGATGCGATCTCGTGGCGAGCTAGCCGAGTCGGGCTTACGGGACGACTCAAAGCGAGTGTGACTGCGCGGCGAGACGATGCATAGGGAAGTGACATTTCTACGTTATATTTATATGTTAAGTTGATCTGTCTCAATATATTGTATGTAATTAAGAGATTGTTGTTCTCTGTACTGGTAATGGCATAGATTCCCGATGTACGTAATTCAGAGACTGTTTTCCTCTCTAATTGGAATGGTGTAGATTCCGGATGTATGTAATGTTGTTCTCTATACTGGGGACGGTTTATATTCCAGATGTATGAAACTAAGAGACTGTTGTTCTCTATACTTGGGATGGTATACATTCCCCGATGTTACTTACTTGAGTTCGAGCGGACCAGAACTTGCAATGCATTGACATTCGAAGTTTCCTTGAGAGTGCTAATAGTAATTAGTTATTTTTGAACGAGCTATCCAGTTACAATTTTTTATTCGAGTATTAAGGATTAGCTGTGGATAGCTTCGCCTTAGATAGCTAACGATCAGAGCAGAGATAAGGTAGAATAAGAGGGTAAATGTTGTTTTTTATCGTTATTATTAAATTCATAAAATTTCCATTGTTCCTTGTTGTGTTGTTTACCCTACTAGACTCGAGCCATCTAGTTACGGAGACCTCGTCAATCTGTGATATGTATCCTTTGTACCTTTGTTAATACGTGTTGTATGCTTGATGCAAATGATGCGTGAATGGCTCAGCCATCGAAAATAGTGTAAACGAAGAATGTTACCGAGTGAAAACAAAATTATCAATCAATCCGTCTATCAGAGAAATGTCAAAACTACGGTTTCACTGTGCCTGTTCTTCTGACGTTAGAGTGTTATGAGTACGTGCACATCCATATTCTATTGCATAGGGTAAAGGGAAAAAACCTGTTAAAACCTCCACTAGGACATAACCGCACTGGACATAAACCCACTCGGACATAACCTCACCTGGATATAACCCCATCCGGACACAACCGTACTGGACATACCCCACTCGGACATAACCCCACCCGGACATAATACCACTGGGACATAACCCTATCCGGACATAAACACCACTCGGACTTAACCCCACCCGGACATAGTACTTGTTGTACAATTTTGTGTTATAGTGCTAAAGAATTATTACAAAAGTGAGATTTTTTTCAAAAGTTGCATTAATGAGAGTGTTTATGTCCGAGTGAGGTTATGTCCAGTTGTGTATTGTCCAGTAGGGTTATGTCATAGTGGGGTTATGTCCTGAATCCACTGTGTAGTTATCTCATACACCATTCATTCACCATTCCGTGTGTATCGCGTCAGCACATTTCCTCCAGCCGTAAATATGTTAAGCCAGCTTAGTTCGTGCCATGTTTTCCCGACCAGTTAATTTATTTGTCTCGTTCTTGTCACACCCCTCCCCTGTCTTTCGATGTCAAGGTCCGAGAGACAGGGAAACGAGACAGCGCTGATGTATCTCCCGGAATTAAAACAGAGTTGGCAGGTATACAGGGATATTGAGACGGGTGTAATCAGGGAGATCCCCTGGTTGGCGAGGATGGCCGGTGGTGATAACAGGGAAAGCGCGCGTACGCACTCAACGTACACTAACACATGTACACACACCCACACACACACACACCCACACACACACACACATTGACACACACGCATTCACACACACACACACAAACACACACACACACACACACATTGACACACACACGCATTCACACACACACACACACACACACACACACACACACACACACACACACACACACACACACACACACACACACACACACACTCACACACGCACACGCACGCACGCATGCACACACACACACACATTCACACACATGCACACACACACACACTGGCACACGCGCGCGCGTCCACACACACACACACACATACACACATATGTACAAATGGATAAACGAAAACGCAGACACATGCATGCGTAATTAGAAAGGCACACATGAGAGGGCGCACACTGACTCACGCACGCCCACACATTTTCACTAGTTTTATTCTTAAAATTAGTACAAGCGTGAATTAGTCTGCCACATTGGCCTCGATTGGTTTGTAATGGGCAAACTGTGGATATAATGTATACAGTCCAGTTATAAATGGCATGGGGTTAAATACATCAGGTTTAACATCCGGTTTAGCAACCGATTACATATGGCATCCGTTTTAAAAGAAATTGTCTGTTTCGTTTCTCAATTAACCAGGGTGGTAATAACGTCCGTGTCCGCACTGAATATTAAAGGTCTTGTGGTTAAGTCATGATGCGTCCGGTAAACTGCCAAAAGAGTGGTCTACAATCGGAGTGTTTCGTTTACATGTCGGAGGTAAACAATCTATTTACGAACAGTGTCTCGAGTTTATTAAACGCAATTTTGACATTATGCCTTAACATATTTTAGTTTTGGACATTATATTTTAAACACGAGGAACAGACAACCTTATGTTAAGGACGAAGATTACTTAAGACATTTGGTCTAACTACAAGGCTTGGTTGAGGGCGGCAGCTGTATTTGGCGATTGATCCGGTCAAGGAGCTGCGTACTTGGTCCGTCATGGATGGTCATCGGTTCGTTGCGGGTCGCTCTACTAGACTGAACATAAAACACGCAAAGTGTTAAAGGGAAACATGCCCATGAGGAGATGTTTGACCAATAAGCGCAAAGCTGTGGCGTTAGTTATGACGCGTCAGGTTCCAAATTTTGCTCGACATATATACGAATACGCCGACTAATTTATTGGTGTATCATCTTCCCTTCGTGTCAGAAGCTGAATTACACAGATATATATATATATGTGTGTGTGTGTGTGTGTGTGTGTGTGTGTGTGTGTGTGTGTGTGTGTGTGTGTGTGTGTGTGTGTGTGTGTGTGTGTGTGTGTGTGTGTGTGTGTGTGTGTGTGTGTGTGTGTGTGTGTGTGTGTGTGTGTGTGTGTGTGTGTGTGTGTGTGTGTGTGTGTGTGTGTGTGTGTGTGTGTGTGTGTGTGTGTGTGTGTGTGTGTGTGTGTGTGTGTGTGTGACTATGTTATTAGATTGCAATAACATTTTGCAACTACGTGTGATTTGAACAGCGTAACGTAAATCGCATGATTTCGGCGACAAGCTACTCAAGAGCACATACACATAATTCTGTACTGCAGGTGATTTATTTATACCATAAAAAATCAACACTTTGTATTACATAAACACATGAGGCACTTTTATAATAAGTCATTTAATAAGTTGTACAGTGATAGTAGTCGGAGTGTTGCCAGCGACATGCGAAAACGCACACTTGTGCCTCATGCATGCGTTCGTAATTCTGTAACGTAAAACTATACATTATTTTAATCCTCATGATGTCTTCTAGCCATTGGAGGTGGAAATATATATGCATTTTACATAGGCCCCCCTATAACGACCACGAAAACGGCCGGCTACAGCACTTTTTCAAGTGTCTCGTTTTCGATGGCCTTGCCAATATGCTGATTCAAAATACGCATACGGAAAAACATCAAGTTTACTACGCTGTATTGGAGTACCAATAATGATCAATTTAGTTTTATTTGCATTTAATTACAAGTTGCTGTCAGTCATCCAGTGGAAGATATCTTGGAGGCAATCACTAAGTTGGTTAAGGAAACAATTTGTGTCCGATGTAGCCAACGAAATGTATATATCTGAGTATCATCAGCACAAAGATGATGATCCAAGTTGTCTTTGTATAACAGAGCTTAGTGGCGTGGTGTAAAGAGCAAAAAGCAAAAGACCAAGAACAGAACCCTGGGGAACACTAAATAAAGTTGGCAGTGCAGCCGAAAAGCAGTTCCCATTCTGTACAGTTTGTTATATATATATCAGTTAGATATGCAAACTTTTGACATAATATGATGATACTAATACAAGACCCATTTGTTATAAATCGGGATAACCTATTCGGTGATGTTTACAATACATTTACATCATCTAATGTGTAAGTTATGTTAATGATAATAAATAAATTGAAATATATGAGAATATATCAAAATTAAAATAAACTATATAATTATAAAGATAATAAATACATGTTAAATATATATATATATTCTAAATAATTAAAAAATAATTAAAATAAGGTAGAAATGTTTATAAAACAGACAAAAATGTATATTAAACAGACAACACAGACATAACAAATTATTAGTAATTATATTAGAACTTGAACAACACTTTACATGTCAATACATCGAATTTAACATAGATTTTGTATGCGATATTATCTGTAATGAATAAAGAAAGTGCAACCAAACCTTAAAAAAAACGATGCAAATGTTTAGTGTTCTGTGTACATATGCTCAGAAATATACATACCGTATAATATCTTACAAGCATACATGTGTTGTATGCATGCCAAACTAAGGACATTATTATTATTGTATTGATTATGTATGTAGGTTGTTCTACTATTCATGGAAATAATATTACCTGGTAATGCAGTTTAATTCGGGCAAAACTACATTCAGATATACATGGAATGTCATGGAATAGTTTAATATATTTTTAAAAATCATAAATAAAAAAAACAAATGTTGCGTTGCAACAAAGAATGTGCATACTCAACAATATAAGCCATAGAAATTACATAATTACATATTCGTGCTCATATCCCCTACCGGCTATATCGTTGTTCGTGACTTCGGCCCATGATGAATTCGGCCCAGTTAATTTCGCCCACTTTACAATTAAATGGTGATTATATCACCCCAATTTTTTGGATTTCCTTGTGTCCCATGGCCACGTGAATTTTGTCAGATTTGTGATAATTACGTGGTTTAACAGTTACATAGATATTAAGTTATTAATGCACATCACGTTATTGGGTGACCGACAGGCAGACAGTTGAGCAATGCTAATGACATGTTTTAAAATCTATGATTCTCGTATAATATTTTTTCACATCCCTTGTTAAGTCTCACATTTATCTAGCCCACTCTGGAATGAGATCACCCATAATACTGATTCAAAAAAGTCACTTAAGACTGGGCTAAAATCACTGGCCCAAATTCACCATACATATGGAAATCAACTGTGTCGGCTATAATAAATGTTCATAAACCGTATGCGTCAAAACCATAGGGCTTTGTGGGCTGGATATATGATTAGCACCCCCAATGTTTAGGGGAAGGGATGGGGTTGATTTTGAGATGGAGTTTTGTTTTGGCGAGTCTGAAGTTTGTTAGGAGAGCCTGAAGGGGGCCGGGGTGCAAATAGACATATTTTGAAGCGTGAAGGTGGATTTTTGGCCAGCCTTGCAGGGCTCAATTAGAATGGAGGGCTTTTGAGAATCTGAAATGGCTGTCGTCTGGGGGCCGTGTGGGGGCTGTGTGACATGCACGACATTTGTCCTGTTTTGGAACTACGTAATTTCCGTCGACATTTCTGACAGTCGAGCTACAAGCACCCGGATCGTCAACCCACAGCAGCAATTGTTAAAATCTCGTTTATTTCGTACATACCGTCTTGAGACTCACCGATACGTTTTCGTAGTCACCCCTCTCCCCAGTTGCGGCCACACACAAACACACGCACACATGCACACACACACACGCGCGCGCGCGCTCACACACACACACACACACACAATGTCACACACACACACACACACACACACACACACACACACACACACACACACACACACACACACACACACACACACACACATACACACAGTGTGACACACACACAAACACACACACAAACACACACACACACACACACACATTATGACACACACACACGCACTCGCACACGCACACGCACACGCACACGCACACACACACACGCACACGCACACGCACACACACACACACATATATATATATGACCTACAACAATTATTTGCAGCTGTTATATTAATGCGAGAGTCACAGGACAAACCTATTAACATTTTCAGTTTTCAACTTTAAGGATTCGATATACGTTACGGCGATACTGAAGAAAGTATGTAGGGGCATGCCAAAAGAATTGCTTCACTGTTATTCAACAGAGGTCAATACCGATACCACAAAATACAGTCGCTCCTTCGTTCCTTGAAACAATGTAGAGAGCTTGAATCGTGAATTTGCAACAATGTGCAATTTGAACTTGAACAATTTCAGCATCGCCTTCGACATTCTCCTTCTCCCTGCAAGCAGAAAGTAAGTTAAAGGCTTTTAAAATTGCAGACCGAAATAATATAGCCAGCAGCGCTTACTTATTGTAATTGTTATGAAATCATAGATAAAATAAATATTTGAACAGGTAGACAGCGGTGGTAGACCGTATAAGGAGTGAAAATATTCACCTATCAATGTCATTAAAATTGTAGACCGCCAGCATATAGCCTGCAGCGATTACTTATTGTAATTATTATGAAAAGTACCCACCCTTCTATTATTTTCTCCTCCTCGATCATCGTCATCACGATGAAACCCAATATATATGCTACTGACGACCACAAACATATACACACGAGTCAATGCATGATTACAAAATTAATGCTTTGTTCCAGAACAAAAACAGTCAACGACTTACAGAATGAACGTGCTTAGTGTCGCGTAGTTTACGTAACAAAACAGTCAAAGACATACAGAATGAATGTGCTTGGTGTCACGTGGACCCATTACGTCACTTCTTATGTGACTGACATGTGTGTTTGTGATTGACAGGTACGTGCCTGAGGGTTTTATAATCAAAAGATGTAGATTAAAACAGTCAAACTTTTATTTGAATATACTACACAAAAGAGGTGTGATCAAGAACCATCTGGTACGTTTATTTAGGTAAAAAGTTATCTACGACAGTGTAGCGTAGTGTAGTATAATTCAACTATAGCCGCTCGTTAATGTGTTTTGCACTTGGTGCATGATGACTAGTGTGTGTGTGTGTGTGTGTGTGTGTGTGTGTGTGTGTGTGTGTGTGTGTGTGTGTGTGTGTGTGTGTGTGTGTGTGTGTGTGTGTGTGTGTGTGTGTGTGTGTGTGTGTGTGTGTGTGTGTGTGTGTCCCAAAACAGGACAAATGTCGTGCATGTCACACTGCCCCCACACGGCCCCCAGACGGCAGCCATTTCAGGTTCTCAAAAACTCACCAGTCTAACTGTACCCCGCAAGCTGGCAGCAGTGCTAACTTTATTTGTAAAGAATGTGCATCAAAAACGGGACACACTTCTTGTGATGATACTGCTACACACGCAGTTCTTGTTTTATTATATTTACATTGTCAATATGTTTTGAAGAGAAGGAAGGCTCTCTGTTTAGAAGGTCAGTCCGGATATGTCCGTTCACGACACGTCTTGTTCATCATGTTTTTTTGTTTTTTCTATATATTTCTGATCTGTTTATTATTATCGTTGAACAGATATGCATTTCTTGTGTGATAACATGTATGGTGACATACTACACAGCATGGAGTTTGCTAACTTCCTATTGCCAGAATAAAATAACGACGATTTATCACACCTTCAATTTGAGGGATACCATTGCACCACACAAGGCAAAACATGTAGCAATAAACACGGGCTTTATTTAAACAACAAACTCAACCTCAAGGCAATCCTGTCGCTAATTCAGTTTCAACACTGGGAAGGACAATTTATGAAAATAACTGGAGGTGGGCACTTAAAAGATATTATAATTATAAATATTGATTGATCTCCAAGATACCTCAACGAAAATAATCAACAGTTTATTAGTGAATTCACACCAATTATCTCATCTTTCACAAAGGAAATCCGACATCATTATTGCTGGTGATTTCAATATTAGCCTTCTTAAAATAAACGAAAAAGAGGTTTTTAATGTTTTTTTTTTTTTTTTTAATATTACAGCTTTTACGCCGATATTACACTCTCCGCAATAATTTCAAATAGTAATGGAACTCTAATAGATAACGTGTTTGGTAGATTACCCGATCCTACAATAACACAAAAATCATGTATTCTAACGAAACAATTATCGGACCATACCATTTACCTTTCTAAACACAGTCCCTACAAAGAACTACCACCTAAATGTATTAAAATTAATATTCAAAATCAAGAAGCAACTTCGAAATTCATCAATGAAATCACCTTAACAGACATTTATAATAAACTTAATCAATCGCCATCTGCTGATCCAAGCATAAATTATGACATTTTATACGAATCTATCAAATGCGCAAAAAAAGAAACACATGCGATGCAAAATAGTTAAGTTAAAAAATCAACATAAAAATTCAACATGGATTACACTTGGTCTTTTCAAATGAACACCATACAGGGACAAGTTGTATAAGAAGCTAAAATGACTTTGCTTGATTCACCAGAACATTCACCAATTCGGACGAACCTGATAACTTTTAACAGCATTCTTTAAAAAAAAACATACGAACATCCAAACAACTGCATTATGAATCTTGTTTTAATTAGTACAAAAATACCATTACAAAACATGGGAAACTATAAGCGATATTCTGTCTAGAACCCGCGAAACGAAAACGTTTCCTAAATCATTTATATATAAAGGCGAAAGTATCACAAACAAGACAGTTATTGGAAACACATTTAATACTTATTTTACCAATATTAGCCCAAATTTGCCCAAACGAGTTAGTAATCCTATAAACGGAAATCACAGGTACTATCTCAATGAGCAGTACACCAAACCATTCAAGTTTGAAAGTATTCACGAAGAAACTATATTTAAAACAATAGATAACATGCATCCAAACACAAGTTGTGGGTATGATGGTATTTCGTCACGATTATTAAAATTAGTTAAAACCTGCAGTAATATAATCATTAACACTAACTACCAATCAACTACTAGCTACTGGTATATTCCCTGATAAACTTATAATCGCCGACGTAATTTCAATTTTTAAAAAGGTGACGATACCCAATTCACCAATTACAAAAAAAATAACTCTTACCTGTTATATAAAAAGTAGGTGAATATATAATTTACAACCAGCTAGATTAAGTTTTCAAAACGCAAAATATTTTGATCGAAAACCAATATGGATTTAGAACGGAACATAGCACTGAATTTGCATAAACCGATAGGATAATGACACACGCGGATATAATTGAAATTCCTATAAATATTTATCCGGACCTTTCCAAAGCATGGCTCAAAATTAACAAATTATCTCTTAACCTAAACAAAACTACGTATATGCTCTTCAAAACAGCTAGGAGAAAAAGCATGACTTAACCATTACTAAGCATAGATAACAATACTATTGAGAGAGAGAGACAGAATTTAACTTTCTTTGAATAACGTTCAATGAACAATGTAACTGGAAAGGTCACATTGAAACAGTTTCAAATAGGATTTTAAGAACGCTAGGTGTCTTAAATATACTATAATTGTTATTATCTCTTAATGTAAATATCGTATTGTACAACACACTAACATTGCCAAACGTAAACTACGGCATTAACGCTTAGGGTTAAAATGTGACAGAATTCAGAAACTTCAAAAGAAACTTGTCCGAATTATTAGTGTAAGCAAATATAATGCTCACACAGAACCACTCTTTAAAAGTATAACATTATTAAAAATGGAACACATATTAATACGGTACTAATCGATTCATGCAAATTTCAAAAGGTAAAAACACACCATTGCTGAAATGTTTTACTGATTTTTCATGCGATAGCCGTTTGTATGCCAGTAGGCAGATCTAATTATGATGCTATCGTGTTCTACCTTACACAACTTCAAAATACATCTGTAGTTGTATGAGAACCTGCATTGTTTGTGTTTCTGTTGAACCTGTTTAACTGGTGTACTGTTTTGTATTTTCAAGAACATTTGTTATTTACACTTTATAACCAAAAAGACTTTATGTTTTAGATATACATATATATCAGAAGCATGTTCGCTTTTCAAACTACCGGGGTGGGTAGGATTCGCTTGTGCCACTTCAAAGATCTGCCCCGCCAGTCAAAACATTTTATTTGCTTTATAAGCAGGAAGACGTCCTGTTTTAGTTGTCAGATATATATTGCTTGCGCTTGCGTAGATTCTTTGACTGACTATTTGAAACGATTTACGTTTGATTGTTTGAAACGATGATGACGATGATGAATGTCGAAACGTTGATGATGAGAATGATATATTATTAAGAAAACGGTATATAGAAGGAGGAAGATGAAGAAATTAAAGGGTCGTATTAGTGATAATGATGATGATGGTAGTTATGCCGATGACGATAACGACTAATATGGTGAATACGAAGATGACATCAGGCTGACGATGACTACGATTATGACATCTTCATCCCATAAATCTCCATGTTCACCCCTAGAACGAGTAGACGTACTGCACCCAACTGCCGTTCACAAGTACAAACTTCTGTAAACAGACAGATATGCGTCTATGTCTTTGCTAGGGAATAATTTAATGGCAGTACTCCATGCACGGCTGGCAGCAAAGATATGAGACAACCCCTTAACGATCCGACACCACACGATCACGTGAGAGGACCGTCGCATCGACATTCTCACTCGTAGCATATGTGGATTTCTTCGTTACTTTTGTCAATCTTCTTTTTCAGTTCTGTTCATGTAGTGTGCTATAATACTGTTTTACGCTTTGCTTTGCACGCTTCACATCTTCACTTTGACGTTGTGTTTATTTCTATGTTCGGTTTTATATAGTGTAAACTTCACGGTGATTTAAAAGCCGAGGCGATTGTTTGATAATTTATTCTCTTTGATGCTCTTTGTTGAAGCGTCATTGTGCTGGTCTCTCTGTCGACGAATGGCCGAACATAGTTTAATTCGTCCCAAGCGGGTATTATTCCTTGGACATAGTTTGTCCATAAATTCCTGCTGTACTGCCATACACACGGCGTCAGGAATGCGGGACTTGATCCACTGTCGGTAGTTTTGGATGTACGAGGTCTATCTGGGGCCCGCTTGCCTTTCGCACAAGCGGTCATCAGCGACAGTTTTTTTGTCATTCCTTTGACTGCCTCCTTTTGCAAATTGGCGGAAAAAAACGATTTGAATTGCACCACGTGCGAACCTACTCTCTTGGCAAGATACATTTTGCAAGTTGCCCGCCATTCCATTGATCTATAGGTGGCGTAGCTCATGGTGGTAAACTGTCAGTTGTTATATAGAGTACAATATTCGAAGACGGGAGGCTCAGATCGACATCCGTTGCGCCTCGATTATAATCGGTTAGTCGATAACGTCAACAGCGAATTACGTCGGTTGATAGCATTCTTCCCACTGATACATTTTTGGAAGCACTGTGGGATATTCATTGACCCGTATTCCACGTTGAGCAGCGACGGGACTCATTTAAACACAAAGGGCGAACGCCTTTATTTCCGCTCGATTCGTCGAGGAGTGCTATTTTTAGCCAGATGGTAGGCTAAGCGAGGCACACAACGTCTCGTCCTGCGTGCTTATTTGTTTACGTTGCTGCCCCTCCTTCCCGTCGTTCGATACAACTCATTCTGTCACCCCATCCCTCTGACACTATCCCCGATGTAATACGATCCCGCTCTCAAAACACTGTTGTACATCCCGTGTGTCACAACACAGTTTTTTTTACCTTCGGCCCGGGTCACTGTTCTGCCTTGTTACACTGATGTGCCGGCCGCTCACTGCTCAACGACTGGTTTGTAGTCGGTACCTGTTAACAGTGTGGCCACTATGTGCCAAGTTACAGTTTTCAGTCGGCTTTTCACCGCTTCGCCAGGTTTGTACCTGTTAACAGTGTGTATTACATTTGTCCCTGGTCACTACGAGCCAGGTTACGTTTATCAGTCGGCTTCACTCTGCTCCGCCAAGTTTGCACCTGTTACCAGTGTGAATTACATTCTGCTCTGGTTATTGATCTGCCAGGAAAACACTTATTAGTCGGTTATTATGGCTTTACCTGATTATTTATATCAGCCTGTTTATCCGTGGGAATCTGCCAGGTTATACTTTTCTGCGCTATTCCAATTTGCCCTAGTGCCTTAGGGTACCAGGTTTATACTGTTAGTTGTTGGCTCCTCACAACAATGTGCCTTGTTCACATGGTTGATCAACGGGACTGTCAGTTCACTTCCAATCACCTATATGTCTGGCTTCACGCGTTTAATAAACATAATGACTAATGTTTTGGTCGCGATTATATACCTTACCTAGCGGTTATTCAGTTGTGACTCTAAGCTGTGCTTCTTGTTGTGTAATAGCTTGACTGCATTATTTGTATACGTCAGTTACATCACACAGCGCGACCAGTCGTGGTGGCTTTGCTACACACAATTGCATTATCGCATTTCGCTCCTGACCGTATTATCGTTAATTGGGCTATGCTGTTGTTCTCACATCCTGTTGAAGATGGCACCAAGGGAGCGGGCTACATCGCAGACACCCAGAAGTGGTATTGCCAAGGCAAAGCGTCGTACTGCACGCTCGACCACTGATGCTAGGACACCTGCACGTGGGAGACGTCGATCTGCTCCGGCCACGGGTACTGCAGGAGGTGGCTTCGGGGATGACACCAGACGCTATTGCTGCAGCCGTGCTCTCACGACTGGAGCAGTCAGGGCGTCTGCGGCCAGTGCCACCGCCTGTTGGTGAACAGGCAGCCAACCATCCCTTCCCGTCTTCCTCTGTTCCGGATACCGGTTCTCTCACCATGCCACCAGATTCCGATACCACCTCCGATGAATCGGTGACGCTGAGCAAAAACTTAGTGGCTTGCTGGGGGTGGGGTGAGTGGCAAATACGTTAATTTGTCTCGCATACTGCTGGATGATGGATCAACCGACTAGTAGCAACAACAGGTGTCGTTGCAGGTGATACCCGGCCAACGCGAATCCCACTTGTCTGCGGTCAAGACTCCCAATGTCAAACCTATCACCACCATCGCTCAGTGGTCTTCTGCTTTTTGTGTGTACGCCACTGTACTGGCAGAGCGGTTCCCACAGTGAGCACCTGGCTTGTTTAAGCACATGTCTGACATATTTGACATGGCCCTGAATTTAGGGGGGTTGTCTTGGAAATTTCCGAAGTGACATGCATATCCAATCCCATAGTTTTGAACACATCCATTGGGATTTGAGATTTCAATGTTTAAAAAAGAACGCGCCATCCAATGTTAATTTGTTTCGGACTGCGCAACTCACCGGAGGTCATCCCCATCTGAAAATGCGTCACTTAAAGTCACGCCAGTGCGTTCGGTTTGAGCATTCCGGCGTAAGCAACAAAGCAGCTTGCCCATACAAGCATACCTATGCCAGATGTTCCGGCGAACACCTTTCAAATCGCTGTGGGGTCCGTTCTACCTACACGGGTAGTCGGGTACACAACAGTTCGTCCCCTGGCGTGGCGGTCGACAACGACCCGCCCAAGGTCCCAACACCCATAAACAGTAAGGTGCTGTCACACTACCGTCTATGACACGGAGGCAGCAGGTTTCCTGATAGACGGATTTTCGGTTGTGGAATTGGTCATTTTTATGGCCCACACAGTCTCATTGCTAAAGCTGGTATTCAGGACGCTTTTCGGATCACTCCCATAAAACCGCAAGATAACCCTTTATTGGGGATTATGTCGGACGACAAGTATTACTATGACAAAGTTCTTCCCATCGGTTCTTCAGTCAGTTGCCAGACTTACGAAAAATTCAGCGGTGCCATCCAATGGATTTTGCAAGAACGTTTTGGGATAGTTGATGTGACCCATCTCCTGTATGACTACATTTTCGTTGGCCCAGCGTGTACCTCAATCTGCATGGATTCACTATTGTCCTTTGAACTTTTATCACAGCACGTGGGAAATTCCTTTAAACAAGGGCAAACATTGTCTGCCATTTACTTTTCAAATCGTGTCTGGCATTGAAGTTGATACTGATAAGATGAAACTTCGGTTGCCTGATGAGAAAATTGCGAAAGCTATGTCATTATTCGATTCGATGGTTAAGATACGCAAAGTTACTTTACGTGAATTACAATCACTTCTCAGACTGCTCGTAACTTTGGAATATATCGTTCCCATCACTGTGTGACAGTCAATCACGAAGCACGTGCTGAATTACAATCATGGCAACTGTTCCTGCATGCTTTTATTGTTTAACGATATTTATTTATTTATTATGGTAAGTTCGTGGTATGTTTGATGTGACTGTATGTTTTAACACCAAGACCCATTCCTAATTGACGTGTTTTTATGTCAATCATGGCACTAAAGTATCTGTATTATTATTATTTATTATTGTTGTTGTTGTCTTTGTTATCGTCGTCGTATTTGTTGTTGTTGTTGTTGTTGTTGCGTACATGCACACTGACAGATTTTATTGTTTCTGCAAATGACTATAGAATGTTGTTTCTATAAGAAGACCTAACAGTTTGAGTTTGCACTAACCGCGGCAAGACGTCACTGAACACCCAGCTTGAGAAAATATCAAGCAATAACTAACCTTTGCTATTGTGAGGGACCGCAAGGGGCCGGCGTCACAGCGCAGTCTGTTTATGGGCCTTTCAACAAGTCGGCCATCCGTGACGGCGCAGGGACCGTTCAGACGTAGGCCAGGCATGACGCTACCATTGGCTTTTCACCGAGTCAGACTTGCTGCGGGCTAAAGTGATAAAACGAATGCGCACATGCCTAGGTTACGTTTAGATTTTGGTAGAAAACGTTGCGTGCGTGCGTAAGTGAGTGCGTGCGTACGTGCGTGCGTGCATATGATCACACCAAGAACACTGTAATGATGCCGACAGGTCTGGTCCGCTCCATGTCTTCGTACATTTCGTTTCCTGTGCGGGTATCTGCTCAAAACAGTATTACGTTGTATACAACCTAAATCTGAACTGATTACACAACAACACATATTAGCAGGGTTCAGACATGTATCGATTCAAGATTATTACTGACAATGGTCCTATGTTTCAAATAAATGAGATCATTAAATGACGACACCATGTCACTCTTCCCAATGTTTGGGGTTACAACCATGTCTGCGTAAATTTATTTAAATTGCTCACAGCGGAAGCTGGCTAGTGGAAAGTACGGTCTTAATATGTATGACGATGTGCGATTGAACGGGGCCACCAGTCACTGTGTTTGAAACCACACAATACGATCAGTTTCTTGTTCTAGATCGCCAAGGGGATAAAAAGCTCGTACTTGGGCGTTCTTGTTTGAATTGTTTGTACAAAAGGGTAAGTGATTACTTAAATTAAACCAGGAAAACTTCCTTTTCCCGAGTTCACGAGGGACACAAAGACACATTCAGTTAAATTGTTAACAACAGTATGGTTTAAAGAGCTGTGACACTAATGTTATATGGACAGCCCCTAGATGTAGCGCTGCAACGACGCATGCGTAAGATACATTGATATCGTGATGTTTTGCGAGACCCTGACTAGTACTGGCTGCATGCTTGGCTGCATGGAGTCGGGAATCGTTGAATAGATTTCATATATCAGGTTCTTTATAATTTGGTTGCAGGCGACCAGGGAAGGTTATTC
>OZ023206.1:23261409-23330076 GCA_963995525.1 Escarpia spicata | reverse complement strand
CACAAGCGTTTGTACAAATCCACACGTACATGCACACGACACACAAAGCACGTACACACGCTCTTCCGCATACACACACGCAAACACACACACACACACACACACACACATACACACACATACACACACACACACACGCACACGCACAAGTACACACACACACTGGAAGTATGCTTGTTCGGTATGGTAGACAGGCCTCATTCAATAACGGTATTACAGACTGGATACTAAATAGTAGCGCTGTGCGTTACCCACAACTTCGGGTATAGTTTTGCAACTCTAGCATGAAGATTGGGCGATTATTAGAGAAAGGTTAATAATTGATCGCATCGGTGCTAAATACATATAATTATGATTTACTTTGCATTTTCCATTGCAGCGCCAACAAATTGCTAAAGACTAGCCAGTTTAAATTACATACTTTGTGTGGTGTGTTATGTTGTCGTGCCCGTGTATGCTGCATCCAGGTGGTGGCTGTGTTCATATCCACCGCCATAGCGTCATACCCAAGAAATTAAATCATAACTTCGCTATCATTATTACAAGATTTAACAAGATTGATTTAACAAGATTGCCACCCAGAGAATTAATTCTAGGTAGCAGGTGGACAAGGAAGCCCTTGGCTTATCGAGAGTCCGACCCTTTTTTCTATGTGTATCCCGCCCGTCTGAGGTATGTGTCGATTTTATTTTTAAACATATTCACGCTACTAGCACCCACACAATCAGCAGGCAATCTGTTCCATTCATTTACAGTCCTTTGTGAAAATGAAAACTTTCTTATATCCAATCTACTCTGCTCCTTTGCTAATGCAAGTTCATGTCCTCTAGTCCCTCTATCTTTCTTAACTGAGAAAAACATATTTCTATCAATATTTTCATAACCCTTCAATATTTTAAACACTTCTATGTGATCTCCTCTCAATCTCCTGGTCTCTAGTGTTGTTAAACTGCATTTTTTAGGCGTATTTCGTAACTAAGATCCCTCAGATTTTGTATCATTTTAGTTGCTCTCCTCTGCACTCTTTCTAGCATATCTATGTCCTTCCTGCGATATGACCTCCACGCTTGAATACAATATTCTAAATGAGGCCTAACTATTGTTTTGTACAGCGGTATTATTAGCTCTTTTTCTTTATACGTTATGTTTCGCCTAATTAATCCAAGGATTTGATTTCCCTTTGAAGCTGCAATTCCGCACTGCTCTGAAATCTTCATATCAGCACTAACGGTTAACCCTAAGTCCTTTTCTTTTACAGTTGTACTTAGTACAGTACCCCCCATTGTATATTCTACTTCTTCGTTCCCATGTGGAGGCATTTACATTTCCCCAAATTGAACATCATTTGCCACTTTTCAGACCATTTGATCAACCTGTCAAGATCGTCTTATAAATGCTGTCTATCTCCATCACTTTTAATCCTTCTAAACACTTATGTATCATCCGCAAATTTCAACACCTTGCTTGTTATTTCATCATCCAAATCGTTGATGTATATTAAGAATAATATAGGACCTAATACTGATCCCTGTGGTACCCCACTCAATACCGATTTCCAGTTTGAAGCCTCCCCATCAACTACTACACGTTGTCTTCTGTCAATCAGCCATTGTTCTATCCAGTTTATTATACCATTTCCTATGCCATGGGCCTTTAGTTTAAGCAGTAATCTTTGATGTGGTACTTTGTCAAAAGCTTTTTGAAAATCTAAGTAGACGATATCTACTGGTTATCCCTCATCTACCTACTTAGTGATGTCTTCCAAAAAACATAACATATTTGTTAAGCATGACCTCGCTTTAAAAAAAACATGTTGAGATGGGTTTATCAAGTTTTGTTTAACAAGAAAATCCACCATGTGATCTTTAATTAGTCTTTCTAATAATTTACAAATCACTGATGTTAAACTCACTGGTCTATAGTTCTCTGACTTGTTTCTCGAACCTTTTTTGAATAACGGTATAATGTTTGCTTCTTTCCATTCTAAAGGAACCACTCCCTCTTCTAATGACAAGTTGAAAACTGTTGCAAGTGGTATGCTAATTTGTTCTACAATTTCCAATAGTAGTTTGGGTGGAATACCATCCACTCCAGGTGATTTATTATCCTTCATAGCCCTTATTTTCTTAGCTACCATTTCAGGGGTTACAATTAATTGTCCTAAATAGTCTGAATCTGCCCCCTTGAACTTAGCCTCTGGTATTGGCAGTGAACTAATATCTTCCCTGGTAAACACTGAACTAAAGTACTCATTCAGGTCTTCTTCCATTATGAATCCCTCTGATATTATATTTCCAGCACTATCTTCTAGAGGACCGACCTTATCTTGAACTTTCTGTTTGCTTCGAACATACGCATAAAAACTCTTGCTTCATGTTTTATATTTCTAGCTAATTGTTGTTCATAGCTTCTCTTTGAATTTCTAATTTCAGCTGTAGCTTGGTTAAGTGCTTCTTTATAACAGTTGTAGTCTTCATCATTTCCAGTACATCTATATGACTTCCACATCATTTGTTTATACTTAATTTTTCTAATGGCTTCTTTCGATAAGTATTTCTTTTTGGACCGTTTTCCTTGTTTTTTAAGGGTACAAATTTATCGACTATGCACTTAATTTCACTCTTTCATATATTCCAGCATTCTGTTGCCGTTTTTTTCTCAGTGTCTTATTCCAGTCTATCTTTGCTAAATATTTCCTCATGTCCTTATACCTTCCTTTGTTGAAATTTCTCCTATACTGCTTTTTGCTATTCCTTTCTGATTTTACTTTGATGGTAAAATGTATCTGGTTGTGATCGCTACTCCCCAGTGGCTCACATATCTTGACATTGTCAACTAATTCATTCTGTGAGGACAAAACTATGTCTAACACATTCTCACCCCTGGTTGGTTCTAGCACATGTTGAGAAAGGAATGTATCTTGAACTAAAACTTAAAACTTGTGGTCCTCTCTCCCCATACTCTGTAGAGATTTCCATTGTATATGCCCATGGTTAAAATCCCCCATAATAATACAGTCCCGTTTGCTTACTTCCCTTATAGCGTTTTGTATTTTTTCATTTTCTTCTATGCTTATGTTTGGACTTCGATAAACTAACCCAACTGTTAACGTTGAGTTTCCTGTAACTATGTTACACCAAACAGCTTCTTCGCAATCTGCTTCTCTTTCTAATTTTATTTCATAAGCCTGAATAGATTCTTTAATATATAAAATAACTCCACCTCCCTTTCTTCCTATTCTATCTTTCCGAAACATTACATATCCTGTCAGTCCCAATTCGGCATCTGATATATCGGTGGTGGTCCAGGATTTGGTTATACCTATTATATGAGGGTCAATATCTTCTACCATAATGTTTAGTTCATTTATTTTGTTTACTATACTCCTTGCATTTAAACAAACACATTTATATCCAGCTTCAGAAGAGTTTTCCAGACTGTTATTTGTTGATTTATTTGTGCTGTCTTTATCTATGCCTCCATTTTCAGGCTTTTCTGTGAGTCCCCCCTGCGAATCTAGTTTAAATAGATGCAACCTGTCCCACTGTCAACAGATTGCAGCAGATTCTCTGAGAAAACTGCTGCCCCTTTCCACTAAGATGGAGGCCATCTCTCGTGTACATATCTTCCCTCCCAACAAAGTATCCCCATAAATCTGTGAATCCCACCCCCTCTTCTTCACACATCTGCTCAGCTAGTGCATTGATCGCCATCCTCTTGCAGTTTCTATACGTTACCCCCCTTCCTCCCATTACTGGCAAAATTCCTGACAAAATAACCTGTCCGACTCTCGTCTTCTTTAGCTTCCTCACTAACTGTCTATACTTCTGTACTATCGCAGTTGTTCCCTCCCTGTCTGCATTATTTGTTCCTACATGTACCAGTATAGACCCCACCCTTGCCATGTCCCAATACCTTCTCTACCCTTGCAGTTACATGTTCAATCCTAGCCCCCGGTAAACAAACAACGATGTCCTTCCCCTCGCTCAGTGTCTTGTCCGTCTTTCTCATAATGGAGTCACCCATAAACACCCTCTCTTTCCTCATTGCCCCCTCAATCACTGCCTTAGAATAGCTCCTTCTTCGGTTTGCATCTGTCTGGTTGTTGTCTTTCCCCTCTGCCGTCTTCTCTCCTGTCACATTCTCTTCCGATCCATTCTTTCCTGTCGCTTTTTCTCTTGTCACCTTTTCTCCTGTCAACGTCCCTTTTATCGACTTCTCTTCTATCACATTTGCTCTCACTTCCTTTCGTCCCTTCTTCTTTCGTCCCGTCTCATTTTCCTCTCTCCTCTCCCGTTCCATCTTCGCTCCCTCCTTCTCTACAGTCACTTTCTTCTCTGTCACCTTCACGCTTGTCACGTTTTCTGTTGTCGATTTTCCAATTTCTTCCCCTCCAATCACCTTCTCTCCTCTCAATCTCCTTTCCTCAGTTTTCTTACCACTGCTATTCTCCTTCAGTCTTGCAGTATCCTCACCTCTCTCCCTGTCGTCTCTCTCCATTCGACCTGCCTCCTTGCTAATTCCCATCTCCATTCCCTTCACAATATATGTCAACCTAACTATCTCCTTCTGCAGAACTCCACATTCCAACATCCAATGCACTGAAAGGTGAATCCTTCCTCCATGGTTTCTGCCCATGACTTTCCACACCCGGACAATGCAAAATCTACCCAGCTGTGGCAGTGATCGCACACCAAGTGTCGCTTTGCCTTGACTTGCCGCTTGCAAGGCGCCATATCCCGATCAGAATGTATTTAATAACTTAACTAACTTAGTCTTTATAAAGACTGTTTCCTGTGTACTACAGCACACTTTAGGTTACAAATTTCAATTACACAGCAGACTATTTATCCTAACACGAACGCTAACATCACCGGTAGTGACCTAATTTAAATACAATCAATTACGTTATGTTAGGCTGCTTTATTTATTTAGGTTACGCCGCCCGACTATCGCCCTTGCTTAATTTTTAACAACAATGCTACCTAACCAAAATATATAGCAAGTACTGGCTTACACAGATATTATCTTATGTAAGTAGTCTGATGGTTGTTACTTTATCTCCTATATATTCTACCACATAATCAGGTTTGTTAAATCTTGTTTACAACTTATCGAAGGCTAAGCCGCCTAAGTGAGTTACCCTATTATCACTCACTATACTATGGTGTTCTAAAATACTTTAACTAACTAACTTTAAGCACAACTGCTACTCAATATATGTTTATTGCAACTTTATGAATGATATTAAGGCAAAAATAATACTTATCAATCAGTAATTCCACTTGTTTATCAACTTTTTTACACCACCAATTTCTACGATCTATCTCCGCCAAATATAGCCTCGACATGGCCTAAGTCACCGACAATAGCATTATTTGTTAATCAGAAACCTATTTTGACTAACTTTTATTGCATACATAGGTTGTATACATGTGATATGTGTGCGCTTGTGCAGTTGCCACGTGTAACGGTGTCCGGGTAATATTGACATTATTGCAAACTATGCGCTGTGTTGAACATTAATTCTAAACCTAATTTGATTGTGAACGTATACGGACGACTATAACATCATCACTTTCAACGTGAACGTTTTATCTTTCCGGATTGCAGTGCTTTATAAGATAGTGCTGTTGTAGTGCCATCTTCAGCGAACTGTGACGATCACCATGGTGATCGTGAATTCAAGCTATCAGCTATCAACATACCTCTAAATCTGTCATGCGTGTGCCCAAGTTTGTGTTCTGCGACTTAAGACAATTGGGCATCTGCAACGCTAGGCTGACCCACAGGGGTCAAAGACAATGGTCGCGGTCAAAGGTAATGCCGCCCACCAGCACGAACAATACTGGCGGCCTAGCGACGGACTATGGTCAAAGTTGCGCAATACAGATACGGATACCCACTGTGATCGGTCATCGACTACCATCAGCACACCATAACAGTACTGTGACGTATATTCCTAGAAATGGGACAAGTGCATGTCTGAGTGACTAATTTGTTACACAGGATTACGGAAGTCCCCAGATGACATGGCTGGGGACTTCCGTAGACAAGAAATGCATTGGTGAGTTGGTCCCTTCGGGGTATACCATGAAACATGTACCCCATCCCTTCAGCAGAAATGGAGGTGGTGTGGCATTGCTTTATAAGATTGGCATATCATTCTGCCACCATGGCTCCAGTACCACTGGCAACTACACAAACTTTGAACACATGGATTGTGATACGGATACGGGTGACACAACTGTGCGTCTGGCCGTGGTGTATCGACCCCCACCATCAAAGCATAATGCCCTGACCATTCCCGAATTCATTGACCAGTGGTCTACATTTCTCGCCAGCTATGCTACCCACGACAACGATATTCTGATAGTTGGAGACTTTAACTTTCACGTTGATATCAAAACCGATCGTGATGCTCAGCGATTTATGGATACAATCAAAGCATGTGGCCTACAACAACGTGTACATGAACCGACACATGTGCTCGGCCATACGTTGGACGTCGTGATCAGCAGAAACACCAGTCACATTGTATCCGACATCACCGTCACCGACCCCGGATTTTGTGACCACCTTGGGAAACTTATACGTGACCATTTCGCTGTCGGTTTCACCACGACCCTGGCAAAACCTGTTCCCAAACAGAAGACTGTTTCCTTCAAGAAGCTACGTGCCATAGGTGTGGAAGCTTTTAAGCAGGACATTGTGGCTTCCCCCATGTTACAAACTACGGATGGTGAAGTGGATGGTTTGGTAAGTGCTTTTAACGAAGGACTCACATCGCTCATTCATAAGCACGCACCCCTTCGTACTAAAACCATCACCCAACATCCAGATTGTCCATGGTACACAGATGTGCTACATGGTGCTAAAGATCTCCGACAGAAGCTGGAATGACGATGGCAGAAGAATCGCCTGACTGTTAACCACGTGGCCTCCAGATGGACCAGTTGCATGGTGTTGACCAGGACGATGACGCCTCAGCTGTAACTACACCACTAGAGAGGTTTACCCGCGCATCTGATGATGAAGTGAAGACTCTCTTCCTGAAGTCACCTGATAAATCCTGCGACTTCGATCCGGTGCCCACATGGCTTCTAAAGTTGTGTGTTGATGAGCTACTCCCTATTATCACCGCGATTGTCAACGCCTCTATGGATAGAAGCTGTGTGCATCGTGCATTCAAGAGTGCTCGGATACGACCACTATTCAAGAAACCAACCAGAAATCATCCAGACATCCTGAAACACTACAGACCTGCATCCAACCTTCCTTTCATTGCTAAGGTGTTAGAGAAGGTTGTAGATAGATTGAGCGCCACCTGGTGAGTAATGGTCTTCACGAGGAACTCCAGTCAGCCTACCGTAGATCTCACTCGACCGAGACGGCGCTCCTTAAGATGCAAAGCGATATCCTCGAGTCTCTGGATAATGGTTGTGTCACAGTGTTGGTCATGCTCGATCTGTCGGCTGCGTTTGACACTCTCGATCGCGGAATTCTGTTGCATCGTTTTGAGAACTTATTCGGAATCTCCGGAGCTGCTCTCGGCTGGATAGCACCGTATCTCCACGACCGTTACCAGGTAGTGGTCATAGATAGCGAGCACTCCGATTCAGTTCTCCTGGAACATGGTTCGGTACTCGGCCCGAAGAAATGCACCATGTACTCAAAACCACTAGGAGCCATTATTAGTCGGTATGGACTCTGTTATCACTTCTATGCGGATGACACCCAGTTGTACATCTCGTTCAAGCCGAAGGACGATGCAGTCCAAACAGAATCCCTGGAACTCAATGAGAGGTGCCTCAAGGACATTGAAAGATGGATGCACGCAAACATGCTAAAACTGAACAGTGAAAAGATTGAGGTTGTGTTGTTCACATCCAAACATAATGCCATGCAGATGGAAAACGTTACTGTGCGTGTTGGCGACACTAACATTACATCAGTGAACAGTGTGAAAACCTTGGGTGTTATCTTCGAATCTGCCATGAACATGGAGCAACATTTGAACAGTGTATGTAGGTCTGGATATTATCAGCTCTAGACTAAACTATTACAACGCTCTGCTCAATGGACTGCACCAGACATCAATTAACAAGTTACAACGTGAACAGAACACCGCGGCACGGATTGTAACCAGAACATCGCATTACAGCCACACCACACCAGTGTTGAAAAACCTGCACTGGTTACCTGTTAACTATCGTGTGAAATAAAAAATCCTGATGCACACATATAAGCCCTACATGGGCAGGCTCCAGGATATATATCGGACATGCTGAATGTGTACCAACCAAGAAGAACGCTACGATCCATGGATTCGGTGACAGCATAAGTTTAAAGGGTTAGAACAGTTACTTAAGGTGACAAAACATGTCAGTGTTCAGCAGCCAAGTTGTGGAATGCGCTACCGGCTCACATTCGTGAAGCAAAAACACTGAACACTTTCAAGAAACTGCTAAAAACACATTTGTGTCTGGCCCATTTTGGTGCTTAGCTCTTCCTAGTAAGTTTTTATTACATTTAAAAATAGTATATATATATATATATATTCATCTTATTATATCCAGGTTTTTATAATATCTCATTTTTTTATCATGTTATCGATTACATGCTTTGTTTTTACTGTTTATGATTATTCTGTTGATTGTGTACAGCGCTTTTGAGCAGGCTTTTATGTATAAAAAGAGTGCTTTATAAGTTCGGTATAATAAATAAATAAACGAGATGATTATTTAAATGTTATGATATGTATTGTGGCATTGTTTTGTGTCATCGTCAGTTTGTGTTATTACTGTAGCTTTCGCAGATATGCAGCCGCTTCAAAACTTAGCTTCCATATTATGGCTTAAATCACCGAGAATAATATAAGTTGGTAATCAAGAACCCCTTTTAACTAATGCTTTCGTAAATGTGTGGATATTCTGGCTGTGTGCAGTGTTATTATTTGAATTTCATGTAATGGCGATTTTGTATCACTCTTTTGTGTTGGTGTCTCGTTGTTACGATAGCATTAGCAGACATGCCATCGTTCGTGCTATTTTTACTATTGTTGTCAAACCCGCCTCTGTGCATGGGGTGAAATAACTTAGCAAAACACCAACCATGCTAACACAAACTAATTATTCTCTAACGACAACTGTATTGTCGACTTGCTACGAATCAACGTCACAACAGGTAAATATGCACCTACAGTAACATCAATGTTAAACATTAAGCAATAACATAAACGTAAAGGTATGTTCTTACATAACACGATATCCAGTCCTTAGGCCAGCTCAAACATACAGTTCGCTCGCAGACCTGTTAATCTAACACCAGCTCGACTTCTCCGTGAAAAATTCAGCCACGTGTCTGTAACTCACCTGCAGAAGTATACCGTGGTCCATAACTTCGTGCCTCAGATTGTTCACTGAGTTCCAAGAGTGTGTCGTGTTTTCTCAAACTTGTGTTGCGACTACACTACCAGGCACTCCTCCATATATATATATATATATATATATATATATATATATATATATATATATAGTCGATGTCTCAATATTGGTACTTCTGCATTTTCCGCATTTATCTATAATATACACATAGTTAAAAATACATATCTTCTACATTATTACATGTCATTCCAGATGCATGCGTGCCTTAATAGATAAAGTACTAAGGTAACGATAACTGTTGTACAGGGTTCGATATTCAGTACAATAATACTGCAAGTTTTCTTCGCATGGTAGAAAGGCTTGTGAGCTAACATGATCCTCGGAGGTGTGGCGTCTGCAGTCATGTACTCGTGGTAGAGCTGTCTATGGTTAGGTCGGCAACTGGAGGAGATGATACTGATTGTTCCAGCGGCTGTGAAGGCGGTCGATGGCTCAGCAGGAGGACACTCCGGTCGTAGTGGCGTAGCATGCGTTCGGGTTCCGGACGGCTTCCGACAAGAACGTGTGCATGCCGCTGATTCCTTCTCGCCTACACGTTGAGGGGCGTGAAAGGGGGAGCAGATGGAAGGGCAGACATATGTTTCTGCCCCTCCCCCCAGTAAATGTAAGCGTGAATGTCTCTTTTTTTGTGGCTAGCGTCAATGGCGAGTGGAAATCGGTGTTTTATGGTTAAGGTGTTTTATTGCGACCGGGAAAGATGGGTGCAATTTAAATGCAGACATATGGTTTTCTGCCCCTCCTCCCGGTAACAGGAGAACATTTTTCAGCAGTGGCACCCTCACCTCTTCTTCGGATTTCATAAGTTTAGCAGAGCTGAAGAAGCCAACTCCCCGCCACCGACTTCGGATGTCGCAGTCGAGCCAACCGAGCCAGCCCAGTTGACAGAAGTGAAGAAGAGATGAAGGCACGGCGGCGAAAAATGGTCAGTGGTGCTGAATCTCCGGCCGCCCCCCGCCCCCCCCCCCCCTCCAATATGAATTTAGTCACCGCGCCACTGCCTACACGCCATAAGAAATGGCTAGGCGGATTAGTATATAACGTAAACAAGGTTATGCATTTTGTATACATTTGTAACGTTTATCTTCGTGTTTACACTTCAGAAAACAATAGAAGAAGCAAAACACCGTCTTTTTATGTACACTTTGAAGACAAATTCTTAGGCCTACGCTTTGCGGCTGAGTAGATTTTAATGAAACACAAGACGCCGTCAACGACTCGGTCTTCGATGGTAACAGTAGGTCGATGTGTATTACTAGGTGCCCTATTGTTTGCTTAAACATTCATGAGTACATTTGGAGTAGTACACCCTAGAGGTGGCAAAATGTGTGAGAAGCTGCATAACTGCTGTAGCTTCTGATCTAAGTTGGAATGCACATGTATATGAATTAGTTTCAAAGGCAAGCAAAAGAGTGTATATGATCTAACAGTTGAAACGGCCTGGTGTCAGTCAAAATTACTTGGTTGGAATTTATGTGTCTGTGATTAGACCGGTAGTGGAATATGTTTGTCCTGCATGGCACACGAACTTGCTTAAATACTTATCGGACAGCATCGAGATAATAAAAAAAACGGTGTCATAAAACAATATATCTGGCTATGCGTACGAGAATATTCTGCAAATGTTAAATCTGTAAATTTTTTGTTATAGGCGCAATTACTTGTGTAAAGACTATTTTGTTAAAATGAAGCGTTGTGATCAGAAATTGAATACCTTACTACCAGACACTCGAAATGTTCTTGCGCTTAGATCATTTAACGAGTTAATTGTACCAATGGCGAACACAAATCGCTGTGAGAACACGTATTTCGTATTATGTATTTCTTACAAACAACTGTCATATTTAATGTAATGTATTTATATATTTTGTTTTAATGTAACTATTTTACCCTAAGTGTGTATAAAGTTAGTGATGCAATTATACTGAACACGTTTTAATATAATACAAAAAACGATTCATTGAGTGTATTGCGTTCACGGGTAATTTTGGTGAATTTATTTAATAGTAATTTTAGTGTAGTTGCAATACGTTTATTATGTACAAAATATTCTGTAATTATTTTAACATAATTTCTTGCGTTTTATAACAAAATATTATACTTGTATGGGTTTGTATGTTTTATCGTGAAAGTAAGTACAATCCAACTGAAAAGTTACCAATAATAAGCTGATTTTGATTCTGATTCTGTAGCTTGACGGTCTCATCACATCAGCTGCAGACTACGCAGCCCATGATGAGGAGCAGCCTAAGTCCAGCCGACTCTACGTTGGCTGGGAGGAGCGACTCGTGACGGCGCTGCGAGAGACTCGTGACATAGCAGCGAGAGAGTCGTGACGGAGTTGCAAAAGACTCGTGACAGAGATTCGAGAGATTCGTGACTCCTGTACAATTGTTGTACGATCTTCAGATCGCGATCTCCTTTTGAACGTGCGTTGCCTATTCTTCGCCAACTGCGCTGGCTACAAATTCAGCAGCTAATTACTTCCAAGTTCGCTGCAATTACGTACAAGGCGCTCCACGAATAACATCGTCCAAGTATACGCAGAACCTCGTGTCGACCTACAAAAAAGCCAGAAGTCTTTGCTAAGCTGACTCTAAAACCCTCACTGTCCCGAGATTAAGCCGGTGACTGCACTTTGTTTAAGCAGCGGAAGCAGTATGGAACGTTCTGCCGTGCAGTGTTACCTACAAAACTGGCCTCCTCTAGGTCGTCTTTGAAAACACATGTATTTACTACGTACGGCATATGTGTAAAACACTGTCAACAAGTTTGCATTGACTGACGTTTTAACTCCGGTTAGTTATTTGTCTCCTGCCTTTTAGCTTAACTTTTTGATGTATAAATTCATCTTAGTTTATTTTATATAGGAATAATACGACATTCAGACTGCACTTTTGAAATCAACGATCGCGTACGCGCGCGCAACTATGCGTTTGTGTGAACGTGTGTGTGCGATGTGCTTGCGTCCGTGTTTCTATGTGATCACACACACAGACATACACGCACACACAGACATATACACGTCCACATAAATACACACACGCACAGGTACACAATGCTCAAACACACATGTGCATATACGCACACGCACACACACACACACCCGCGCACATACAAACTCCCTCACTCACACGCACAGACACGCACAGACACGCACGGACACGCACGGACACGCACCGACACGCACCGACACGCACGGACACGCGCAGACACGCACAGACACGCACATACACGCACAGACACGCACGCACACGCATATATACGCTCTCTCATTCACACGCACAGACACGCACAAATACACACGCACACGCACACGCACACACACACACACACACATACACACACGTGTCGGTAAATGTGTTGGCAAGGGTGTTGGTGTTGTTTATACATTCACGTGGCGGTGCGTGAGCGTGTGTTTGTCCATTAAACCAACGACGTGTGATCGGGAGTTCTTTTTTTAATAATACGGTGACAGGTTCACAAATGTGTTCCCCGTATCAACTATTGGTCACTGTGTAGAACGTTTCCAAGGTGGATTGTGATTCGTTCCTAAAACTGTGAAAAATGTATGAAAGTGTGTTGCATTCCAAGACACTTTTTAAATGAGTTACATTGATAGAAGAACATACGTGTACTGAAGACACATTATAATTACTGGAGATGGCACTGTTAACAATTTCTGAAAGCAAGGGTGGCTTAACATGTTAGGCGACGGTCTTGTAACCTGGATAAATCGACTATGATAGTCACTATTATGTGTCATTGTAAAAAAAATAAAGCTCAAGCGTGTGTGCGATTGCGCGCGTGTGTGCGTGTGTGCATGTGTATGTGCGTGTGGTCGTGTGTGCACGTGCGCGTGTGTGTGTGTGCGCGCGCTTGGGTATGTGTGTGCAAGTTTGCGTGTGGTCGTGTGTGCACATGTGCGTGTATGTGTATGCGCGAGTTGGTGTGTGCGTATGTGTGTGTGTGTGCATGTGTGCTG
The DNA here is from genome assembly GCA_963995525.1 of Escarpia spicata. NCBI lineage: Eukaryota > Metazoa > Annelida > Polychaeta > Sabellida > Siboglinidae > Escarpia > Escarpia spicata. The sequence goes on along the minus strand of OZ023206.1, from coordinate 23,316,648 downwards.
TGTTCGTGTGTATGTGCGTGTGGCCGTTTGTGCACGTGTGCGTGTGTGCGCGCGTGGGTATGTGGGTGCATATTTGCGTGCGTGCGTGTGTCCGTGTGGGCGTTTGTGCGTTTGTGCGTGCGTGTGTGCGTGTGTGCGTGTGTGCGTGTGTGCGTATGGCTGTGTGTGAACGCGCGCGCATGTGTGTGTTTGTGTGTGTGTGTGTGTGTTGTGTGTGTGTGTGTGTGTGTGTGTGTGTGTGTGTGTGTGTGTGTGTGTGTGTGTGTGTGTGTGTGTGTGTGTGTGTGTGTGTGTGTGTGTGTGTGTGTGTGTGTATGTGTGTGCTTGCGTATGTGCATTGTGTGCATGAGTGCTGTGTGTGTTATGTGTGTATGTGTTCGTTGGAGCAGGGATGTTGGCCGTAAGAACGTTCGTGCGTGTGATTGTGCCTGTGATTTATTACGTGACATGTTTGTGTCAATATTTACGTGTGCGTTTGAATACTTTAAATAGTGCAGAATTACAGTCGCACCTTGTCATTAGCCACATAATCGTATATGGTGTTCATTTAGTATCAACGACAACAAACGACATGTTTCTTTGGAAATGTTACCCTTTATTTCCACACCTTTCGACAACAGTTCACTGAACACGTAAAGATGTGTCTCTTGCAGCAAAGAAGATCAACTTGTGGCGAGTCTCTATGGTCTTGTCTTAACAACAAAGTCGCATAGTTCGTCCACTCCTTTCCTATATTTGCAATCTCAATTGCATGATTTCATACGGGGTAACACGTGCATATATCCAAAGTTACGTTTCACAGCGAGTGCGTCAAGTTAGTTAACTAGCTGTGTCAGTGAGGTATATTTATATTATATCAAACAGTTCGTTCTCTGTTTGTGTGTGCCTCCACCTCTCCGTCAGTTCTGCTTGTATCGGGCTGAAATTTTGCATGTGGCCTAGTGGGCCCATTCAGATGGTTTGGAGATTGAGACATTTTCGAAATTCGTCCGGGGGGTGGAGATTTGTGTGCTCCATATCACAAAACCCTGCACGTGGATTTCCATCCGCGGAATTTCATGTGTTTCTATATCATCGTAAATATAATTATGCCATCCGCAAATACGTCGCTGGATATATGCAGACATTTTGAATAGTTTTCTTAAGTTATTGACGTTTAAAAATCCTCAGCGTTTAACTTGCACCAGGTCTACTTGTCACCGGTCACGTCCGCACGCTTACAAATAGCGCCCTCTTTCGCATTTCGTATATTTCCTACAGATGGAGTTATGTATCATTTTGTTATTTAGTGTCGAAATTATCGCCCACCAAGTTAGCGTATAAAAAAGTGAGAGTCAAATGTTATATTGGATAACTAGGAATACGACACATCAGTATTATCAAACAGTTCATTCTATGTTTGTTTGTGTACCCACATCTCCGTTAGTTTTGCATGTATCGGACTGACATTTCAACCGAGCATCCGCTGTAGCTTGATACGTCAGTTAGACGGGTGTGTGTTTGAGACTGAGATTTCTAGTAAAAGGTTGTCCTAAGAACTATCCCAGTGACTAGTTTCCATTTATGAATGCGGGTGGGCTGGAAACATTTGGGATGGGTTTGGGGTGTCTGGTACATATGACTGCCTTTTATCCGCAGCCACCGCCGGGTAACTCAGCTAGTGCTTAATATTTACAAGACTATATATATATGAATCAGTATATTCTTGATATGTCGATTGTTTGCGCCGTGGTTCGAGTATCGTGATCTTCACAATATCGTCAGTCTGAAAACAACGATAGTTTGTTATTATATTTGTGTCAAAATGTGCCACAATGAAGTCTTCACGTGATGTGTATTTACATTGATTGTACATTTTAGCTAAACCTTATGTAACAGCTAATTTATTCGCACATGCAGAGGTGACAAAAACACTGAACATAGCGCATACAAAATAGGAGACACGTGGACATAGCAAAAACAACAGAACACAAAAAACAAAGAGGACATATCGAACGATACATTGTCACCTATTAGTATTGTTGTTGTGATCGTTTTTTAAAGCGCAGTATCCAGCACAGTTTAAACGTTCGCAGCGCTGTTCGTAACTCTAATAATATAAATAGTACAAAACAATCAATAACATGTATCAATACCATAAAATAGATAAATTATAAAATTTCATTTTTCATATCCAAGAATCATGTTAAATTACCTGGTAGAGACTTTCTTTGACGTGTCACGCCGACTTCATCAGTACCTATGACGCTGAATGACGTCATCGTACACGTGAGGCAGTTCGTAATTGCCCTCGTCTCTGTTGATGGGTGTTTTGGTTTTTCTGATCCATATGGCTTCTTTGATATGCCGAATTCTTCTGTCGGGTTCTTTGTCTACAATTTTCACTCCCTCCCAGTCTATGATATGGTTTTCAGTTGTCGTATGGTCTGTAAGGGCGGATTTATTGATGGTAGACATCAATCTTTTTTTCCCGCTCCTTGTGTATTTCTCATTTTTCATGTTGTCTACGTCCTTTCTGTGTTCCTCCAGTCTTGTTTTGAGTAGTCTTCCTGTCTCCCCAATGTACTCAGCACCACAATTCTTGCACGGTATTGTTCTTCTAGCTGTACTTTGTCCTTGGGATGTACCAACAGGTGCCTGAGGGTGGTGTGGGGACGCATGGCCGTTGCTACTCCATACTTTTTCAGTACTCGATGTACTCTCTCTGAGATCCCCTCTATGTATGGGATGACTACTTGGCTCCGATAATTTTTATCCTTAGTCTTTTTGTTGGTCTTTTTCTTCTTACTGCTATCTGTCACCTTTTTCAAGGCCCACGACGGATAGCCACATACTCTTAGAGCTCCTCTCAGGTGTTCCACCTCTTCTTTCTTGTCCCCCTCCTCCGAAGTTATTGTCTCACACCTGTTCATAAGGGTTCTGACAACTCCCAACTTCTGATGTTTGGGGTGGTGGGATGCAAAATTCAGGTATTGGTCAGTGTGCGTCTTCTTCCTGTACACTGTGGACTTCACACTGCCATCTTCCTTTCTGGTGAACTTTGCATCCAAGAAGGGCATGCTGTTGTTCTCTTCGTCTTCCTGCGTGAAAATGATGCTACCTGTGGGGTCTACAGTGTTCATGTGTTGTTATAATTTCTTTGCCTTTCCTGTGTGTACCAGGCAAATTACATCGTCCACATATCGCTTCCAGTTTCTCGGTTGGCAATCGACTGGTGCTGTGGCTATGAATTTCTGCTCCAGGTCCTCCATGTACAGGTTCACAACAATGGGGGACACTGGACTGCCCATGGCTACCCCAAACTTCTGTTGGTAAATTTCTCCTCCAAATCTGAAGTATGTCGTCTCCAAGACAAATTTCAACAACTCCATGATGTCGTCTACGTTTATATTTGTTCTCTTCTTTAGTGTATTGTCATTCTCTAGTCTTTTTCTGATGACTTTGCAAGCTTCTCTGATTGGGGTCTTCGTGAACAGTGACACAACGTCATATGACACAAATGATTCTCCTTTTTCCATTCTCAGCTTTGTCATTTCTTTCACCAATTCTTGTGAATGTTCCGTATGGTGTTCTGTTTTTCCAACAAGTGGTTGTAGTATGTTGGCCAATTCTCTGGATACTCTGTATGCTATTGTCTGTGTGTAGTCGACAATTGGTCTGAGTGGCGCCTTCTCCTTGTGGATTTTTTGTGATCCATACATCCGTGGTACTTTTTCTAGCGTAGGATATAAGTACCAGTACTGATCTTTGGTGATCTTCCCCTCCTTCTCCAAGGAATTTACCATTCTGATGAGTTCTGCCTTATATTTCTTGGTCGGATCCTTCTTTAACTTCTCATATGTCGCTTCGTCACTTAGCATTTCTTTCATTTTTTCCTGATATTCTTTCGTTTCCATTATGACTGTGGCCTTTCCCTTGTCCGCTGGGAGTATGGTGATGGACTTCTCCTTCTGCAGCTCTTTCAAAGCTGTTCTTTTTTGTCTGGTTAGGTTCTGTTTTGGAACTTTTGCTGATTTCAGAACTCCCGCGATATCTGCACGAAGTTTGTCTTTTTGTTCTTGTGGTAGTTTCCGTGTCGCTTGTTCTGCCGCTACGACGAACTCCTCGGTTGGTACTTTTTTTGGCGTTACCGCGTAATTTAGTCCCTTCGCTAATATCTTATTCTGGGCCCCGGACAGTTTGTATTTCGACAGATTTATCACCCACCTTTTTAACTGTGTTCCGGTAAGGTCAACTTCGTTTGTTCTGTTTCTCTTCGCTTCCAAGCGCCGAATTTGTTGTTGATGGCGCCATTTTGTTTTCTCATGCGTACTCTCGCTGACATGCGCAGTGTGGCGCGTGACGTTTTGTTGTTCTTCCCTTGACAACGAAGTAAACAGCTTCGTTACTAGGGCGAGTTTCTTCTCTTTAAACGTGTCCAATTTGTTGTTTATGACACGTATTCTCTCTCTCACTAGTTCCTTCCTGGCTTTGTCCACTATTCTCCTCCCATTCGTCGTGTTTATCGGGCATTTCAGACTGATACTGGGAGGTGTTACATTGATGTCTTTGCAACGTAGCGTAAATACAAGGTGATTTCTGTGGCGCGAAACCTTTCTGGTCAATTGTTCGAGTTTCCTCACGTCTTTGACACATTCTTGTCCACACTTTGTCCTAAGATTACTGAACATTCTTCAGGATAGTTCGTTTTCAAATTAGAAACTTTCATTTTTCATATCCAAGAATCATGTTAAATTACCTGGTAGAGGCTTTCGTTGACGTGTCACGCCGAATTCATCAGTACCTATGACGCTGAATGACAAACCAAAACACCCATCAACAGAGACGAGGGCAATTACGAACTGCCTCACGTGTACGATGACGTCATTCAGCGTCATAGGTACTGATGAAGTCGACGTGACACGTCAACGAAAGCCTCTACCAGGTAATTTAACATGATTCTTGGATATGAAAAATGAAAGTTATTAATTTGAAAACGAACTATCCTGAAGAATGTTCAGTAATCATAAAATAGATAGTTGAGCTATTAGTCAATTAATTAAGCAAAATTAGTTTTAATATTAAAATAAATAAATCAGTTAATCAAGTAAAATATCAAAATAAGCATTAATCAATTGTAAGAAGCATTATTAGAATATGTAAAAAATAACCAAATTCCACGGAATAAAAATACCGTAGTAATAGATGAGGCATGTTCAAAGCAGGTATAGTTCAATATGATTCAAACGGTTTTATAATAATTGTTGTTTAAGTAATTTTGTGGACGTATTAATAAAGCCATTCTTCGTTTTAGCTGCATTGGAAGAATCAAGATGACGTGTAGATTGTGTCATGTGGTATGGTATAATGCACCCTATATGAAGACAAACATCAAATGTGGCGATAAGGACGTTGACACGCGTCGTGATAGACACCTTCCAGCACAAGAACGTTAATTTACGGTGACAATGACACTGGCGGAAGTGACATCTAGTGTCTGCTCAGACATCCAATAAGTCGAATCCTTTCCATCTGGAAATAAGACAGGTATTATTTAATAAATCGTGAAATTATGTGAATATATGTTACGTTTGGATTCTGCCATACTGGGAGAGGGCAACATAAATCGTTCCACACTGTGTGTTACACACAAGAAAGTTATTGACGTCCATAAGAGTGAGGGCTTGGTCAATGAAAACCCCCATTGAAAAATTAAAACTAATGCAACGCAGCATCTTGTGTTCAAAATACTATTGCCATAAGTTAGGTTATGGGTGACCTTTTTAAATGTATAGAAAATATTCTCGCAAATAATGATTTGTCAAGGTACTTGACAAGCATTCAAGGAGGAGATTGCAGACCAAACGCACAGTGTGGAAAACATAATTACATATTTGTTAGAACATCCATCCGATTATTCGGACGTTAAAACCTGATACTTTCTGTCCTGTTATATGCGATTTGAAGAAGGACGTCGTTTCATATCCGATATGTACCCAAACACGTCCAATTGCCGAGGTTGACACATATAATATCCAAGTAGATCCAGACAAAGACAGATGCTGGGATCCATATATGATAAATAACGCAATTTTATGTCATACATTTTTAAAAATCAGATTGGAACAATGACGTGTGGTGAAGGGCAATACCGCCCAGCCTTCAGCACATCTATATTTCTGATTCCCTCTGGATAATACTACTTGGGCAGTATTCCCAGGACAATACCATACTCTTGGACAATACCGCAACGGGGAAAAGAGAATGTAAAGCAATCATAAATAATGTTTTTGTTTTTTTTGTTCTATTTAATGCCTTCAGTCCACTTATATATCTGATTGGCCCCTGGATAATACTACTAGGGCATTATTCCCAGGACAATGCCAGACTCTTGGACAACACTCCCAACCGGGACAAGGGAATGTAGAGTAAAGCAATCATAAATAATGTTGTTTGTTTTATTTCATTTATGTTCTGTCTAGTGCATTGAACACAGTATACACTATTTTACATTTTAGCCAGATTCTATTTTAATGTACTTGAAAGTCCGTGAATTTACATTTACATTTACCTTTTCTGATTTACATAACTGTTTACTCGACTATAAGGTCAGAATTAATATTTCAAATATGACACAAATACCTACGATGTATGAACATATCTACCTACATTTTATTACCAGCATTTAATATCACACAAAAACAAGACTCGCTGCCAGTTGCACTGCTCATAATATTATATGACCCTTCATCAGAAATTAGTAAAATTGCATCATCTACCACTCACTAACTATTGATACGATGTGAAAGAAGTGAACAAGTGCTTTCCAATTTCACAATAATACGATGCCTTCTGAAACGTGTGTAACGTAAGAGACGGTATGATTTTTTTAAGTTTGCTTCAATTTCAGCAATAATTAAAAAAACTAAGGCAGATATTTCAACAAATGAGGTCTAATTTTAAGCTCATGACCTGTGCAATCCAAAAACGTACACAACTTAATTTCACAATTTTGCGACTTAATAATCATTTTACTGTGGTACGTCCCAAATACAGCTGTATGTACGTGACTTCGTAAGTAATCATAATCGTCTTACCCTGCTCAGTAGGTACGTTCTTCTCAATAGCCTCAGGTCGAATACGCTATCGTCCATTTCGCTTCCAACGCTGCGTCGCTGTCCAGTGACCGTGACCGAACAAGTGGCCAACAGTAGGACCGCAGCGCTTACACATAGGGACATCAGCACGGGAAAGTTCATCTTCGACGTCAGCTAAATCTGGACACACAAACGTCATAATTTTAACACATGCATGGCAATTCAGACTTTGCTTAAATGTAACAACGTATTATCTTTTGATTCGTAAACTCATTCCATCTAGTATACATTTAATCTTTTTTCATCTTGGTCTCCCAAATATGTTTAAAAACACAATGTATAAGTGTAAGTTGACCGTTATATGTATGAACGTAAAGTTTCGGTTTTCGTATACCATGGCTACATTGCGTGGCGAAATGGAAGGTAGGTATCCATAAAATATTATCGGTCAGTTTATACTAAATGTATTACTGTTCTTCATTATAACGTAGATTGGTTTTTTAATGTGTTAGAACATATATCAAGAGACAAACACAAACAGGCAGCAAGAGACAGAGATAAATAAACAGAGACAGGCAGAGACAGACATAGACAGACAGAGACAGACAGAGACAGACAGAGACAGACAGAGACAGACAGAGACATGTATAGACAGAGAGAGACAGACAGACAGAGACAGAAAGAGACAGACAGAGACAGACAGAGAAAGACAGAGACAGACAGAGACAGACAGACAGAGACAGACAGACATAGACAGAGACAGAAGGTGACAGACAGAGAGATACAGAGAGATACAGAGAGAGACAGAGACAGAGAGACAGGAAGAGACAGACAGAGACAGACAGAGACAGACAGAGACAGACAGAGACAGACAGAGACAGACAGAGACAGACAGAGACAGACAGAGACAGACAGAGACTGACAGAGACGTAGAGAGACGGAGACAAACGGAGACATACAAAGACAGACATAGACAGAGAGAGAGAGAGTCAGAGACAGACAGAGACAGACGGAGACAGACGGAGACAGACGGAGACAGACGGAGACAGACGGAGACAGACGGAGACAGACGGAGACAGACGGAGACAGACGGAGACAGACGGAGACAGAGACAGATAGACACAGAGAGAAAGAGAGAGAGTGAGAGAGAGAGAGAGAGAGAGAGAGAGAGAGAGAGAGAGAGAGAGAGAGAGAGAGAGAGAGAGAGAAAGAAAGAGAGACAGCCAGTCAGATAGACAGAGATAGAGACAGAGAGGGAGATAGGCAAAGAGGGGGAGAGTGAGAGAGAAAGCTACCTTAGGGAGACTGGTGCTGGAATCAAATAGTGGATATATATATATATATAATTGATTGGACGGCATATCAAGCAAAAGGTCACTAAGCGTCAACTTGACGTCATCAACACTACTCGCACTGCGGGAAGTGGCATTGCCTGTGTGTTGTGTAATGAGAAATTGAGCGTGTTTTATTAGTGAACATAGAAGTGCTTACAATGAAATGACGAAGGCAAAATCCAACCAGTGCATGTTTCATATAACGAGCGAGAGAATGTCTTAATCATTTTATCATCAAAGTAAAACCAGAAAGGAATAGTAAAAAGCAGTATAGGAGAAATTTCCACAAAGGAAGGTATAAGGACATGAGGAAATATTTAGCAAAGATAGACTGGAATAACACATTACAAAATAAGACGGCAACAGAATGCTGAAATATATTGAAGAGTGAAATTAAGTGCACAGTCGATAAACTTGTACTCTTCAAAAAACAAGGAAAACGGTCCAAAAAGAAACACTTATCGAAAGAAGCCATTAGAAAAAATTAGTTTAAACAAATGATGTGGAAGTCATATAGATGTACTGGAAATGATGAAGACTGCAACAGTTATAAAGATGCACTTATCCAAGCTACAGCTGAAATTAGAAATTCAAAGAGAAGCTATGAACAACAATTAGCTAGTAATATAAAACATGACAGCAAGAGTTTTTATGCGGATGTTCGAAGCAAACAGAAAGTTCAAGATAAGGTCGGTCCTCTAGAAGATAGTGCTGGAAATATAATATCATAGGGATTCTTAATGACAGAAGACCTGAATGAGTACTTTTGTTCGGTGTTTACCAGGGAAGATATTAGTTCACTGCCAGTACCAGAGGCTAAGTTCAAGGGGGCAGGTACAGACTATTTAGGGCAATTAATTGTAACCCCGGAAAAGGTAGCTAAGAAAATAAGGGCTGGGCTATGAAGGATAAATCACCTGGAGTGGATGGTATTCCACCCAAACTACTATTGGAAATTGTAGAACAAATTAGCATACCGCTTGCAACAGTTTTTAACTTGTCATTAGAAGAGGGAGTGGTTCCTTTAGAATGGAAAGAAGCAAACATTATACCGTTATTCAAAAAAGTTCGAGAAACAAGTCAGAGAACTATAGACCAGTGAGTTTAACATCAGTGATTTGTAAATTATTAGAAAGACTAATTAAAGATCACATGGTGGATTTTCTTGTTAAACAAAACTTGATAAACCCATCTCAACATGGTTTTTTTAAAGCGAGGTCATGCTTAACAAGCAAGGTGTTGAAATTTGCGGATGATACAAAAGAGTTTAGAAGGATTAAAAGTGATGGAGATAGACAGCATTTACAAGATATCTTGACAGGTTGATCAAATGGTCTGAAAAGTGGCAAATGCTGTTTAATTTTGGGAAATGTAAATGCCTCCACACAGAACATGGGAACGAAGAGGTAGAAAATACAATGGGGGATACTGTACTAAATACTACTGTAAAAGAAAAGGACTTAGGGTTAACCATTAGTGCTGATATGAAGGTTTCAGAGCAGCAGTGCGGAATTGCAGCTTCAAAGGGAAATCAAATCCTTGGATTAATTAGGCGAAACATAACGTATAAGGAAAAAGAGCTGATAATACCGCTGTACAAAACAATAGTTAGGCCTCATTTAGAATATTGTATTCAAGCGTGGAGGCCATATCGCAGGAAGGACATATATATGCTAGAAAGAGTGCAGAGGAGAGCAACTAAAATGATACCAAAACTGAGGGATCTTAGTTATGAAATACGCCTAAAAAATGCGGTTTAACAACACTAGAGACCAGGAGATTGAGAGGAGATCAGATAGAAGTGTTTAAAATATTGAAGGGTTATGAAAATATTGATAGAAATATTGTTTTCTCAGTTAAGAAAGATAGAAGGACAAGAGGACATGAACTTACATTAGCAAAGGAGCAGAGTAGATTGGATATAAGAAAGTTTTCATTTTCACAAAGGATTGTAAATGAATGGAACAGATTGCCTGCTGATTGTGTGGGTGCTAGTAGCTTGAATATGTTTAAAAATAAAATCGACACATACCTCAGACGGGCGGGATACACATAGATAAAAGGGTCGGACTCACGATAAGCCAAAGGGCTTCCATGTCCACCTGCCACCTAGAGTTAATTCTCGGGGTGGCAATCTTGTTAAATCTTGTTAAATCGTATTCCAGTTCAACGCAGCAACCTTCATCATTCGTTTCGCTAAACTTAATGATTTGTATTTCTTGAAAGCAGTCCGACGTACCCTAGTTAACCGTACCTAACGGTTCGAACATGTCACCGTAATTTCCGAAACATTAATGCAGTTTGAGAATTATAGAAACAATACAACATTCAGAGTCCACTTTTGAAATCAACGATCGCGTACACGCGCGCAAATATGCGTTTGTGTGTACGTGTGTGGGCGGTGTGCATGCGTCCATGTTTGTGTGTGAGCACACACACATATACACGCACACACATACATACGTATATACCCACGTGCACATAAATACACACATATAAGTACATGCATGCTCACACACACACACACACACACACACACACACACACACACACACACACACACACACACAAACACACACACACACGTGTACCTATACGTACGGGGGACGGAGGGACGGGGGGACCGGGGTACGGGGGACCGGGGGACGGGAGGGACGGGGGGACTGGGGGACGGGGGGACGGGGGGACGGGGGGACTGGGGGACGGGGTACAGGGAGACGGGGGGACGTCTCCCTGTCTATCTGACTGTCTGTCTCTCAGGGAGACAGGGAGACAGGGAGACAGGGAGACAGGGAGACAGGGAGACAGGGAGACAGGGATGCAGGGATGCAGGGATGCAGGGATGCAGGGATGCAGGGATGCAGGGATGCAGGGATGAAGGGATGCAGGGATGCATGGATGCAGGGATGCAGGGATGCAGTGATGCAGGATGCAGGGATGCAGGGATGCATGGATGCAGGGATGCAGGGATGCAGGGATGCAGGGATGCAGGGATGCAGGGATGCAGGGAGCAGAGGGGGAGAGGGGCAGAGGGGCAGAGGGGCAGAGGGGCAGAGGGGCAGAGGGGCAGAGGGGCAGAGAGGCAGAGAGGCAGAGAAGGAGAGAGGGAGCGAGGGAGAGTGAGAGGGAAAGAGAGCATGTGTGTGTGTGTGTGTGTGTGTGTGTGTGTGTTTGTTTGTTTGTGTGTGTGTGTGTGTGTGTGTGTGTGTGTGTGTGTGTGTGTGTGTGTGTGTGTGTGTGTGTGTGTGTGTGTGTGTGTGTGTGTGTGTGTGTGTGTGTGTGGTGTGTGCGTGCGTCTTTGCGTGCTTGGTCGTGTACACTCACATAAAACACGCTAACAAGCGTTTGTGCAAATCCATATGTACTTGCACACGACACGACACGCAACGCACGCACGCACGCACGCACGCACGCACGCACGCACATCCGCATCTGTGTTTTACATTGCATTTTCCCATTGCAGCGCCAAAAAATTCATAACTACTAGACAGTTTAAATAACATACTTTGTCTGGTGTGTAAAGTTGTCGTACCTATGTATGTTGTATCCAGGTGGTGGTTATGTTGATATCCACCGCAATAGCGTCATACCAAAGAAATTAAAGTATGTGTAGCCGTTTCAAATATCCGCTTCACATATCAGAGATATCATATAACGGCTTAAGTCACCGACAATAGCATAATTTCGTAACCAAAAATCTATTTTAACTAACTTTTATTGCATATTGTGGCTGTATACAATATGATCATTTGAATGTTATGCAATGAGATGTGTTTTGTGACATTGTTTTATGTCATCATCAGTTTCGTTATTAATTAATCTTTCGCAGATATGCAACCGCTTCAAAAGTTCGCTATCATAGTATGATTTAAGTCACCGAGGATAACCAAATTTTGTAATCAAGAACCCTTTTTATCTAATGCTTTCGTAAATGTATGGATACTCTGGCTGTGTGCTGTGTGGTTATTTCAATTTCATGTAAGGGCGATTTTTTATCACTGTTTTGTATTAGTGTCTCGTTGTTACGATAGCTTTAGCAGATATGCTGTCACCCGTGCTATTGTTACTACTGTTGTCACATCCGCCGCTACGCATGTGGTGTTATACCTTAACAAAACACCAATCATGCTAACACAAACGACTCACAATTACAACTGTATTGTCGACTTGCTACGAATCAATGTCACAACAGGTAAATATGCACCTATAGCAACATCAACGCTAAACATTAAGCAATAAAATAAACGTAAAGGAACGTTCTTACATAACACGATATACAGTCCTTAGGCCAACTCAAACATACAGTTCGCTGGCAGACCTGTTGATCTAACACCAGCTCGACTTCTCTATGAAGCATTCAGCCACATGTCTGTAATTCACCTGCGTTAGTATAACGTGGTTGATAACTTCGATCCTCAGATCGTTCATTAAGTTCCAAGCGTGTTTCGTGATTTCTCAAACTTGTGTTACGAATGCACTGCCATGCACTCCTCCGTGTATATAGTCAATGACTTACTAATGTCACCGCCGTCTCCGTCGTTTTATGACACGTTGCTTGAGCCATATGCATGCATACAGACAAATGATTGACGTTTCCCGGACTCCTAATTAGTCACGGTATGTTAGACCACACACCGTGTTAAGCACCTACATTTACTGCCTTACATTGTATTACTCAATATTCGACCATTTCTGCGTTTTCCGTATTTATCTAGAATATACGTATAGTCAAAAATAAATCTCTTCTGCATAACTACATGTCATTCCCAACGCATGCGTGCCCCAATAGATAAAGTACTAGGGTAACGATAACTATTGTATACGGTGCGGCATTCAATACAATAATACTGCAAGTTTTCTGGCGTGGTAGAAAGGCTTGTGACCTAGTATGATCCTCGGAGGTATGCCGTCTGTTATGTTGTACTCGTGGTAGGGCTATCCATGGCGAACAGGTGTGCGGTTACGTCGGCAACTGGAGGAGATGGTACTGTTTGTTTCAGCGGCTGTGAAGGCTGACGACGGCTGCAGCAGGAGGACAGTCCCCGGTCGTCGAGGCATACCATCGGGTTTCGGACGACTTCCTCCAAGAACGTGTGCATGTCACTGACTTCTTCGCGCCTACACACACAGGCGCGTGAACAGGGGGCATGGAGGCAGATGTCCCCCTGGAAATTCGATGGGAGGGCAGACATATGGTTCTGCCCCCACCCCCCACCCCCCATCCCCCACCCCCACCCCCCACCCCCACCCCCACCCCCACCCCCCACCCCCACCCCCACCCCCGCCTCCAGGAAATGTGAGCGTGAATGTTTGTTTTTGTGGCGAGCATCAATGGCGAGTGGAAATCGATGTTTTATGAGAGGATTAAGGGGTTTTTGCGACAGTGAACGATGGGTGAAATTTGAAGGCAGACGTATGGTTTTCAGCCCCACCCCAATAATAGGTGACAAATGTTAAGAATCAGTATACATGTGTAACATTTATCTGCGTGTTTACACAGTAAACAGTTAACTTCAGAAAACAATGGAAGAAGCAAGACACCGTCTTTTAGGTAACGCTGCGAGAGAGTCGTGACGTAGCTGCGAAAGACTAGTGATAGAGGTGGAAGAGATTCGTGATACCTGTACATCTGCTACATGATCTTCAGAATGCGATCTCCTTTTACATCATGCTATGCCTGTTCTTCACCAACTGCACTGGCTACAGATTCAGCAGCTCATTACTTCCAAGATCGCTGCGATTACGTACAAGGCGCTGCACGAATATCGTCGCCCATGTACGTGCAGAAGCTCTTGTGTACCTACAAACCAGCCAGATGTTTTCGTTAAGCTGCTTCTAACATCCTCGTTGCCCCGAGATCACGCAGCAGAGCCGGTGACTGCACCTTGTTCAAGCAGCGGCAGCAATAGAGAACTCTCTTCCGTGCAGTGTTACATTTAAATCAGCTTTGAAAACTACGGCACATGTGTAAAACACTGTCAACAAGTTTGTCATGACTGGCGTTTTAACTCCGGTTATTTATTTTCTGATGCTTTTTAGCTTTTGATGACTACAGTTTATTTATATATTATATATTTATATATTATATATATATATGTGTGTGTGTGTGTGTGTGTGTGTGTGTGTGTATGTGTGTGTGTGTGAGCACACACATACATATACACGCACATACATTAACGTATACATACGTGCACACAAATACACGCATGTATGTACACGCATGCTCACACACACACGTGCATACACGCAAACGCACATATACACTCTCTCAATCACACGCTCAGACACGCACACATACACACGCACACGCACACGCACACGCACACATTCGTTCACACAACTGTGAAGAACGTACGAACGTGTGTTACATACCAAGACACTTTTAAAAATGAGTTACATTGGTAGAAGAACATACGTATACGGAACACACATTACAATTACCGGACATGACATTATATGTTCACAATTTCTGAAAGCATGGATGGCTTAACATGATAGGCGATGGTATAGTAACCTGGAAAAATTGACTGCGATAATCACTATTAGGTTATTGCATCATTGCATATAACAAATAAAACCCATTTTCTATATAAAGTAAATTAATGACCATTGATCTATAAATTTACATCAACACTGTTTTAATCAGTCACTAACAGGTAATTTCCATGTTAAAATGGCGCCCACGAAAGTCGGCCACGTTTCATCTTTGGCATGTTTCCATTTATAATTAATATTTTTGATTCGCTTCAAATGCTAGACTATGGTTTTGTGTGTGCGAACGCATTCGCATATATAATTACTTGTGCACGTGTGTGTATGTGTGTGTGTGTGTGTGTGTGTGCGTGTGTGCGTGCGTGTGTGCGTGTGTGCGTGTGTGTATGTGTGTGTGTGTGTGTGTGTGTGTGTGCGTGTGCGTGTGCGTGTGCGTGTGCGTGTGCGTGTGCGTGTGCGTGTGCGTGTGCGTGTGCGTGTGCGTGTGCGTGTGCGTGTGTGTGTGTGTGTGTGTGAACCAATGGTGACACCATATCCTAGACATATACTCTTATGTACAAAAAGTGTCTTACAATAAGAATGGTGTTTCCTTTCTAGACGTTTAACTCCATCAATATATAGGTGACAATATTACGCAGTTCGTCGCCTCTTATGAGCCCTTCCCACACCACAGATGATGAAACATACCTACACCCTACGATAACAACACAAAGGTGTGTGCATATATGCGAGGGTACGTGCGTGTGTGCGTGTGGCTTTGTATACACGCGAACGTGCGTGTGTATGTGTGCGTCTGTGCGTGTGGCTGTGTGAGTGTGCACGTGTGCGCGTGCGCGCGTATGCGCGTGTGCACGTGTGCGCGTGCGCGCGTATGCGCGTGTGCGCGTGTGCGTGTGTGCGTGTGTGCGTGTTTGCGTGTGTGCGTGATCCGATTTATTATTTGACATGTTTGTATAAATATTTGCATGTGCGTTTGAATACTTGAAATAGTGCAGAATTACAGCTGTACCTTGTCATTAACCAGATTATCATATTTGGAGAACATTCAGTATCAACGACAACAAACGACATGTTTCTTTGGAAATTTATTAAAACACATTTCTACACCAGTTTACTTAACACATAAGGATGTGTGTCCTACAGCAAAGGAAATCCACATGTGGCGTATCCCTATGGTGTTGTCTAAAAAAACTAAGTCGCCTAGATCGTCCACTCCATTCCTCTGGATGCAATCTCAATGACATGGCTTCATACTGGATAATACGTGCATATGTCCAAAGTTTCGATTCACTTTGATTACGTCAACTTAGTAAATTAGCTATGTGTGTGTGATATATTTGCTTAATATTTACAAGACAATAAATATGAATCAATATTATCTTGTCACGTCGATTGTTTGCGCCGTCGTTCAAGTATCGTGATCTTCACGTTATCGTCAATCTGAAAAAAAACGATAATTTATTATTAGATTTGTGTCAAAGTATGCCACAATGAAATCATCACGATACTTACATGGATACTTACATTGATTGTATATTTTAGTTAAAACTTATATAAATTTTAATTTATTCACATATACAGAGGTGACGAAAACACTGAACGTATACAAAATACAAAATAGGAGACACGTAGACATAGCAAAGGCACGAAAACAAAGAAGACGTATCAAGTGTCAGGTTGACACCTATTAATAGTGTTGTTGTTATTGCTTTATAACGCGACGTATCCAGTAAAAGGTTAAACTTTCGCAGCGCTGTACATCATTCTAATAATATAAATAGTACAAAATAATCAATAAAAATGTATAAATACCATACAATAGATAGTTGAGTTATTAGTCAATTAATTAAAGCAAATTAGTTCTAATATTAAAAAATAATAAATAAGTTAATTAACATAAATATCAAAATTAGCATTAATCAATTGTTACATGGATTGTTAGAATATGTCAAGAATTTAAAAAGTTAAATCAAATAGTAATACCAAGTAATATATATGGTATGTTCAAAGCAGATATGGTTTAGTATGATTCAAATGGTTTTATAATAACTGTTATTTAAGTAATTTTTGTATGCATATTAATAAAGCCGTGTTTCGTTGTAGCTGCGTTGGACGAATCAAGATGACGTGTTAACGGTGTCGTGTGATATGATATGATACAATCTAAACAGAAGCCACGAAGA
This sequence comes from Escarpia spicata, assembly GCA_963995525.1. Classification (NCBI taxonomy): domain Eukaryota; kingdom Metazoa; phylum Annelida; class Polychaeta; order Sabellida; family Siboglinidae; genus Escarpia; species Escarpia spicata. The sequence continues at coordinate 23,299,563 of OZ023206.1, read as the reverse complement.
CAAACATCAAATTTGGCGATAAGGACGTTGACAGCCTCGGGAATGACACCTTTCAGCATAAGATCATTACATTACGGTGACAATGGCCCAGGCAGAAGTAACGTATAATGTATGTTAAGACATGGAATAAGTCGATTCGTTTCCATATGGAAATACGACAAATATTAATTAATAAATCCTGAAACTACGTGAGTGTAAGGTACGTTTGGATCGTGCCATATGCGGAGAGGGCAACACAAATCGTTCCACATTGGGCAATAATAATAATAATGTATTTATTTCAGACAATCATCATGTCCATAATATAAAAAAATACATCAATAAAAGTATGTAAATAAATATAAAAATACATCGATAAGAACAACATAGTTTTAATGCTATAAATAATGGGATTCAAAGACATATAAATCCTATTCATTAGGCTAAAATTTACCTTTCTGATTACACATTTACCCGAGCTGACATTAGCTGTAGCAAACATATGGCCTAGCGCTACATCTCATGGGCAAATTGTTCAATATCCTGAAAGAGTTGCAACAACGAATTGCTGAAAATTAATTTCTCTAAAGTTCACCCACAACACACACATATAGATATTACTAAAATACGCTGTAAATAGCTTATTTTATACAGCATTTGAACAAATGTGAATTTGTTGACGTAACATATTACTCTTGGCATACAAAAGTCTTACTTTTGCTTGCATGTCAGACTCATCTGACAAGTCATTAGAAAATGACATGTCTAAGATATTTACAAGAGGTGGCAAAGTTTAACGTATTTCCTCATAATGGCATACCAGGGATTTACCCGCATTGTATTTCACGTTATGCTCACATCCATATGAGTAACACATATCTAATAGTGTTCGTAGTCCTTTGGCAGAAGGTGTAAACAGAAGTAGATCATCGACGTATATAAGGTGATTAATAACCATGTTACCAAGACTAAAACCGATTTGTTTTTTGTGCAGTTGTATACTCAGATTATCCTTATAAATTTTAAAAAGTAAAGGGGATAACTTCCCACCTTGCTTAACACCATTGATTACCGAGAAGAAGTCCGAGTAGCTATTTCCCCATCGTATGCAGACACATTGATTATTGAATTCATTGCTGAGTACTCTTAAGATATATTTCGGTACATTTCGTTGTTCTAGTTTCGTTAAAATTTTATATCGATTGACACGATCAAACGCCTTTGATGCATCTAAAAACGCGACGTGCATAGCTGAACAATGTTCAGTATAGAACCTTAATAATTCCTTACATGCAAACACGCATAACTCCGTTCCATGTTTAGGCTTAAAACCAAATTGATTAGGAGTGGTTTCCAAGTATATTTCCATTCTGTTAAAAAACAGTGTCTATTATCTTCGAAAAGATGTTCGATAGATATATTGGCCTATAATTACCTTTATCGTTTACTCGTCTATACTTGTCTTAATAATTGGTACAATAATAGACTGTGGAATTTCTTTTGGTATATAACCATGCACTAAAATCGAAGACACAAGGATAGACAAAAGCGTATTTAATATGTTCTGCATTGATACCGTCCAGACCTGGTGACTTATTTTATGAGTCCATTAATATTATCCATCAGTTAAACTGCACCAACAGTCATAACAGACTTTGTTTGCATGATTGTTCCGCACAACAAAGTCATTGACGTCTGCAGCAGTGCGGGCTTGGTCGATGAATACCCCCATTCAAAAATAACAACTGATATATAACATGTCGGGAATGATGCAACGCAGCATCTTGTGTTCATAGTACGACTGCCATAAGTTAGGTTATGGCTAAACATTTTTAATGTGTAGAAAATATTCTCGCAAATAAAGATTTTTCAAGGAACTTGAGAAGCATCCGAGGAGGAGATTGCAGACCGAACGCACAGTGTGGAAGACGTAATTACATATATGTTAGACCATCCATCCGAGTATTCCGACGTTAAAACCTTACATTTTCAGTCTAGTTTTTCAAGATTTGGAGAAGGACGTGGTTTCATATCTGACATGTATCTAAACACTTCGAGCTAATGACGCTAACAAATATAACCTCCAAGTAGAACCAGCCAGAAGATTACGTCTGTTGAATTGGCCCAGAAATATATATATATATATATATATAAACCGATGGTGACAGCGTACCCTAAACATATACTCTTATGTACAAAAAGTGTCTTACAATAAGAATGGTGTTTCCTTTCTAGACGTCTAACTCCATCAACATATAGATGGCAATATATATGTTCACAGAGTAGTGTCCTGACGTTCTCTAGAAACTACAGGTGATAGTATGCGCCAGCCGTGTGTGCAGTCGTCGCACCACGCCTGACTGCGTGAGAGAACTATGCCACATCATCAGTAACATGGTGCTGATGCACACCTGAAATGTGCTTACTTTCTACGAACTAACAATGCACTATACACCATAACAAAACATACCAATTCAGTGATTACCGAAATTCGTCGGTCCCTCGACTTTCTCTGCAAATCGTTTGACGAAATAAATCAAGGAAACAAACAAACAAACGAATCGCCGAGTTGCTCGAAATCGTAAAATCAAACGACGAAAGAACATGCAAATTGGAAGCGCAAGTGAATGACCTGGAACAAAACTCAAAGAAAAAGAAAATTATCGTCACCGGGCTTAACATTCACAGCTACGCATCAACCGCTACGTCAACAACGCCCAGAAAGCGCAGCTCCTTATCGACCACCGCAGATGAACGCCGCCCACCAGTGAGAGCACCATGATGAGGGCGAACTTCGTTGATTTCGCCCGACGAAAGTTTATTATCTCGCTCGCGCCATACGACATCTCGGCGATCCACGACTTACCACCGCGACGTGACGGCAAGTGGTCGATCATCGTACAACTTCATTCGGCTGAAAAGAAGACCGAGATTATGATGAAACGGGGTACGTTGAAGGGAACTGACATTTATTTCAACGACCACCTATCAACGTTGAACAGCGAACTGTTCAGACAAGCGAGACAGCTGAAGCGCGATAACAAGATCCACAGCGCGTGGTCACAGAACAGTTGTGTTTACATCAAGGTACGTGAAGACGGACATAAACATAAAGTGAAGACTCTCGCTGATTTGGCGAAGGTCTGAACAATGCTTACCGACATTAACTCGCAATGCCGTTGGACACGCTAGACGCTCTCCCCTTTGCGTGAATATGCGACGATGAGTTTGTATTTATGCAATCCGACTATGAATTACGTAACCATGTAAAAATGTAAAAATTGTTATGTGATAAATTGAAATTTCGTTTGTTTGATTACTCCGAATATAGTGCCCATGAAAACGAAAACAATATTGAGCCAGAGAATAACCTATGTAACTTTATCTCCGCAAATTGTAAATATTACTCGGACCTAAAATTGGATGATGACATAAAAAGTAGTCATGGCGGAGATATAATTTTTATTCATTTTAACTCGCGTAGTTTGAATGCAAATTTTGAAAATATTCGTAATTATCTCGATTCGCTTAACATTGATTTCGACGATATTGCTATTTCTGAAACATCAGACGTCCCGGTTTCAATTACCAGGTTATTTATCTTATCACATTGTAAGGGGTTACAAACAAGGTGGTGGTGTGGCACTGTTTGTCAAAGATGATCTAGATTGCTTTAGTATGTCGAGTAAATCAAGAGTTATCAAGGGTGTGTTTGAATGTGTTACGACTGAGTTAAAGTTAGCAAACAGTAGACATATTGTAATTGCTTGCGTATATATGGGTCTGACTTAACTTTATTTTGTGACAACATTGACCGTTTATGTAACCAAGTGTGACTAAGAAAACTTTATTTATCTGTGGTGATTTCAACATAGATTTATTGAAATATGAATCACATGGTGGCACCAAAAAATTCCTAAATTTTAAGTTCAGTCTTGGTATGTACCAGTAATTACTATGCCTACTAGAATCTCGAATGTGCCAGCAACACTTATTGTTAATATATTTACCAACGATATTGATTATGATATCAGGAGTGGGTGATTCATTACTAATATAAGCGATCATTTGCCCGTTTTTGCTATTTGCAAGTAGCCGATGTAGTCGCAGTTGTCCAACTCAATACAAACGTAATACAAGTGTTGAAAATATTAACGCACTAAAAGTTGCGTTCAACGTGCATCCGTGGGACTCGGTGCTTCGTCACACATATATTAATGAGGCATATAGCGAGTTTCTTAACTGTATAAGCAACACTGTCAACGTCGCCTAGTTAATAATAGCAATAAGCGTGAACATAAAAACCCTTGGCTCACGAATGGGTTCAAAAATGCGTGTCGAAAAAAAGTTATACAAACAGTTTCTTGCTAATAGAAATACGTACACAGAAATGAGGTATAAATCGTATAAAAATTAACTAACAGCCGTCATACGATATGTAAAACGTGAATATTATAGTAAGTTATTGTCAGAACACCGGGGCAACCTGTCCGGGACTTGGAAAATGTTACGTAAAATCATGGGGAAATGTCGACATGAGTGCAATAATTATCCTGTGCAATTCGATAACAATGGTATTATATTCTGTGATCGGCCTACGATTGCTAACACGTTCAATAAGTACTTTACAAGCATTGGACCAGAGCTAGCCAAACAAATTGAAACTCCACTAGGAGTGTCAATTCTCGATTACATGGGCGAACCCAAAGAACATTCGATGTTTTTAACACCATCTAAGAAAGAAGAGGTTACACGCACCGTCAATAGTTGCAGAAATAAATTTTCTGTCGATTGTGACAGCATTACAATGAGTCTCGTTAAAAAATATAATTGAATGCATTTCTGAACCTATGACACATATGTGTAATATGTCGTTTAAAAGTGGCGTTTTCCCACATAACAAGAAAACAGCTAAAGTAATTCCTTTATTTAAACCTGGTGACAAACAGTGGTGTACCAACTACAGGCCGATTTCACTTCTACCGCAATTCTCTAAAATACTAGAGAAAATGTTAATTATCGACTTCAAAGCTTTGTGAAATCCTGTAATATCTGAAATTCGTATCAATATGGGTCCAGAGAAGGCATGTCAACTGCTCATGCTTTGGTAGAATTGCTTGATGATATCACAAATTCGTTAGAACATAATAATTGTGCAATAGGCGTTTTTATAGATCTAAAAAAGCTTTAGATACCGTTGACCATAAATTGATGTGTAAAAAAACTAGAATGCTATAGCATCCATGGAAATGCATATAATTGGATTAGCTAATCGTAGCCAATTTGTAAACATTGACGGCTACAGGTCACACACTCAAAGAATAACATGTGGAGTTCCACAAAGTTCTATTCTTGTAATGTTTCTAAACTGGTAACATTTATTTTGTTTGCTGATGACACGAACATCTTCTGCACCTTGAAAATATTGTTTGCAATAAACTACATAAATTGCAATTATTGTTCTCGGTCAACAAATTGTAACTGAACATAGCAAAAACAAACTACATGTTATTCTCTGGTCGAGCCCTTCTATCTTATATAAATATCAATATAAAAAATACACATATATAAAAAGTTCGTGTAACAAAATTTCTAGGATATATTATTGACGATTCGTTAAATTGGAAAGACCATATCAGTCGAGTAGAATCTAAACTCTCAATCAGTGTTGGTATCATGCATAGATGCAGCAAATTACTTAACTGTCATAGTATTTGCATGTTATAGTCCACTCTGTTCTGCCGTATTAATTGTTATGTGTGGAAATATGGGGAACTACGTATTCAACTAATTTGCACAGTATAATTATGTTACAAAAGAAGGTAATACGGCTTATGCACCAGGCACAGTACAACGGCCACGCGACTCCATTGTTTTATAAAGCACTAATTTTAAAGTTTACCGACTTGGTACAATTTAGAATAATACTTATGTATAAAGCTCACACAAAAATGAATAGCCGTTAGATATTCAAAAGGTTATTTGCTAAGTGTGACATTAAGTACTGCACACTACGAGAAAATCGGTTTTCACGAATCCGGGCAACAGCCAAGAGAAGGTAGATGTCTTTATTTGTCTATGGAACAAAACTCTTTGAATGTCACTTTTACCAACATTCGTTCGTGTCATTGTTTTAAAGCACACTATAACAAATATATATTAGAAAGTTGTTGTCAACAGAAGTAATATCATAGCAATGTATAGTTTCATCATGAGGAACCAAATCATAAGCACTACTATACGTTTGTATTTTGTTTTGAAATTCACACCAAGTAAAAACAACTGTTACAGGTGTCGACAAAGGAGTAGCATAACATTATAAGTAGTTTTACTTCAATGGTGGTCCCTTTATATGTTTCGCCAAATGATTTATATACTTAACATGTATATTAAAGTGTTTGTCTGATTCGTTCGAATAATGTTTTGTTTGATTGATTGATTAACTGACTGATTGATTGATTGATCGATTGATTGATTCATTCATTCATTGTTTGATTGATTGATTGTTTGAATGAATGATTCATTCATTCATTCATTCATTGAATACTAACAGATCTTTTCTCTTATGATCCGTTCCCCCACCACGGATGAAAGAAACCTACACCCTACGATAACAACAATAAGGCCATAGTGCGTGTGTCCGTGTGTGCGTGTGCGCGTGTGCGCGTGTGCGCGTGTGCGCGTGTGCGCGTGTGCGCGTCTGCCCGTGTGCGCGTGTGCGCGTGTGCGCGTGTGCGCGTGTGCGCGTGTGCGCGTCTGCCCGTGTGCGCGTGTGCGCGTGTGCGCGTGTGCGCGTGTGCGCGTGTGCGCGTGTGCGCGTGTGCGCGTGTGTGCTGTGTGCCTGTCTATGTGCATTTGGCCTTGTGTGCATGTGTGCGTGTGTGTGTGTGCGCGCGTGGGTATGTGTGTGCATATTTGCGCGTGTGTGTGTGCGTAAGTGCGTGTGTGACTGTGTGAGTGTGTGTGTGTGAGTGTGTGTGCATGTATGCTGTGTGCGTGTGTATGTGCGTTTGGCCTTATATGCACGTGTGCGTGTGAGAGCGCGTGAGTATGTGTGTGCATATTTGCGCGTGTGCGTGTGCGTGCGTGTGCGTGTGTGCGTGTGTGCGTGTGTGCGTGTGTGCGTGTGTGCGTGTGTGCGTATGTGCGTGTGTGCGTGTGTGAGTGTGTGAGTGTGTGTGCATGTATGCTGTGTGCGTGTGTGTGTGCGTTTGGCCCTATGTGCACGTGTGCGTGTGAGCGCGCGGGAGTATGCGTGTGCATATTTGCGCGTGTGCGCGTGTGTGCGTGTGTGCGTGTGTGCGTGTGTGCGTGTGTGCGTGTGTGCGTGTGTGCGTGTGTGCGTGTGTGCGTGTGTTCGTGTGTGCGTGTGTGCGCGTGTGTGCGCGTGTGTGCGCGTGTGTGTGCTTGTGTACGCGTGTGTGTGTGTGTGTGTGTGTGTGTGTGTGTGTGCGCGCGCGCGTGAGTATGTGTGTGCATATTTGCGCGTGTGCGTGCGTGCGTGCGTATGTGCGTGTTTGCGTGTGTGCATGTGTGCGTGTGCGCGTGTGTGCGTGTGTGTGCATGTATGCTGTGTGCGGGTGTATGTGCTTTTGGCCGTATGTGCACGTTTGCGTGTGTGTGTGTGTGTGGGCGCGCGCGTGATTATGTGAGTGCATATTTGCGCGTATGCGTGCGTGTGTGCGTGTGTGTGTGAGTGCTTGTGACTGGGTGTGCACGCATGCGTGCGTGTGTGTCTGCACGCGTGTGTGCTTGCGAGTGTGTCTCTGTGTGCGTGTGTATGTGTATGCGTGTGCGTGTACGTGTGCGTGTGCGTGTGTGTCTCTGTGTGCGTGTGTATGTGTATGCGTGTGCGTGTACGTGTGCGTGTGCGTGTGCGTGTGCGTGTGCGTGTGCGTGTGTATGTGCTTGTGCATGTGCAGTGTGTGCTTGAGTGTTATGTGTGTATGTGTTCGTTGGGGCAGGGGTGTGATCATACGAACGATAGTGATTGTGATTGTGTGTGCGATTTTTTAGTTGACATGTTTATATCAATATTTACATGAGCGTTTGAATATTTCAAATAGTGCAGAATTAGAGTTGTACCTTGTCATTAGCCACAAAATCGTATATGGTGTTCATTTAGTATCAACGACAACAAACAACATGTTTCTTTGGAAATGTTACCCTTTATTTCCACACCTTTCCACACCAGTTCAATGAACACGTAAGGATGTGTCTCTTGCAGCAAAGAAGGTCCACTTGTGGCGTGTCTCTATGGTGTTGTCTTAACAACAAAGTCACATAGTTCGCTTACTCCTTTCCTATGTCTGTAATCTCAAGTGCATGGTTTCATACGGGGTAACACGTGCATATATCCACAGTTTTGTTCCACAGTGAGTGCGTCAAGTTAGTTAACTAGCTGTGTCAGTGAGGTATATTTCTATAATATCAAACAGTTCGTTCTCTGTTTGTGTGTGCCTTTACCTCTCCGTCAGTTTTGCATGTATCGGGCTAAAATGTTGCATGTGATCTAGCGGGCCCATTGCGATGGTACTGAGATTGAGACATTTTCGAAATTCGTCCGGGGTGTGGAGAATTTGGGGGCTCAATATCCCAAAAGCCAATACGTGGATTTCCATTCGCGGAATTTCATGTGTTTCTGTATCATCGTAAATCTAATTATGCCATCTACAAATATGTCGATGGATGTATACAGAAATGTTGAATAGTTTTTAAGTTATTGACGTTTAAAAATCCTCAGCGTTTAACATGCACCAGGTCTACTAGGCGCTGGTCACGTCCGCACGCTTAAAATAGCGCCCTCTTTCGCATTTCATATATTTCCTACAGATCATATCATTTTGTTATTTAGCGTCGAAATTATCGCCCATCAAGTTAGCGTATAATTAAAAAAACTGAGAGTCAAATGTCATATTGGATAACTAGGTCTACGACACATCAATAGTATCAAACAGTTCATTCTATGTTTGTTTGTGCACCCAAATCTCCGTTAATTGTGCATGTATCGGACTGACATTTCAACCGAGCATCCGCTGTAGCTTAGTACGTCAACTAGACGGGTCAGCGTTTGAGACTGAGATTTCTAGTAAAAGGTTGTCCTAAGAACTACAGTGTATGCCAGTGACTAGTTTCCATTTATGAATGCGGGTGGGCTGGAAACATTTAGGATGGGTTTGGGGTGTCTGGTACATATGACTGCCTTTTTTCCGCAGCCACCGCCGGGTAACTCAGCTAGTGCTTAATATTTACAAGACTATATATATATGAATCAATATAATCTTGATATGTCGATTGTTTGCGCCGTGGTTCGAGTATCGTGATCTTCACAATATCGTCAATCTGAAAACAACGATAATTTGTTATTATATTTGTGTCAAAATGTGCCACAATGAAGTCTTCACGTGATGTGTATTTACATTGATTGTACATTTTAGCTAAAACTTATGTAACAGCTATTATTCGCACATGCAGAGATGACGAAAACACTGAACATAGCTTATACAAAATAGGAGACACTTGGACATAACAAAAGCAATAGAACAAAAAAAAAAGAGGACATATAAAACGGTACATTGTCACATATTAATATTGTTGTTGTTATCGTTTTTTAAAGGGCCATATCCAACAAAAGGTTAAACGTTCGCAGCGCTGTTCGTGACTCTAATAATATAAATAGTACAAAACAATCAGTAACAATGTATCAATACCATAACATTGATAGTTTAGTTATTAGTCAATTATTTAAAACAAAATTAGTTTTAATATTAAAATAAATCAATCGGTTAATCAAGATGAATATATCAAAATAAGCATTACTCAATTGTAAAAAGGATTACTAGAATATATAAAAAATAAACAAATTACACGGAATAAAAATACCGTACTAATAGATGAGGTATGTTAAAAACAGATATAGTTCAATTTGATTCAAATGGTTTTATAATAATTGTTGTTTAAGTAATTTTAATGGACGTATTAATAAAGCCATGCTTCGTTTTAGCTGCATTGGAGGAATCAAGATGACGTTTAGAGGGCGTCATGTGATACGGTATAATGACCCTATACAGAATAAAGCCCTGCGTGGGCTGGAAATCTGAGACCGTAACCGCCCCGCAACTATGTCATTTGACCCGCAGCCCGCCCCGCATATTACAACTCAGCCCGCAGCCCGCTCCGCCCAGCATATTTTGCCACATCCTGGCCCGCAGCCCGCCCCACCCAGCAGTAACTTGGCCCGCAAACCGCCCCGCCCCGCAGTAATTAGTCAAAAGTCAGCCCGCACCCGCCCCGCAACCCACAACAGATAACATGGAATCATTAAAAATATATCATCTTTATTAATCCTTGTTGTTTACAATATTAACAAATGCACGGCGCTGGGTGACAACCATGTCGTACTTGGAATTCCATCTTTAAGACAAATTGAACCCTTGTCATTATAATGCAAATGCCTGAAGGTGGTAAGCAGACCTGGGACAAAGTAAAGGTACGAGTACAATTTTAACGTATTTTTAAATTATTAATTAATCTAATTGATATAACTCAGCACAAGTGAATATGCAATGACAGTTGATCATTTTTTGTATGAAGAACAATTAAATTCACACCACTGCCATTAATTTCAGTGGCATCCTATGATCTTACAATCTATTTGCCATTGTACTGCATGAACATGAGTTTTTCAAAGGTTGAGTCTGGTGCACAAAGGCAGTGTTGCAATTTGCTGATATTAGAAGTTGCAATTAATTTTTTTCAAAATCCCCTCTGGACCAGGCTACTGGCACCGGATTATACTAGTGTAGAAGGCAGTTTGACTTGAGCTATCTTACTTCTACAGAGGCAGACTGACAGTTCTTGTTCTTAGCAGTTAGCACTGTCAGCCAGTGCCAAGTGGCATGGTCTCCAGTCCCCACACATCAAAGGCATTATGCTCTTTATGGACATCCCGGTGGCTTAATTACACAAACAGATTGATGGCCTGAACTGATATTTCCACCTGGAGGAAGCCACTAATCACACCTGACTGAAGCTGGCAAGGCAGGCCAGCACATGTTATCATAACACTGTTTAAACACAAACAAACAGGCAATCCGGTAATCCCCAATTAACTAGCACAAAGAATGTCCCACCTTTGAATAACTGGTGACCATTCATGAGTTACAAAAATCAGCCCGCAATAACCCGCATGTAGAAATTACTAGCCCGCAGACCGCCCCGCCCCGCAGTGACCTGACCCGCAGATCGCCCCGCCCCGCACAAATTGAAACTTAACCCGCGGATTGCGGGCCAAAACCCGCCCCACGCAGGACTTTAACACAGAAGCCGCGAAAACATACATCAAATGTGGCGATAAGGACGATGACACGCGTCGTGGTTGACACCTTCCGGCACAAGAACGTTAACTTACGGTGACAGTGGCACTGGCGGAAGTGACGTCTAAAGTCTGCTCAGACATAGAATGAGTCGAATCCTTTCCATCTGGAAATAAGACAGGTATTATTTCATAAATCTTGACATTACGTGAATATATGTTACTTTTGGATTTTGTCATACTGGGAGAGGGCAACATAAATCGTTCCACACTGTATGTTACACGCAAGAAAGTTATTGACGTCCATAACAGTGCAGGCTTCAGCGTAGCCTAAAGATGTACTCTTATGTGCAAAAAGTGTCTTACAATAAGAATGTTGATTCCTTTCTAGACGTCTAACTCTATCAACATGCAGATGACAATACTAAGCGGTTCGTCGCCTTCCAACACCACGGATGAAATATATCTACGCCCTACGATAACAACACAAAGGCCAGTAGGGTAAATTATAATAACGTATAATAGAAACAGATGCTGGAATCTAGATGATAAATGACGCAATTTTATGTGATATATTTATGTAATCAGATTGGAACAATGGCGTGTGGTGAAGGACAATACCGCCCAGCTTTCAGTCCACTTAGATATCTGATTGGCCCCTGGATAATACTATTAGGGCATTATTCCCAGGACTATGCCAGACTCTTGGACAACACCCCCAACCGGGACAAGGGAATGTAGAGTAAAGCAATCATAAATAATGTTGTTTGTTTTATTTCATTTATGTTCTGTCTAGTGCATTGAACACAGTATACACTATTTTACATTTTAGTCATATTATATTTTAATGTATTTGAAAGTCCGTGAATGACATTTACTTTTTCCGATTTACATAACAATATGAGTCAAACTGACGTCGTTTTCTCAAACAGTTGGTTTTTTAAGTTTGCTTCAATTTTAGCAATAATTAAAAAAACTACTGCAGACATTTCAACAAATGAGGTATCATTTTAAAGCTCGTGACCTGTGAAATTCAAAAACACACAAAACTTAATTTCACAATTTTGAGACTTAACAACCATTCTACTGTGGTACGTCACAAATATGTATGCGACATCGTAGGAAAACATAAGCGTCTTACCCTGCTCAGTAGGTACGTTCTTCTCAATAGCCCCAGGTCGAATACGCAATCGTCCATTTCGCTTTTAATGCTGCGTCGGCCGTAAGCTCCTCCACTGCCCCAACCCAAGCTCTGCGTCATCTGTCCAGTGACCGTGATCGGACAACTGGCCAACAGTAGGACCGCGGCGGTCACACATACGGACATCAGCAAGGGAAAGTTCATCTTCGACGTCCACTAGATCTGGACACACAAACGTCATCATTTTAATACATGCATGTCAAGAATTCAGACTTTGCTTAAATGTAGCAACGTATTGTCTTTTGTATTGTCAACTCACTCCATCTAGTATACATTTAATCTTTTTTTCATCTTGGTCTCCCAAATATGTTTAACAAACACAATGTTTAAGTGTAAGTTAACCGTTATATGTATAAACTTATAGTTTCGGTTCTCGTATACTATGGCTACATTGCGTGGCGAACTGGAAGGTTGGTATCCATACAACGTTATCGGTCAATTTATGGTCAATTTATTACTGTTCTTCATTAAAACGTAGCTAGGAATTTCAATGTGTTATAACATATATCAAGAGACAAACACAAAGAGGCAGGAAGAGACAGAGAGAAACAAACAGAGACAGACAGAGACAGACAGAGACAGACAGAGACAGACAGAGACAGACAGAGACAGACAGAGACAGACAGAGACAGACAGAGACAGACAGAGACACACGGAGACAGACAGAGACAGACAGAGAGAGACAGAGACAGACAGAGACAGACAGAGACAGAGAGAGACAGACAGAGACAGACAGAGACAGACAGAGACAGACAGAGACAGACAGAGACAGACAGAGACAGACAGAGACAGACAGATACAGACAGAGACAGACAGAAACATACATAGACATATAGATAGAGAGAGAGAGAGAGAGAGAGAGAGAGAGAGAGAGAGAGAGAGAGAGAGAGAGAGAGAGAGAGAGAGAGAGAGAGAGAGAGAGAGAGAGAGAGAGAGAGAGAGAGAGAGAGAGAGAGAGAGAGAGAGAGAGAGAGAGAGAGAGAGAGAGAGAGAGAGAGAGAGAGAGAGAGAGAGAGAGAGAGAGAGAGAGAGAGAGAGAGAGAGAGAGAGAGAGAGAGAGAGAGAGAGAGAGAGAGAGAGAGAGAGAGAGAGAGAGAGAGAGAGAGAGAGAGAGAGAGAGAGAGAGAGAGAGAGAGAGAGAGAGAGAGAGAGAGACATAGACAAAGACAGAGACAGACAGACAGAGCCAGAGAAAGAGAGACAGAGACAGATAGAGACAGACAGGGGCAGACAGAGACAAACAGACACAGACAGAGACAGACGGTGACATACAAAAACAGACAGAGAGAGACAGAGACAGACAGAGACTGACAGAGACAGACAGAGACAGACAGATACAGACAAAGACAGACAGAGACAGACAGAGACAGACAGAGACAGACAGAGACAGACAGAGACAGACAAAGACAGACAGAGACAGACAAAGTCAGACAGAGACAGATAGAGATACACAGAGACAGACGGAAATAAACAGAGACAGACAGAGACGTACACAGACACACATAGACACAGATAGGTAGCTGACAGAGAAAGACAGAGAGACACACAGACACACAAAGATTGATCTTTTGCCATAAGGCTGAACTTCACTGCGAGCTCGGTAGCGGCACATCCATAGCTCAAGCTCGATCACTAGCGACCAATATTTGAACGTGTGAATATCAGCCGATTGCCTTTTGCTCCACATCTCGAACGACTCAGCAGGAGGCCCCTGCACATTGGACGTGTACTGAGAGTACGCATTTCGCTTCAAGAGAGAGAGAGATAGAGAGAGAAAGAGAGAGAGAGAGAGAGAGAGAGAGAGAGAGAGAGAGAGAGAGAGAGAGAGGGGGGGGAGAGAGAAAGACAGACAGAGAGTCAGATTGACAGAGATAGAGACAAAGAGGGAGAGAGGCAAAGAGGGGAGAGAGTGAGAGAGAAAGAGAGAATGTGTGTGTGTGCTTGCGTGTGTGTGTGTGTGTGTGTGTGTGTGTGTGTGTGTGTGTGTGTGTGTGGTGTGTGAGTGTGTGTGTGTGTGTGTGTGTTGTGTGTGTGTGTGTGTGTGTGTGTGTGTGTGTGTGGTGTGTGTGTGTGTGTGTGTGTGTGTGTGTGTGTGTGTGTGTACGTGTGTGCATGTGTGAAGAATGTGCGTGTGTATGCGCGTGTGGCCGTGATTGCACACTTGCGTGTGCGTTTGTGTCGCTATCGTTTGTGTGTGTTGCTATCGACACCTGGACAATCTGTATTATATATTATGTTGTTGTATGGATTAAACTAAAACATGTTTAAATCCTACATGCATAACTCTTGACATTAAATAACACTTTATGCAGCTCCTTGGGGCGACTGGTGCTGGAATCAAATAGTGGAAATATGTATATATATATATATATATAATTGATTGGACCGCGTGACGGCATATCAAGCAAAATGTCACTAAGCGTCAACTTGACGTCATCAACACTACATGCACTGCGGGAAGTGGCATTGTCTCTGTATTGTGTAATGAGAAATTGGGCGTATTTTATTGAACATAGAAGGGCTTACAATGAAATGACGAAGGCAAAATCCAACCACTGAATGTTTCACATAACGCGCGAGTGAATGGAGAGAGGGAGAGAGGGAGAGAGAGGGAGAGAGGGAGAGAGGGAGAGAGGGAGAGAGGGAGAGAGGGAGAGAGGGAGAGAGGGAGAGACAGGGAGAGAGGGAGAGAGGGAGAGAGGGAGAGAGGGAGAGAGGGAGAGAGGGAGAGAGGGAGAGTGAGAGATAAAGAGAGCGTGTGTATGTGTGCGTGCGTGCGTGCGTGCGTGCGTGTTTGTGTGTTTGCGTGTTTGCGTGTTTGGTCGTGTACACTCACAAAAACACGAGCACAAATCCATATGTACTTGCACACGACATGCAACGAACGCGCACACGCACGTCCGCATATATGTTTAATGTAGCTTTTTCTCATTGCAGCGCCAACAAATTACTAACGACTAAACAGTTTAAATAACATACTTTGTCTGGTGTGTTAAGTTGTCGTACCTTTGTATGTTGTATCCAGGTTTTGGTTATGTTGATATCCACCGCCATAGCGTCATACCAAAGAAATTAAATTGTGTGTAGCCGTTTCAAATATCCGCTTCACATATCATATATATATTACGGCCTAAGTCACCGACAATAGCATAATTTCTTAATCAAAAACCTATTTTAACTAACTTTTATTGCATATTGTGGCTGTATACAATATGATTATTTGAATGTTATGCAATGAGATGTGTTTGTGGCATTGTTTTGTGTCATCATCAGTTTGCGTTATTACTGTAGCTTTCGCAGATATGCATACGCTTCAAAAGTTCGCTATCATCGTATGGCTTATGTCGCCGGGAATAACATAATTTGGTAATCAAGAACCGTTTTTAACTAATGCATTCGTGAATATATGGATACTCTGGCTGTGTGTAATGTGATTATTTCAATTTACTGTAATGGCGATTTTGTATCGCTGTTTTGTGTTAGTGTCTCGTTGTTACGATAGCTTTAGCAGATATGCTGTCGCTCATGCTAGTGTTACTGTTGTTGTCACATCCGCCTCTACGCATGGGGTTATATAATATACCTTAGCAAGACACCAACCATGCTAACACGAACGACTCACAATTATTCTCGGTCGACAACTGTATTGTCGACTTGCTACGAATCAACGTCACAACAGGTAAATATGCAAATACAGCAACATCAACGTTAAACATTAAGCCATAACATAAACGATAAGGTACGTTCTTACGTAACACGATATCCAGTCCTTAGGCCAGCTCAAACGTACAATTCGCTGGCAGACCTGTTAATCTAACACCAGCTCGACTTCTCCGTGAAAAAGTCAGCCACATGTCTGTAACTCACCTGCAGCAGTATAACGTGGTTGATAACTTCGATCCTCAAATCGTTCATTAAGTTCCAAGCGAGTATCGTGATTTCTCAAACTTGTGTTACGATTGCACTGCACTCCTCCGTATATATAGTCGATGTGTTATAGTAATAATAATAATATTTTATTTTGTTAAGCGCCACATCCAATATTGTTCACAGTGCTTTACAACAATATACAAGTGTATGTTAAAAATAATGCATTTGAATAAAAACAATAGTTATTATATCATAGATAAAATGAACTAATAATAATAGCAATTAAAACAATAAATATAGTAGAAGTAGAAAAGGAATGTGATGTATTTTATCATAAAATAATATTTTAAAGATAATTTTGTTTTATATAAATAAACTAAAATTTATGTAAACATCAATAAATTAGGCTAAAATGTATACGAAAAATAAATAAATAAATAAGAAATAAACGTTAAACATCAATTAGCTATGGTAAAACAGTGTTGGTAAGGGTCCGAGTTACATATACGCTGCAGTGAACAGATGAGTCTTCAGCACAGATTTAAATGATTCCAGGGATGTTTTGTTAGTAACGCTTGACGGCAGAGCGTTCCACACTGTTGCCGCTGCGTGAGCAAATGTACAGTCACCGGCTCTGCTGCGTGTTCTCGGGACAACTAGTGCGTTCGAGTCAGCAGACCGAAGACGTCTGGCTGGCATGTAGACACGCACGAGTTTCTGCATGTAGACAGTCGAGAGGTCTTCGTGCAGCGACTTGTACGTAAGAACAGCGATGTTACTAATGTCACCGCCGTCTCCGTCGTTGTATGACACATTGCTTGAGCTATGTGCGTACATACATACAGATGATTGACGTTTCCCGGACTCCTAATTAGTCACGGTATGTTAGACCACACACCGTGTTACGCACCTACATTTACTGCCTTACACTGTATTACTCAATGTTCGACAATTTCTGCGTTTTCCGTATTTATATAGAATATACGTATAGTCGTGAAGATGTCACAGTCGAGCCAACCGAGCCAGCCCAGGAAACAGAAGTGATGAAGAGATGAACATACGGCGGCGAAAAATGTTTAGTCGTGCTGAATCTGCGGCAGCCTCCTCATTATGAATTTCGTTCCCGCGCCACTGCATACACGCTATAAGAAATGGCTAGGCAGATTAGCATATAACATAGGAAAGTTTGTGCATTTTGTATACATTCATAACGTTTATCTACGTGTTTACACAGTGACCAGTTAACTTCAGAAAACAATGGAAGAAGCAAGACACCAACATTTTAGGTAACACTTTGAAGGCAAATTCTTAGGCCTACGCTGTGCGGCTTAACATATTTTAGTGAAACACAAGAAGCCGTCAACGACTCCATCCTCGACGTTAACAATAGGTCGGTATGTATTACTAGGTTCTCTATTGTTTGTTTATGCACTCATGAGTACCTCTGGAGTAGTACACCCTTGAGGTGGCAAAATGAATGAGAAGCTACATAACATATGTAGCTTCTGATCTAAGTTGGAATGCACATGTACATGAAATAGTTTCAAAGGCAAGCAAAAGAGTGTATACGATCTATCAGTTGAAACGGGCTGGTATCAGTCAAAATTATGGTTGGAATTTATGTGTCTGTGATTAGACCAGTAGTGGTCTCTGCTTGCCCGGCATGGCACACGAATTTGCCTAAATACTTATCGGACAACATCGAGATAATTCAAAAAACGGTGTGTTAAAACAATGTATCTGGTTATGCGTACGAGAATATTCTGCAGATGGTAAATTTGTCAATTTTGCATGATAGGCGCTGTTACAGTGTTGCCGTCGGCCGTCGCAAATGTTAATTTTCGGGTGTGTTTGTGGGTTCCGAGTTCGTATTTTCGTTTTACACTGGTGAGTTCCGGTAAATATGGCGACCGCTGTGTTTACACAAATTGAATAAACACTTATAATTTATTCATTGTGTTTAATTAACGTAGATTCCGTAACATCTTATTCAATTTGTACTTTGTACATTCGCCGCTTGAAGGTCTGTTACGCTGGCCTGTCATTGTGGGTGGAAATTCACCGCTAGCCTTCGTTTTCCACTCTCAAGCTTATCGACGCCGAGCGTTCAGCGATTTCCGATGTATGGTGCGCCGTCATCGCCATAATTACCGACACCGAAATTCACCGCAATCATGTCGAATCACGGTGAAATAGAGACTGTTCCTAAGACTTTGAATAAAGCTAAGAGCGACCGCGCCAGTACCAAACGCAAAATTACGAATTTCATCAAGGAAGGTGATTCGTTATTGAAAGCTGATGAGGGACTTCCAAGTACTGAATTTCGACATCTCGCTGAACGTATTCGAAAAGAGTTGGATGTTCTACACGTCGACAACGAACATTTTATCACCTTGAAATGCAGTGCGTTAGTGTTAGATGATGAAGCTACTGATGAGAAAAAGGACTTTGAAGAACAAGTAATTGCAGAAATTGAAAGCAACTACCTTGATGAAGTTAGAGACAGAGCCATACCTATGATCCATGAACTCATCAAGAAAGCTGAAAGTGTTCTACGCCGAGACTTACCACCGATACCACTTTTACCAGCGCCGCTCGCCCCAGCTCCGGCAGCCCAAATGCAAAAGCTCAAGTTTCCAACATTTTCTGGAGACATCTGTGACTACAAGCGGTTCAAAGAACTCTTCATTCATTTCACTAAACACCTAGACCAAACCGAATGTCTGTATCAGCTAGTCGAATCCATGCAACGTCCCGTCGAGAGGAAGAAAATCAAGCCGTGTACCAACATCAACAGAGCTTGGGAAATTCTTGATGAAACCTATGGGGATGACGACCGCCTCGTCGATACTCTTCTACATGATCTTGAGGACTTTAACTCGTACGCTACAAAAGGAAAAGTCAATCTCGCTGAAATGGAAAAGTTCACTGAAGCCATCCAGAACTTTATCACTCAAGTAGAGGGCATTCATATGACGCAAGACTTAAACGGTCGACTATTGGTCACACAAATCCGCCGAAAGTTATCGGAGGAACACTGCCTGTTATTTCTACAAAGAGTTGCTGATGGAAAGTCGGAAGACTCAGTCTATGGTTTAGCCAAATGGTTGAACTCGCACCTCATTCTTCTCAAGAAGACAAAGTCGCAAATCGAATGTGTTAACCAATCTCCGGTTCTACCGAAATCGAAAACTGCAGGACAGTCTACGGTGTCCTCTGGAGCTAGAGGAAGAAAAGGTTATGGCGTGAAATCTGACTTTGTGAATACTCGGAAGGAATATAACACCATGTCTACACCGAAGTGCCCGATTCATCCTCAAATCTCGAATCACTTCTTGAAAGGCTGCTACAAGTTTCGCAATCTCCCACAAGCCGAGAAAATTGACTTGATGAACACTCATGGAATATGTCACCGATGTGGACATAACAACTGTGTCGCTGGAAAACATCCATTCAACTATGATGACTGTCAATTCATTGCGAACTGTCAGATTCCGACTTGTGGTATGAACACTCACTTTTCATCGATTTGCCCACGTGTGTATGGTCTAGACGGTTACAACCACTTCGATAGGAAATCTATCTCAGCCGATCTACAGAAACTCAAATCCTATGGTTGAATCCAGCAGTTCAGGCAAGGAACGTGTCACATGTGCTCTGCCAACCGTCATGGGATATATACGTTTTGGTGCAAAGAAGACCAAGGTCCGGATACTCCTCGACACCGGAAGTCAGATATCGTTGATACGTGAAGGAATCATCCCTCAGTCAGACACTTGTCACATGCAAGATTTCAACCTTACAACGGTTGGAGGTGTTACTGTGAACCACAAACTTCGTGTCGTTGAATGTACCCTCGAAAGTCTAGATGGAACATTTAACAGAGAAGTCCGACTTACCGAGATGAAGAGACCATGTGGTGATGCTCAGATTGTCACCAATTCACAACTCCGCCGCTATCCTCATCTTGAGGACATCGATATCGTTGAAGCTTACGATGAGAAAATTGATGTCTTGCTTGGTGTGGAGAATGGTGACATACTCATATCAGAAGAACGTGTCATGGGTACAGACTTCGAAGATCCAGTTGCTGTTAGATGCCCATTAGGATGGTACATTCAAGGAGGTCGTGGCACAGAGGACATTCTTGCTAACGCAATAGTCAACTTCACACAAGTGTCCGCTATCAGTGATGTAGAAGATTTCTTAGGCATCGAACGTGTGGGCATGGAACCGAGACACTGCAAATGTGTAACTGAAGAACAAGATCACTTAGCGACGCAAACTATGAAGGAAAGCGTAGTCCAACTAACCGATGGTACCTACCAGATTCGCCTCCCATAGAGGAAGTCACCGCAAGGTTTGCCGAACAACTACGATTACGCTGTCAAACGCTTCATGAACCTGGAGAAGCAGTTCCGGAACAAACCTCGCGAATGGGAAGTTTACTCGAAAGTGATGGACGATCAACTCAACCGTGGAGTTGCTCGTCTTGTGCCGTCTTTAGAATTCGAAGCACACATCAGCCAGGGCCAAAAAATGTGGTTCTTGCCTCATTTCGCAGTGATGAAAGACTCCGTTACTACTCCAGTACGTGTTGTCTACGACGGCAAGGCTAGGTACCAAGGACACTGTCTGAATGACCACTTTGCCAAAGGTGACAATCTCAATGTAAACCTCTTTGATGTTGCACTTCGCTTCAGAGAGTACGAAGTGGGTGTGATCGCTGACATTAGTAAGATGTTCCAAGCTGTCAAAGTCACTACAGAAGATGCCCGCTTCCATCGTTACGTGTTTCGCAAACATCCAAATGACCCGATTCAGGTTTATGAACTGCTCACTTTTACCTTTGGTGACAAACCTTCTCCTACAGCAGCAATTGTCGTTCTCCGTCATGTTGCTGCAAATAATGCTACCGACGACTCCGAGATCCAGCGTATTGTCGCCAACCCGTTCTACGTGGATGATCTGAACGACTCCCAGAGATCGATCGAGGGCACTCTCCGCCTGAAACATAATCTTACCGTCGCTCTTGATAGAGGGAACTTCAAGATCCGGAAATGGTTGTCGAACAAGTCAGATGTTTGTGATACCGAGTACTATCCTAAGGATGACATCGCTATGGCACTCGGTAACCGTTGGAACCTAGTAGAGGACACACTTAGTGTCAAAGAAGTAACCATCAACGAATGTACTCCGACGAAACGCAACATTCTCAAGACGACTGCATCCTACTACGATGTCTACGGAATGCTGTCAGGAATCTTCGTCCGACCAAAGATGTTGCTTCAGAAGCTCTGGATTTTTGGTCTTGATTGGGACACTCCAGTTAGTCCAGACAGTGACTTGTTTCAGATGTGGGAAAGTGTGAAGCAGGACCTGAAAGATGTTGGCACCGTCAAGATTGAACGCTGTCTGATCCCAGAAAAGTTCCGCGGAATGTCGCCATTGCCAGAAGTATCCCTCCATGGAGCCAGCGATGCTTCCGAAGATGCCACGGGGATTGGAGTCTGGCTGAGATGGTCTGCGAAAGAAGATGATGATGCTGAGCTATCGTTCGTTTGCGCCCGAGCAAGATTGACTCCGTTGAAGCAGACAAGTATGCCGCGTAAAGAGCTTCAGGCAATTCTTCTCCTGAGTCGCATGATGCTCACTGTGGAAAATTCTCTTCGGATTGAGATCGCCTACAAAAGGATATGGACAGACAGCATGACAGCCATTAGCTGGCTTCGGGGACAATCGAAATCCTTCCGTTCGTACGTGGCCAGTCGAGTCGGGGAAATAACGTATGACTTTGATCCCGTCACTGACATTGCTTACGTACCGAGTGGTCAGAATGTCATTGATCTCGTCTACCGTGGTGTTGATGTCAGTCAATTGCAGAAAGTCATTGATGGACCTGGCTTCCTGAAATTACCTCCCGTCTACTGGCCTACAACTCCTAAGAACGTCCCAGTTGACAAGGACGATGCTGAGCAAAAGAAGTTTCACATCCGCAATGCCAAAGTGCTGACGTTGAATGTGACTCGGCTTGATCCTATCGTCGATCCGACAAAGTTCTCCAGTTGGCCTCGTTTGGTAATGATGACAGCCCGGGTGATGTCTCTGAAAGACTTACCCAGGACCCAGTGGTTGAAGCAATTCGTATCAAAGATCTGTCAACTTCCGTCACGCCGAAGAATTAAAGAAGCTTAACTGTACTAGATTCGATATGCTCAGAAGGACCTTGACCTGGAAGATAAGCACATATCCAAGCTGAATCCATTTGCCGATGACAAACAAGTCTTCAGAGTAGGAGGTCGTATTCGTAACTCTCCGCTGTCCTTCGACATCCGTCATCCATGTCTCCTGCCGCGGAAAACTCACATCAGTTTGCTCATCGCCCGTGACAGACACAGGCATGCTCTTCACAGAGGACATCTCAGTACTGCCGCTGAAATCAGGAAGATGTACTGGATTGTTGGCGATACGAACCTCTGCAAACGAATGGTTCGTGATTGCAAGGTTTGCAACTGTCATCGAGGAAAACCTTTACAGCAAAAGATGGCCGATTTGCCCAACTTCCGCATCAAGCCTTTCTTCACCTCCCTTCCAGACGACGATATTGGATTACCTGGGACCGATCCAAGTGAAACTTACCCGAAACACCGTTGCCAAGGGATGGTGTGCAGTCTTCGTCTGTGCTGTTGTCCAAGCAGTACATCTGACGTGTGTTCAAGACTTGTCGACATCCGCGTTCCTGCAAGCCCTTGAACGTTTCATCAGTATCCGAGGAGCTCCTGCTCTTATCATCAGTGACAATGCAACGTGCTTCCGTGGTGCTGACAACGAGATCCGTGATCTTCATCTTCGCTTGAATCACGACGAACTCTAAAACCATGGTCTGAAGTTCGAGATCGATTGGAAGTTTGGACCTCCTGGTGGTCCGCATCATCAAGGTCTAGTGGAGCGCATGGTACAAGAAGTGAAGAAGTCCATGAAGCACTTAGTACAAACCGACAAACTAACTTTTATTGAGTGGGAGACTGTTTTTTCGCAAATCGCCGGTCACCTAAACAGTCGTCCTATCACTGCCTCGTCGTCGTCGCTTCTCGATGAACCGCCTATCACGCCCAACCACTTTCTCATTGGTAGGGGCGATCTTCCAAGTCCTCAAGTGCCATGTGAGGAATATGTCGGCAACACACGAAAACGACGCGAAGTTTGCACCTCAATGGTTGAAGGATTCTGGCGCCGTTGGATGATGAACATTCACAGGCTCTCCCCTCGGAAGAAATGGTCCAATACTTGCGACAGCCTTTCTGAGAGAGACGTCGTTCTTGTCGTGGATGAGAACGCCAAGCATGGTCTGTGGAAGATGGCCGAAGTCGTCAAGACGTACGTCGGGAATGATGACCTCGTGAGGGTCGTCGAGGTCAAGTTTGCAGATGGCCATCTATTGAAGCGTCCGGTGACCAAGCTGGTAAAATGTTAATTTTCGGGTGTGTTTGTGGGTTCCGAGTTCGTATTTTCGTTTTACACTGGTGAGTTCCGGTAAATATGGCGACCGCTGTGTTTACACAAATTGAATAAACACTTATAATTTATTCATTGTGTTCAATTAACGTAGATTCCGTAACAGGCGCAATTAGTTGTGTAAAGCGTATTTTGTTAAAATGAAGCGTTGTGACCAGAAATTGAATACCTTACTACCAGACACTCGAAATGTTCCATATGCGCAAAGATCATTTAACGAGTTACCTGTACTAATGGCGAACAGAAATCGCTACCACTAATACCATGGTGTTTATGACACTGTGAGAACACGTATTTTTTCTTATGTATGTCTTAATAAACAATTGTAATATTTAATGTAATGTATTTATTTATTTTGTTTTAATGCAATTAATTTATCCTAAGTGTAAATAAAGTTATTGATGCAATTATATTGAACAAGTTTTAATATAAAGCGCTTCACTGAGTGTATTCAGTTCACGGGTCGTTTTGGTGAATTTTTTTAAGAGTAATTTTGGTGTAATTACGTTACGTTTATTATGTACAAAATGTTCTGTAGTTATTTTTACATACTTTCTGTGTTTTATAAAAAAATATCATACTTGTGTGGTTTTGTACGTTTTATCGTGAATGTATGTCCATCCGACTTCACGATGGCTGGGAGCAGCGACTCGTGACGGCGCTGCGAGAGAGTCGTGACAGAGCTGCGAGAGAGTCGTGATTGAGACCCGAGAGATTCGTGACTTCTGTACGATCTTCAGATCGCGATCTCCTTTTTAATGTGCGATGCCAATTCTTCCACAACTGCGCTGACTTTTTTTGAGTTTGCCATGATTAACGTTTTAACTCCTGTTATTTATTTGTCTCGTGCTTATTAGCTTAACCTTTTGATTTCTACATTTATCTTAGTTTATTCATATATTTTATATAGGCACAATACAACTTTCAGACACACACACATACATACACATATACACACGCGCACATTAATACACACACATATATATAGGTACACGCGTGCTCAAACACACATGTCCACAAACGCACACTCACTCACACGCGCGCACACACACTCTCTCACTCACACGCACATACATGCACATACACGCACAGACACTCGCACACATACACACAGACGCGCACAGACAAGCACAGACCGCACAGACACGCACAGACACGCAGAGACACGCGCAGACACGCGTGAGTTTATGTGTGTGTGTGTGTGTGTGTGTGTGTATGTGTGTGCGTATGCATGTGTGCGTGTGTGCGTGGGTGCATGTGTGTGCGTATGTGCGTGTGGCTGTGTGTGTGCATGTATGCGTGTGCGTATGTGCGTGTGTGTGCGTGTGTGCGTGTGTGCGCGTGTGCGCGTGTGCGCGTGTGCGCGTGTGCGCGTGTGCGCGTGTGCGCGTGTGCGCGTGTGTGCATATGTGTGCGTGTGTGCGTGTGTGCGTGTGTGCGTGTGTGCGTGTGTGCGTGTGTGCGTGTGTGCGTGTGTGCGTGTGTGCGTGTGTGCGTGTGTGCGTGTGTGCGTGTGTGCGTGTGTGCGTGTGTGCGTGTGTGCGTGTGTGCGTGTGTGCGTGTGGTCGTGTGCACACGCGTGCGTGTGCGTGTGTGTGTTTGTGCTTGTGTATGTGCAGTGTGTGTATGGGTGTTATGTGTGTATATGTTCGTTGGGGCAGGGATGTGGTCGTAAGAACGTTCGTGCGTGTGATTGTGCATCCGATTTATTAGTTGACATATCTGTATCAATATTTACATGTGCGTTTGAATACTTGAAATAGTGCAGAATTACAGTTATATCTTGTCATTAGCCACAGAATCGTATATGGTGTTCATTTAGTATGAACGACAACAAACGACATGTTTCTTTGGAAATGTTACCCTTTATTTACAATATTTCACTGAACACGTAAGGATGCGTCTCTTGCAGCAAAGAAGATCCATTTGCGGCGTGTCCCTGTGGTGTTGTCTTAATAACTAAGTCGCCTAGTTCGTTCCCTCCTTTTCTATGTTTGCATTCTCAATTGCATGGTTTCGTACTGGTTAACGCGTGCATATATCTAAAATTTCATTTCACAGTGAGTGCATCAAGTTAGTGAATTAGTTGTGTGTGTGTGTGTGTGTGTGTGTGTGTGTGTGAGTGTGTGTGTGTGTGTGTGTGTGTGTGTGTGTGTGTGTGTGTGTGTGTGTGTGTGTGTGTGTGTGTGTGTGTGTGTGTGTGTGTGTGTGTGTGTGTGTGTGTGTGTGTGTGTGTGTGTGTGTGTGTGTGTGTGTGTGTGTGTGTGTGTGTGTGTGTGTGTGTGTGTGTGTGTGTGTGTGTGTGTGTGTGTGTGTGTGTGTGTGTGTGTGTGTGTGTGTGTGTGTGTGTGTGTTCTATATTTCTATACTGTAAAACAGTTCGTTCTCTGTTTGTGTGTGCCCCCACATCTCCGTCTGTTTTGCGTGTATCGGGCTGACATTTTGTATGTGATCTAGCGGGCCCCTTAAGATGGTTCGGATATTGAGACATTTTCGAAATTCGTTAGGGGGGTGTAGAACTTGGGGGACTCAATATCCCAAAAGGCTGTACGTGGAGTTCCAGCCGTGGAATACCATGTTTTTTATATCACCGTAAAGATAATTATGCCATCCACAAATATGTCACTGGAAGTATGCAGACATTTTGAATAGGTTTGTTTAGGTTGTTGACGTTTAAAAATCCTCAGCGCTTAACATGCGCCAGGTCTACCTGTCGTTGGTCACGTCCGCTCGCTTACAGATAACGCCCATTATTTCCTACAGATGGAGCTACGTATCATTTTATTATTTAGAGTCGAAATTATCGCCCGTCAAGTTAGTGTATTATAAAAAGTGAGTGTCAAAAGTTATATTAACTAATAATATAGTGAGGGGGCTTATCTTAAAAAAACACCTCAATTGTTCACATCTTTCCACAAGCACCATTTTTGGATCAGCATTAGATAAAGCCATGATATTTCATTTTTTGCGGGAGCCGAGCTGAAATCCCGCTGTTGCGGCCATATTGGATAAATTCAATATGGCCGCCGTCCAGAGATAGGCTGTGTAATAACTTGAGAACCAAAAGTAGTAGAACCATAATTGAGACCACTTTTTTGAGAACCCATTTCTGTTGTTATTTGGCCGATCCCAGGTCGGGGTGTCATGATAAAATCACATTCAAGGGTTTTTTTGCTCAAAATAAAAAAAATTTGAGCATAGAATCACTGTATACAGCGTTATATCGCAAGCATGTTATCCAAATGTTATTACGATATCAATGTCCATGTGTTCCACTAATAAATATAATATATGTTTTGACAATTGATGCTCCAAGTGGAAAATGTACCTTAGTCACGGTCGGCTTAAGACCTAGGCATACGAACTTGCAGCATGCTTATGTTGGAAAATGGTCAGCTGGAGAAGGGTGATGTGGTCACATGGGCGGGTTTCAACTCGCTGCCCATGGATGATGCGTCTATCAAGCCTCGGACAAAAATCGGTATCCTCCCCTTATTTCTTGATAAGGCCGCCTCTCCATCTTTGACGAAGCATACTATGGAGATAGTGAAGGAAAACACCGAGTTCATCAACCCCGGTCAGACCCCTGTCCTTGGCGCCGATCAGCCTCTCTACGCCATATGCAAACAATTGCAGTGACAATTTCCCGACATCCTGCGCGAGGATAAGTTCATCATGCAGATGGGAGCCTTACATATCGAGGATAAGTGCTAGCTGATGATGGCTAAGATACTAGGAGAGTCTGGCTAGGACACTGCTCTCAATTACGCGAACGTCCTCTCCTGTGGTCGCGCTCAGTCTGTTCTCAATGACCACCACATCAATGCACGCGATATGCTCATCAAGTTTCACCCGTCTCTCTCTCTCTCTCTCTCTCTCTCTCTCTCTCTCTCTCTCTCTCTCTCTCTCTCTCTCTCTCTCTCTCTCTCTCTCTCTCTCTCTCTCTCTCTCTCTCTCTCTCTCTCTCTCTCTCTCTCTCTCTCTCTCTCTCTCTCTCTCTCTCTCTCTCTCTCTCTCTCTCTCTCTCTCTCTCTCTCTCTCTCTCTCTCTCTCTCTCTCTCTCTCTCTCTCTCTCTCTCTCTCTCTCTCTCTCTCTCTCTCTCCCTCCCTCTCTCCCTCCCTCTCTCTCTCCCTCTCCCTCTCCCCCCCCCCCTCTCTCTCTCTCTCCCTCTCTCTCTCCCTCTCTCTCTCTCTCTCTCTCTCTCTCTCTCTCTCTCCCTCTCTCTCTCTCTCTCTCTCTCTCTCTCTCTCTCTCTCTCTCTCTCTCTCTCTCTTCTCTCTCTCTCTCTCTCTCTCTCTCTCTCTCCTCTCTCTCTCTCTCTCTCTCTCTCTCTCTCTCTCTCTCTCTCTCGCTCTCTCTCTCTGTCTCTCTCTCTTTCTCTCTCTCTCTCTATCTCTCTCTCTCTCTCTCTCTCTCCCCTCTCTCTCTCTCTCTCTCTCTCTCTCTCTCTCTGTCTCTCTCTCTCTCTCTCTCTCTCTCTTGAAGCGAAATGCGTACTCTCAGTACACGTCCAATGTGCAGGGGCCTCCTGCTGAGTCGTTCGAGATGTGGAGCAAAAGGCAATCGGCTGATATTCACACGTTCAAATATTGGTCGCTAGTGATCGAGCTTGAGCTATGGATGTGCCGCTACCGAGCTCGCAGTGAAGTTCAGCCTTATGGCAAAAGATCAATCCCACGAGCAGAAGAACAAAGTACTCCTGGGCAATGGTGGAGCCTCTGACCTGTATAATGACACAGACGCCACATCATTGTATATGTTGGCTGGTCCAGATTGCGTCAGAATGATTGAAGAGTTCGAGCGTGTTCACAAACTTACGGCAGCAACAACTGGTCACAACGAAGAGGCGTGTAATCTGCAGTGTAGGTTTCTGAACGACGTGCAGTCTTTCATGAACGTGGCGACCGGAATGGGTAACCCGTTCTTAGCCATAGGTCACGAGCTCGTCGCTCTTGATATGCATGATGTGATGGAGCATGAAGTACCCGTGTTCCTGACCAAAATCCATGAGGTTGGTCAGATCCTTCACGAGGAATATGTAACGACACGGCTAGAAAAGGTGACGGTTCCTCTGTCAGACTCAATAAAGAGAAACAACGTGTTTACTTTCGCCAACCGTCCAAGGTCACTAGTGCTGGTCCAAAAATGGTGCTTGTAGGACGATGTGAAACATGTTATGATTAAGCCCCCTGAATAATATTAATATTATAAAACAGTTCGTTCCCTGTTTGTTTGTGTACCCACATATCCGTTAGTTTTGGATGTATCGGGCTGATATTTCAACCCAGCATCCGCTGTTGCTGTTTACGTTAGCTAGACGGGTGAGCGTTTGAGATTGAGATTTCTGGCAAAGGTTGTCCTAGCAACTATGCCAGTGACCAGTTACCTTTTATTAATGCTGGTAGGCTGGAAACATTTTGGATGGGTTTGAGGTGTCTGGTACATATGATTGCCTTTCTTCCCGGGCAACGCAGGGTAATTCAGCTAGTGCTTAATATTTACAAGACTATATATATATGAATAAATACAATCTTGACACGTCGATTGCATTTGTGGAGAATGTGCGTGTGTATGTGTGTGTGTGTGTGTGTGTGTGTGTGTGTGTGTGTGTGTGTGTGTGTGTGTGTGTGTGTGTGTGTGTGTGTGTGTGTGTGTGTGTGTGTGTGTGTGTGTGTGTGTGTGTGTGTGTGTGGTGTTTGTGTGTGTGTGTCTGTGGCCGTGTGTGCACGCGTGCGTGTGTGTCGCGTGCGTGTGTGTCGCATCGTGTGTGTGTGTTGCTATCGACTCCTGGATATTATGTTGTTGTATGGATTAAATTAAAACGCGTTTAAATCCTACATAACCCTTGCCATTGAATAACGCGCTATGCAGCTGCTTAGAGCGACTGGTGCTGGATTCAAATAGTGGAAAATGTACCACGTGACGGCATATCAAACAAAAGGTCACTAAGCGTCAATTTGACGTCATCAACACTACTCGCACTGCTGAAAGTGACAATGCCATTCAATTCTTGATAGAAGTTCGACGTGCTCTAATTAATTACCTGATGATTCGAACATGTCACCGTAATTTCCGAAACATTAATGAACTTTGAGAAATATAGGAACAATACAACAATCACACTCCACTTTTGAAATCAACGATCGTGTACGCGTGCGCATATATGCGTTTGTGTGTACGCGCATATATGCGTTTGTGCGTCCGTGTTTGTGTGTGAGCACACACACACACACACACACACACACACATACATACACATATACCCACATGCACATGAATACATACATATAGGTACAAACATGCTCACACACACGTGTCACACACACAGACATGCACAGACAAGGAGACAGGGAGAGAGGGACAGAGGGACAGAGGGAGAGAGGGAGAGAGGAAGAGAGGGAGAGAGGGAGAGAGGGAGAGAGGGAGAGAGGGAGAGAGGGAGAGAGGGAGAGAGGGAGAGAGGGAGCGAAGGAGAGAGGGAGAGAGGGAGAGAGAGAGAAAGGGAGAGAGGTAGAGTGGGAGAGAGGGAGAGAGGGAGAGACGGAGAGAGGAGAGAGGAGAGAGGGAGAGAGGGAGAGAGGGAGAGAGAGGGAGAGAGAGAAGGAGAGGGGGAGAGGGGTAGAGGGGGAGAGTGGAGAGGGGGAGAGGGGGGGAGAGGGGAGCGGGGAGAGAGGGAGAGAGAGAGAGGAGAGGGAGATAGGGAGAGAGGGAGAGAGGGAGAGAGGGAGAGAGGAGAGAGAGAGAGAGAGAGAGAGAGAGAGAGAGAGAGAGAGAGAGAGAGAGAGAGAGAGAGAGAGAGAGAGAGAGAGAGAGAGAGAGAGAGAGAGAGAGAGAGAGAGAGAGAGAGAGAGAGAGAGAGAGAGAGAGAGAGAGAGAGAGAGAGAGAGAGAGAGAGAGAGAGAGAGAGAGAGAGAGAGAGAGAGAGAGAGAGAGAGAGAGAGAGAGAGAGAGAGAGAGAGAGAGAGAGAGAGCGAGAGCGAGAGAGATGGTGTGTGTGTGTGTGTGTGTGTGTGTGTGTGTGTGTGTGTGTGTGTGTGTGTGTGTGTGTGTGTGTGTGTGTGTGTGTGTGTGTGTGTGTGTGTGTGTATGTGTGAGTCTGTATGTGTGTGTATGTGCGTGCGTGCGTGCGTGTGTGCGTATTTCCGTGTTTGGTTGTGTACACTCACAAAAACACGCGCACAAGCGTTTGTACAAATCCATATGTACATGTACACGACATGTAACGCACGCACGCACACATGCACGGGCGTCCGCATACATGTTTTACTTTGCATTTTCCCATTGCAGCGCCAAAAAATTACTAACGACTAGACAGTTTTAATAACATACTTTCTCTGGTGTGTTATGTTGTCGTGCCTATCTGTGCTGCACCCAGGTGGTGGCTATGTTGATATCCACCGCCATAGCTTCATACCAAAGAAATTAGATTTTGTGTAGCCGCTTCAAATATCTGCTTAAAAAATCAGAGATATTATATTACGGCCTCGGTCACCAACAATTGCATTATTTGTTAATTAAAAACTTATTTTAACTAACGTTTTAATGCATACATTGGCTGTATACAATATGATTATTTGAATTTTATGCAATGAGATATGTATTGTGGCAATGTTTTGTGTCATCATCAGTTTGCTTTATTACTGTAGCTTTCGCAGATATGCAAAAGCTCAAAAGTTCGCTATCATAGTATGACTTAAGTCACCGAGAATAACATAATTTGGTAATCAGGAACACTTTTAACTAATGCTTTCGTTAATGTATGGATACTCTGGCTGTGTGCTGTGTGGTTATTTCAATTTCATGTAATGGCGATTTTCTATCACTCTTTTGTGTTAGTATCTCGTTGTTAAGATATCTTTAGCAGATATGCTGTCGCTCATGCTATTGTTACTGTTGTTGTCACATCCGCCTCTACGCATCGGGTGATGTAACTTTGCAAAACACCAATCATGCACAAGCGACTCACAATTATTCTCCGAAACATTAAGCAATAACCTAAACGTAAAGGTACGTTCTTACATAACACGATATCCAGTCCTTAGGCCAGCTCAAACATAAAATTCGTGTCCGTAAATGTGTTGGCAAGTGTGTTGCATGCTCACACACACACGTGCACACATGCACATGCACACGCACATACACACTCTCTCTTTCACACGCACAGACACGCACACATACACAGGCACACACACACATACACACACACACGTGTCCGTAAATGTGTTGGCAAGTGTGTTGGTGTTGTTTATACATTCACGTGGCAGTGCGTGAGCGTGTGTTTGTCCGTTAAAGCAATGACGACTGAGTGGGAGTTCTTTTTGGATAATACGGTGACTGTATCACAAATGTGTTCACTGTATCAACTGTTGGTCACTGTGTAGAACGTTTCCAAGGTGGATTGTGATTCGTTCCTAAATGTGTGACGAACGTATGAAAGTGTGTTGCATACCAAGACACTTTTTAAAATGAGTTACATCTATAGAAGGACATATGTATACTGAAGACACATTATATTTACTGGACCTGGCACTATATGTTCACAATTTCTGAAATCATGGATGGCTTAACATGTTAGGCGACGGCCTTCTACCCTGAAAAATTGACTACGGTAGTCACTATTTGGTTATTGTGTCATTGTACGTAGAAAATAAAGCCCACTTTCTATAAAATCAAATAATAACCATTGATCTATCAATCTGCATCAACAATGTTTTAATCAGCGAACTGTTTTAAGTCACTAACAGGTAATTTCCATGTTAAAAGGCGCCCAAAAAAATTGGACACATTTTGTGCCTTTGGCATGTCTCCATTTCTAATTAATACTTTTGAGTCGCATCAAATGCTAGACTATGGTTTTGTGTGTGCGAAAGCACTCGTATGTATAATTACATGTCCACGTGCTCATACGCATGCGTGAGTGTGTATGTGTGTGTGTGTGTGTGTGTGTGTGTGTGTGTGTGTGTGTGTGTGTGTGTGTGTGTGTGTGTGTGTGTGTGTGTGTGTGTGTGTGTGTGTGCATGTGTGCTGCGTGCGTGAGTAAGTGCGTATGGCCGTGTGTGCACGTGTGAATATGTGTGTTTGTGTGCGCGCCCGTGGGTATGTGTGTGCATGCATTCGTGCGTGTGTGCGTGTGTGCGTGTGTGCGTGTGTACGTGTGTGCGTGTGTGCGTGTGTGCGTGTGTGCTTGTGTGCGTGTGTGCGTGAGTGCGTGTGTGCGTGTGTGCGTGTGTGCGTGTGTGCGTGTGTGCGTGTGTGCGTGTGTGCGTGTGTGCGTGTGTGCGTGTTTGCGTGTGTGCGTGTGTGCGTGTGTGCGTGTGTGCGTGTGTGCGTGTGTGCGTGTGTGCGTGTGTGCGTGTGTGCGTGTGTGCGTGTGTGTGTCTCTCTCTGTCACTCTGTGTCTATGTGTGTATGAGTGTGTATGTGTGTGTGTGAGTGTGTGAGTGTGTGAGTGTGTGTGTGTGTGTGTGCGTGTGTGTGTGTGCGTGTATGCCTGTGTGCGTGTGTGCAAGTGTGCGTGTGTGTGCGTGTGTGCGTGTGTGCGTGTGTGCGTGTGTGCGTGTGTGCGTGTGTGCGTGTGTGCGTGTGTGCGTGTGTGCGTGTGTGCGTGTGTGTGTGTGTGTGTGTGTGTGTGTGTGTGTGTGTGTGTGTGTGTGTGTGTGTGTGTGTGTGTGTGTGTGTGTGTGTGTGTGTGTGTGTGTGTGTGTGTGTGTGTGTGTGTGTGTGTGTGTGTGTGTGTGCATGTGCAGTGTGTATATGAGTGTTATGTGTGTATGTGTATTCGTTGGGGCTGGGATGTAAGAACGTTCGTGCGTGTAATTGTGCGTCCGATTTATTAGTTGACATGTTTGTATCAATATTTACATGTGCGTTTGAATACCTGAAATAGTGCAAAATTAGAGTTGTACCTTGTCATTAGCCACAAAATCGTATATGGTGTTCATTTAGTATCAACGACAACAAACGACATGTTTCTTTGGAAATGTTACACTTTATTTCCACACCTTTCCACACCAGTCCAATGAACACGTAAAGATGCGTGTCTTACAGCAAAGAAGATCCACTTGTGGCGTGTCTCTATGGTGTTGTCTTAATAACAAAGTTACATAGTTCTTCAACTCCTTTCCAATGTCTGTAATCTCAATTGCATGGTTTCATACGGGGTAACACGTGCATATATCCAAAGTTTCGTTCCACAGTTAGTTAATTAGTTGCGTCAGTCTATACTATGAAACAGTTCGTTCTCTGTTTGTGTGTGCATCCACCTCTCCGTCAGTTTTGCATGTATCGGGCTGAAATGTTGCCTGTGATCTAGCGGGCCCATTGCGATGGTACGGAGATTGAGACATTTTCGAAATTCGTCCGGGGTGTGGAGAATTTGGGGCTCAATATCCCAAAACCCAGTACGTGGATTTCCATTTTAAGTTATTGACGTTTGAAAATCCTCAGCGTTTAATTTGCACCAGGTCTACTTGTCACCGGTCACGTCCGCACGCTTACAAATAGCGCCCTCTTTCGCATTTCGTATATTTCCTACAGATGGAGTTATGTATCATTTTGTTATTTAGTGTCGAAATTATCGCCCACCAAGTTAGCGTATATAAAAAAGTGACAGTCAAATGTTATACTGGATAACTAGGAATACGACACATCAATAGTATCAAACAGTTCATTGTATGTTTGTTTGTGCACCCTCATCTCCGTTAGTTTTGCATGTATCGGACTGACATTTCAACCGAGCATCCGCTGTAGCTTGATACGTCAGCTAAACGGGTGAGCGTTTAAGACTGAGATTTCTAGTAAAAGGTTGTCCTAAGAACTGTGCCAGTGACCAGTTACCATTTGTTAATGCAGGTGGGCTGGAAACATTTGGGATGGGTTTGGGGTGTCTGGTACATATGACTGCCTTTTTTCCGCAGCCACCGCCGGGTAACTCAGCTAGTGCTTAATATTTACAAGACTATATATATATGAATCAATATAATCTTGATATGTCGATTGTTTGCGCCGTGGTTCGAGTATCGTGATCTTCACAATATCGTCAATCTGAAAACAACGATAATTTGTTATTATATTTGTGTCAAAATGTGCCACAATGAAGTCTTCACGTGATGTGTATTTACATTGATTGTACATTTTAGCTAAAACTTATGTAACAGCTATTATTCGCACATGCAGAGATGACGAAAACACTGAACATAGCTTATACAAAATAGGAGACACTTGGACATAACAAAAGCAATAGAACAAAAAAAAAAGAGGACATATAAAACGGTACATTGTCACATATTAATATTGTTGTTGTTATCGTTTTTTAAAGGGCCATATCCAACAAAAGGTTAAACGTTCGCAGCGCTGTTCGTGACTCTAATAATATAAATAGTACAAAACAATCAGTAACAATGTATCAATACCATAACATTGATAGTTTAGTTATTAGTCAATTATTTAAAACAAAATTAGTTTTAATATTAAAATAAATCAATCGGTTAATCAAGATGAATATATCAAAATAAGCATTACTCAATTGTAAAAAGGATTACTAGAATATATAAAAAATAAACAAATTACACGGAATAAAAATACCGTACTAATAGATGAGGTATGTTAAAAACAGATATAGTTCAATTTGATTCAAATGGTTTTATAATAATTGTTGTTTAAGTAATTTTAATGGACGTATTAATAAAGCCATGCTTCGTTTTAGCTGCATTGGAGGAATCAAGATGACGTTTAGAGGGCGTCATGTGATACGGTATAATGACCCTATACAGAATAAAGCCCTGCGTGGGCTGGAAATCTGAGACCGTAACCGCCCCGCAACTATGTCATTTGACCCGCAGCCCGCCCCGCATATTACAACTCAGCCCGCAGCCCGCTCCGCCCAGCATATTTTGCCACATCCTGGCC
The DNA here is from genome assembly GCA_963995525.1 of Escarpia spicata. Taxonomy (NCBI): domain Eukaryota; kingdom Metazoa; phylum Annelida; class Polychaeta; order Sabellida; family Siboglinidae; genus Escarpia; species Escarpia spicata. Next base: position 23,263,776 of record OZ023206.1, on the reverse strand, counting down.
CGCAGCCCGCCCCACCCAGCAGTAACTTGGCCCGCAAACCGCCCCGCCCCGCAGTAATTAGTCAAAAGTCAGCCCGCACCCGCCCCGCAACCCACAACAGATAACATGGAATCATTAAAAATATATCATCTTTATTAATCCTTGTTGTTTACAATATTAACAAATGCACGGCGCTGGGTGACAACCATGTCGTACTTGGAATTCCATCTTTAAGACAAATTGAACCCTTGTCATTATAATGCAAATGCCTGAAGGTGGTAAGCAGACCTGGGACAAAGTAAAGGTACGAGTACAATTTTAACGTATTTTTAAATTATTAATTAATCTAATTGATATAACTCAGCACAAGTGAATATGCAATGACAGTTGATCATTTTTTGTATGAAGAACAATTAAATTCACACCACTGCCATTAATTTCAGTGGCATCCTATGATCTTACAATCTATTTGCCATTGTACTGCATGAACATGAGTTTTTCAAAGGTTGAGTCTGGTGCACAAAGGCAGTGTTGCAATTTGCTGATATTAGAAGTTGCAATTAATTTTTTTCAAAATCCCCTCTGGACCAGGCTACTGGCACCGGATTATACTAGTGTAGAAGGCAGTTTGACTTGAGCTATCTTACTTCTACAGAGGCAGACTGACAGTTCTTGTTCTTAGCAGTTAGCACTGTCAGCCAGTGCCAAGTGGCATGGTCTCCAGTCCCCACACATCAAAGGCATTACCTGTCTAATTGGTGGGGTAATTGCTCTTTATGGACATCCCGGTGGCTTAATTACACAAACAGATTGATGGCCTGAACTGATATTTCCACCTGGAGGAAGCCACTAATCACACCTGACTGAAGCTGGCAAGGCAGGCCAGCACATGTTATCATAACATTGTTTAAACACAAACAAACGGGCAATCCGGTAATCCACAATTAACTAGCTCAAAGAATGTCCCACCTTTGAGTAACTGGTGACCATTCATGAGTTACAAAAATCAGCCCGCAATAACCCGCATGTAGAAATAGACAGATTTAGAACAGACCGCCCCGCCCCGCACAAATTGAAACTTAACCCGCACCGTACCGCAACAACAACGAAAATCCAGCCAGCGGGGGCCAGCGGGTTGCGGGCCCCCGCGGATTGCGGGCCAAAACCCGCCCCGCGCAGGGCTTTAATACAGAAGCCCCGAAGACAAACATCAAATGTGGCGATAAGGACGTTGACACGCGTCGTGATTGACACCTTCCAGCACAAGAACGTTAACTTACGGTGACAGTGGCACTGGCGGAAGTGACGTCTAAAGTCTGCTCAGACATCGAATGAGTCGAATCCTTTCCATCTGGAAATAAGACAGGTATTATTTAATAAATCTTGACATTACGTGAATATATGTTACGTTTGGATTCTGTCATACTGGGAGAGGGCAACATAAATCGTTTCACACTGTATGTTACACACAAGAAAGTTATTGACGTCCATAACAGTGCAGGCTTGGTCATTGAAAACCCCCATTCAAAAATTTAAACTAATACAACATGTCGGGAATGATGCAACGCAGCATCTTGTGTTCAGAGTACTACTGCCATAAGTTAAGTTATGGTTGACCTTTTTACATGTCTTGAAACTATTCTCACAAATAACGATTTTTGAAGGAACTGGACAATCATCCAAGGAGGAAATTGCAGACCAAACGCACAGTGTAGAAAGCACAATTACATATCTGTCAGTCCATCCATCCATCCGAGTATTCGGACGTTAAAACCTGATACTTTCAGTCTTGTTTTTAAGATTTGGAGAAGGAAGTGGTTTCTGCGTAGCCTAAAGATGTACTCTTATGTGCAAAATAAGAATGTTGATTCCTTTCTAGACGTCAAACTCTATCAACATGCAGATGACAATACTAAGTGGTTCGTCGCCTTCCCACACCACGGATGAAATATACCTACGCCCTACGATCACAACACAACGGCCTAGGCTAAATTACAATAACGTATAACACAAACAGATGCTGGAATCCAGATGATAAATGACGCAATTTTATGTGATACATGTATGTAATCAGATTGGAACAATGGCGTGTGGTGAAGGATAATACCGCCCAACCTTCAGTCCACTTAGATATCTGTTTGGCCCCTGGATAATACTACAAGGGCATTATTCCCAGGACAATTCCAGACTCTTGGACAACACTCCCAACCGGGACAAGGGAATGTAGAGTAAAGCAATCATAAATAATGTTGTTTGTTTTATTTCATTTATGTTCTGTCTAGTGCATTAAACAAAGTGTACACTATTTTACATTTTATTCATATTATATTTTAATGTATTTGAAAGTCCGTGAATGATATTTACATTTTCCGATTTACATAACAATAT
>OZ023206.1:23236701-23261209 GCA_963995525.1 Escarpia spicata | reverse complement strand
TTATCGGTCAGTTTATGCTAAAGTTATCACTGTTCTTCTTTAAAACATATCTTGGGCGTTCGATGTGTTAGAATGTATATCCAGAGAGAGAGAGAGAGAGAGAGAGAGAGAGAGAGAGAGAGAGAGAGAGAGGAGAGAGAGAGAGAGAGAGAGAGAGAGAGAGAGAGAGAGAGAGAGAGAGAGAGAGAGAGAGAGAGAGAGAGAGAGAGAGAGAGAGAGAGAGAGAGAGAGAGAGAGAGAGAGAGAGAGAGAGAGAGAGAGAGAGAGAGAGAGAGAGAGAGAGAGAGAGAGAGAGAGAGAGAGAGAGAGAGAGAGAGAGAGAGAGAGAGAGCGAGAGAGAGAGAGAGAGAGAGAGAGAGAGAGAGAGAGAGAGAGAGAGAGAGAGAGAGAGAGAGAGAGAGAGAGAGAGAGAGAGAGAGAGAGAGAGAGAGAGAGAGAGAGAGAGAGAGAGAGAGAGAGAGAGAGAGAGAGAGAGAGAGAGAGAGAGAGAGAGAGAGAGAGAGAGAGAGAGAGAGAGAGAGAGAGAGAGAGAGAGAGAGAGAGGAGAGAGAGAGAGACAGAGAGAGAGAGAGAGAGAGAGAGAGAGAGGGGGGGAGAGGGAGAGAGAGAGACTGACAGAGACAGAGCGAGAGAGACGGAGACAGAGACAGACAGACTTAGTCGTAGGCAGACAGAGAGAGACAGAGGCAGGGACAGAGACGGAGACAGACAGACACAGACAGACACAGACAGACACAGACAGACACAGACAGACACAGACAGACACAGACAGACACAGACAGACACAGACAGACACGCATATACACAAAGATAAACGATAGTCAGATACAGAAAGAGAGAGAGAGAGAGAGAGAGAGAGAGAGAGAGAGAGAAAGAGGAGAAAGGGAGAGACAGACAGACATACAGACAGACAGAGATAGATAAAGATAGGGAGAGAGGGAGAGAGGGAGAGAGGGAGAGCGGGAGAGAGGGAGAGAGGGAGAGAGGGAGAGACGGAGAGACGGAGAGAGGGAGAGAGGGAGAGAGGGAGAGAGAGAATGTGTGTGTGTGTCTGCGTTGTGCGAGCGTGCGTGTTTGCGTGTTTGGTTGTGTACTGTAATAAAAACACGCGCACAAATGTTGTACAAATCAACACGTACATGCACACGACACACAACGTACGTCCGCATGCACACACGCAAGCACACTCACATACACACTCACTCACTGGAAGTGTTCTTGTTCGGTATAGTAGATAGACCTCATTCAATAACGGTATTACAGACTGGATACCAAATATTTAGTGTTGTGCGTTGTCCACAACTTCGGGTATAGTTTTACAACTCTAGCATGAAGATTGGGCTATTATAAGAGAAAGGTTAATACTTTATTCGCATCAATGCTAAATACTTATAATTATGTATTACTTTGCATTATTTCATTGCAGCGCAAACAAATTGCTAACGAGTAGACAGTTTAAATGACAGATGTTGTTATGTTGTCGTGTCCATGTATGCTGCATCCAGGTGGTGGCTATGTTCAAATCCACCGCCATAGCGTCATACCCAGGAAATTAAGTTGTGTGTAGCCGCTTCAAAACTTCGCTATCATATTACGGCCTAAGTCACCAACAATAACATAATTTGTTAATGAAAAACCTATTTTAACTGACGTTTTATTGCATACGTTGGCTGTATACAATATGATTATTAGAATGTTATGCAATGACACATGTTTGTGGCATTGTTTTGTGTCATCGTCAGTTTGTGTTATTATTGCAGCTTTCGCAGATATGCAACCGCTTCAAATTCGCTATCATAGTATGGCTTATGTCGCCGAGAATAACATAATTTGGAATCAAGAACCCTTTTTAAACTAGTGCTTTCGTTAATGTGTGGATAATCTGGCTATGTGCAGTGTGATTTTAATTTCATGCGATTTTGTATCACTCTTTTGTGTTAGTGTCTCGTTGTTACGATAGCTTTAGTAGATACGCTGTCACTCGTGCTATTGTTACTGTTGTTGTCACACCCGCCTCTACGCTTGGGGTGATGTAACATAGCAAAACCCCAATTATGCTAACACAAACGACTCAAATTATTCTCCGACGACAACTGTATTGTCGACTTGCTACGAATCAACGTCACAACAGGTAAATATGCACCTTCGGCAACATCAACGTTAAACAATAAGCACTAACATAGGCATGTTCTTACATAACATGGTATCCAGTCCTTAGGCCATCTCAAACATACAGTTCGATGGCAGACCTGTTAATCTAACACCAGCTCGACTTCTTCGGGAAGCATTCAGCCAGGTAATAGTAACTCACCTGCAGTAGTATACGTTTGTTGATAACTTCGCGCCTCAGATCTTTCACCAAGTTCCCAGCGAGAGTCGTGATTTCTCAAACTTGTGTTGCAACTGCAACCTCCACATATATATAGTCGATGACTTACTAAAGTTACCGCCGTCTCCGTCGTTGTTTGACACGTTGCTTGAGTCATATGCGTACGCATAGGCAGATGACTGACGTTTCCCGGACCCCTAATTAGTCACCTGGCCGTGTAGGCGGCGGTATCTGTCGCAGAGAGTCAATCTGTGGAGCTGCTTTTATAGTAGCTCTGAGTCATGCTCGTAGTCTGAAACAGGAAATTGTGAATACTAGTGTGTTTGTTGTTTCACAGATCTGTATTGTTTGTTTCGACCACATACCGTGTTACGTACCTAGATTTACTGTCTTACTTTGCATTACTCAATGTTCGACCATTTCTGCGTTTTCCGTATTTATCTAGAATATACGTATACTCAAAAATCAATCTCTTCTGCATAACTACATGTCATCCCAGATGCATGCGTGCCCCAACAGATAAAGTACTGAGGTAACGATAACTATTATAGACGGTGCGGTATTCAGTATAATAATACTGCAAGTTTTCTTGGCGAGGTAGAAAGGCTTGTGAGCCAACATGATCCTCGTAGGTGCGACGTCTGTAGTCTTGTCCTCGAGGTAGGTCTATCCGTGGCGCACAGGTCTGAGATTAGGTCGGCAATTGGAGGAGATGATACTGATTGTTCCAGCGGCTGTGAAGGGGGACGATGGCTGCTGCAGGAGGACAGTCTCCGGTCGTCACCGGGTTCCGGACGGCTTCCGCCATGAACGTGTGCATGCCACTGACTCCTTTGTCCTACATGCATAGGCGCGGGAACAGGGGGCAGGGGGCAGGGGGCAGCTACCCCCGTGGAATTTCGGTGGGAGGGCAGACATATGATCACGGGTAGTTTTGGTGAATTTATTTTAAAATAATTTTAGGCGTTACATTGATCATGTACAACATTTTCTGGAATTATTTTAACATAATTTCTTGTGTTTTATAAAAAAATATTATACTTGTGTGGTTTTGTACATTTTATCGTGAATGTATTTACAATCCAACTGAAAAGTTGCTAACAATAAGCTGAGTCTGATTCTGGTTTTGTAGCTTGACGGTCCCATGACAACGGCTGTAGACTACGCAGCGTTTGACGCGTATCAGCCCATGTCCAACCGACTCCACGATGGCTCAGAGCAGCGACTCGTGACAGCGCTGCGAGAGACTTGTGACAGAGCTGCGAGAGAGTCGTGACAGAGCTGCGAAAGACTCGTGACAAAGATGCGAGAGATTCGTGACACCTGTACAACTCCTGTATGATCTTCAGATTGCGATCTCCTTTTACATCATGCTATGCCTATCCTTCGCCAACTGCACTGGCTACAGATTCAGCTGCTCATTACTTCCAAGATCGCTGCGATTACGCACAAGGCGCTGCACGAATATCGTCGTCCATGTACGTGCAGAAGCTCGTGCGTACCTACAAACCAGCCAGGTGTTTTCGCTAAGCTGACTCTGACACCGTCGTAGTCCCGAGATCACGCAGCAGAGCCGGTGACTGCACTTTTTTCAAGCAGCGGCAGCAGTATGGAACGCTCTGCCGTGCAGTGTTACCTAAAAACACTTCACTGGCCTCCTTTAAGTCGGCTTTGAAAACACATTTATTGACTACGGCATATGCTTAATTCAATGTCAACTTATTAAAATATATTATTATACAATTTGTATCTCAATATTATAATTGTTACTATCTTACTACTATGCATTTATTTTCTGAATTATTATGATCAGTTCATGTTACACATTTTATATATCTGATATACAAAGTATTGTTTTAATTACAAAGTATCTCTAAAGCGTTGAGAACTACATTGGACGTGGCGCTATATAAAATAAATATTATTATCACTATATGCTTGTCTGGTACACGAGGCTTGCTTCAATATAGAAAACAATATTTTCTAGCGAATTGACTCGGTTTCCTGCCAACTGACGTCATATAGACGGAAAGAATGGGAACAAAATTTAATGTAGAGAATCCGTGCGTTGTGATCCTGGCGCCGTCACGTAGTAATACGAATCTGATTGTATTATAGCTAGACGTAATTTTAAGGGAAGTGGCCAAATTTCGTTTGAATATATTCTATTCTAATGACACGCACGGTAACGGTAACTCATTTGATGAAGCGGCAATACCATGATCGACGGTTAGCACAAGAAATTAGACGTTCACTAATTCTAGGAATCATCGTTTTTCCTTTGAATTTACTGTCGACCTTTGTGAATTGAACTGGTGCCGAAAATGATGACTTCCCGTTGGAAACGACAGCATACACAAATGATCCTTTCTGCCTACTAAGTGGCGTGTTCGAGGCGGAAGCAGCCCTATGAAGACTTCTGACTAATCCAATTTAATTGACAAGAGACTGGTTTGGCCAACAGAGCTATAAACGTCGGACATCGGTAAAGGCGGAAGCTGAAAGACATTCGACTTAACAAGGCATTGTCGTTAGTTTCGTTCCCGTTACTCTGTTGTACTCTACCTTTACGACGAGTCCCGCATCTCGGCGTTTTGTGTCGAGTTATTAAATATTTAGACAAGCAACGAGACAACGACCTGACGAAAATGAGCTAAACATAATTTCTCTTCCTCGGCAGTGTCAACAGGAAATCCGGTTTCTGACATTTGGGAGAACGGCGTACGAGGTGTTGTTTGTTAAACACAGGCGTGCCTGTATATTGAAATGATGACCGTTGTTACTATTAACGAAATCGTTTCTTGCAATTCGTTAGCTAATTGAGACGTATTAAAATAGCTATGTCAACTGAATTATCATTGCAAACGAAATAATTAAACCAGATGCATGAAGTATAGAACTGCTAATATATATGTAGTTACATCCTAACTGGGAATATGTTAATCCGTTAAATGGTTTCTACTTGCAGATATACTTAATTAAAAGTTAGACAGATCACACAATCAACAAAAATGAAAAAAGAATCAATTTTGATATGTTATAATGTATTGAAAAGATCGAGCTGTTTACTGATAGGAGTCTGAACTGTTCTCCGGTGACGCATTACCGTGTGATCATGTGTTATAATGCAATTCTAATATAGGTCATGAGCGAACTGGATCGCATTTCATAAGCAAATAGCTTACGATGCGACATTGATCAAAACACGTGGGAATCTGCGGCTCCTATATCAGTTGTATAAGGATTGCGCTCTTCAATACGAACTACTATAGCGTGATGACATTGTTAAATGGCCGGTTACGCCACATTTGATCAATAATATAAACTGTCAATTAATAAACAGGTCGTATATAGAATTGCATGCGGAAACGTGACGACGTTATCAATAGGAAAGTTATCCTGTATTTGAACAGTAGCATACACAATCAGTTAATATACTTAGCAAAATGCCCTTCCCGAAGGGGGTGCCTTGATAGCTAACAGTCGTGATAGCAATATTGACCAAATGTCCTAAAACACACTGCATCGTTACATAAACACCATATAACGCACTCGCAAATATTCGTTGTGTGTTCAAAATGACGAAGGTTGGAAGACTGTGAAGTTCACGTCCACCGATAAGCCATAGTCGCGATAGTGTAGATTTGTCAGCTAATATATTCGTATTACTATGCTATTGGTATGAGGGTAGACAAGCATACTGTGTCAGTGTTTACTTCATGTTGCCAAGTCCATGACGCAAGGATATTTTCCCGAGGTATTTGCCACGCTCAATTGCTAAGTTACGTTTTACGTTCTATGCGCGCGCGCATTACGTTTTACGTTCCGAACAACTGATTTATCCCATAAAAGATGATACTATTGACATGTATGGGGTATTTTGAAAAAAGAGGTGTTACGTCCAACCCCTGGAATCATAAATTAATCCCTGAAAGTTTGGCGCCCAAGGTGCAAGCCGTCTATGAAAAAAACGTTAACATTCACGCATACATACGCAAACTCGATTGTAATTAGATACATTAGCGTTTTTTTTTTAAACAAACTTGTTTTTTAAATGCCGATGCTCCATCATCGTTCGGCCTGCCTTTCCTATAAAGTAAACCGTGCTAGTTGCAGACATTAAACTGTTACTTTAGAGGTTGATAACGGTTCAAAGGTAACCACTTTGAGCAGACATATTGAACTTTCAGAAAGAAACTCTTTTGGACATAGATAAATAAAATAATGTTAAACATACTAGCTGATACAAGCTAACACACATCACGGAAGAAATAACTCCTTCAGCATGGCACAACCTGGAAAACCATCTCAGATAGGAAAAATGCCCTCTAAAATGACGAACATACAAAATATATAAGTATAATTATATAGATATATAATGTATAACCAGAAGGGAATGTTTCTGTTCTTTAATATGCATTAGTATGCTTCTCCTGTTGGATCTTTAAATAGTTATGAATTGTTCTGAATTGTTTTTGTTCTACATACCTAGGGAAGCATTTTAAAGGCATTCCAGATTTTGTTGCATTCATAAATAGCGGCCATTTTCAATTTCTACATATCTTAATAACTGCGTCATGAGAAGGAGTAGAACAAGCTTGCTGAATGTGAGTAATCTGCCGTTGTCATCGATTCCGGGATGCCAGTTGCTCATCCAGAGTCGGTCACTCTCTCCACATGCCCAGCCCACTTCAGTCGTCTCCTCACTAGCTTCTTCGTAAAACTTTCTTTTACTCCAACCTCCTGTCTCAGCTCCTCTATTCTTAGTCAGGTCAAGTCAAAAGCGTTTATTCAAACACATCAAACAAATTAGATGTATAAATGAAATATACAAAGCATATTGGTGACAAGTTCGAAAGGAGAAACATAAAAGTAAACTTTCTTCGCTTATCACTTCTTTTTGCTCCAGCAATTCTTCTGACCCTGTTGTTTTTGCAAACCTGTACCCTCTCCTGTTGTTTCTCTATCCGTGCCATCGTCTCTAGGCGATACAGGTATGCCGAGGTTACACATGAGCAGAGTACCTTTCCTTTGAGTTGACGCGATATGCGCCTGTCTCCCTTCACACCTTCGAGTTTCCTCCAAGCGTTCGCCCCTGCCCTACGTTCGCCCCGCACCTTTCAATCACTTGGATTGGGAGGCAGTTGTCGTATATTAAAACAGCGAAACAATGTTAAATATGGCCAGCAGGGCTGCTATTATTTGTTTCACAACTCATCAATGAGCTGCTATTGAGTGCTACGTCACTCGTCTATGAGATGCGCGTGGAGCGTGCTTCCGCTGCGCCAGTAAACAATACTTGGGATTGGCAGGCAATTATTGTTAAGTTTAATAGCAATATAATAAAAATGGTGTGGCTGCTATTGTTGTTACATATCTCATTGAATGTGTAGGCTACACCTATTAAGTGAAACACCATCCTCGCATTGCGCTTTAATTAACGTGGTGTTTAAACATTATATGATCGTATTTACTGTAAGCCCTCTGTCTCTGTCTGTCTGTCTGTCTGTCTGTCTGTCTGTCTGTCTGTCTGTCTGTCTGTCTGTATGTGTGATTGTCTGTCTGACTCTCTCTCTCTCTCCCTCCTCATCCTCTCCTTCTCTCTCTCTCTCTCTCTCTCTCTCTCTCTCTCTCTCTCTCTCTCTCTCTCTCTCTCTCTCTCAAAGACTCTGTCTCTCTCTATCTCTATCTCTGTCTCTAACTATCTATCTATATATATATATATATATATATATATATATATATATATATATCAATATATATATATATCTACCTATCTATCTATGTGTCTGTCTATCTGTTTCCCCCTCTCTTTCCCTCTCTTCTTATTCCCTCTGTCTCTCCCTCTCTCCCTCTCTCCCTCTTTCCCTCTCTCCCTCTCTCCCTCTCTCCCTCTCTCCCTCTCTCCCTCTCTCCCTCTCTCCCTCCCTATCTCCCTCTCTCCCTCCCTATCTTCCTCTCTCCCTTTCTCCCTCTCTCCCTCTCTCCCTCTCTCCCTCTCTCCCTCTCTCTCTCTCTCTCTCCCTCTCTCCCTCTCTCCCCTCTCCCTCTCTCCCCCTCTCCCCCTCTCCCTCTCTCCCTCTCCCCCTCTCTCCCTCTCTCCCTCCCTCCCTCTCGCGCGCTCTCTCTCCCTCTGTTACATGTTCCATCTTCGTTTGCCTCTCCTTCTTCCTCTCCCTCTTTCTCTCCCTCAATCCATCGCTCTGTTACAACACATCATTCATTTTCCCCTTGATACAAATGCTCTGAGACGTTAGCACATGGCTGGCCTAACGCAACCTAACATGTCCTAATATGCTGTGTAACAAATATCTAGATAATAAAGCTAAACTCATTTAGGTCTCATTTATAAGCACCCTTATTGAGTATTCTTGTAGTGTGAACACGTTGCAGTTGCACCGATGTATAGACGGGCAAATATGATATAGCATTAGTTTTCTGGAGACACACAAATGACTTATAACGACGTTGACCAGTGCAGTGACAGCCGTGGGGACATTAACGGTAATGGAAGAGGACACGTAAATGTCCACTTTCTAGGAATCCAGTGCTATAAGTTGATAATGAGCACATTGACCACTGGCAGTCGAATGAGGCGTAGGCGACTGGACAGAGTTCAAACGGGACATGTTGGAGCATTTATTTGTTCGACTTCTCACGTTTATCTTCACTCTGTAGATTTACAGTCTTTCGTCGATCCAGATAGTCAGAGCCAGGTGTGCGGTGTTAATTTCTCCATGTCAGGCTGCGTACAATGTGCATTATTTAATGACGTGTCCAGAGAATATAAGTCCTACTGTCGGTGCCCTTCCATGTTTATATTTTAACAAAGAATTCTTGCCGCACTTTGTAGATTTATTCTAACGCATCAACGTGTGCTGTATTCTACTAATACAACTTCAAGAAAACGATATCTTCCATTTTCTGTTGCATCTTTACAATAAAATAGATTCACGCAACATGGACTTGCTGGTGAACGAACGACAAACGGCTTATCTATCGAGGATATCTTGAATACATGGGCATCACACTGTCAATGTCGAGCAACCAAAGTCATATCTCCAATTCAGGATAAGAAAATGCAATTGAATACGGTACGTCGAGAGAATGTACGAAGACAGCAAATGTGGTTACGATGCTAACATGAACAAATTAAGACAGTGGGAAAATGACTCTGTCACAGACAAACAATCTGGCGAAAACATCGAAGTTTAAGAAATCCTGCAATGAAGCCAAACATGTGGACAAAGATTGACTTAGCTGGATGCAGTGCTCTGTGGCCACCAGGCCCGAAAACGTTAGAAACGAAAACACCCGAAGACATATGGCGGTGTTGCCGACATTGCTTCTGTAGGCGCGTAAGAAACACTGACCACCAGCTACAACGTTTGTGCACGCAAGGGGTTAGCTTCTACCACGACGCCTGGTTAATGGATATGCGCATGAAAACATGATTTGCAGCCCAGATCACCGTTTTCACGTTTCAAAACTAGACCGATAATGAATCGAGATGACGAGGTACCGGTTCAGCCACGAGTTAGGAACCTTGATAGCTGCCTCGACGTACAATATATCAAAACATCCATCATATAGATTGATGTATCCATCAAAATCTGATCTAATATATGTTGCTTAGCAACAAGTTACATTAACCTTTGTGAATGATTGCCGCACGTGTGAATATGTGGGACACTCCGTCGTACATATTGTTGACATTCTGGCTCCAAGTGGTTTTCTTTGAAACAAAAACCTAGGGCATAGTTGTTTAAGCGAGAATTGGAGTCGAGGAAGACTGATCTAGCAACTGTCGTGTCGCGCAGTACTGCCATGCACAGACGTAGACATTGTTGGAAAGCAACTGACATGTATATCACGTGACCTGTTACCTAGCAAAATGTCCACCAGGCCATCATAAAATGGATCACGAACATATTCGGCGTTCGGACATTCCGTCGAAAAAATATGGGTTTTCCAAAACCTTTATTTCAATTTGTAAACTCCTAATCTCGCACGTTCACAGTTGAAGTGTCGTGAACAACAATTACGTTGTCATGCCTACAAAATGATACCACTCCGATGGCGTTCCGGACATCGTCCATTTTGAATTTATAATCAATCTTTGGCGGTGGAGATATGGCGAGTATGTCACGTGGTGCCTCTGCTTTGCAGTGTGGCTCTTTTACAGTAATTCACATATGTTATCGTTTCCAACATTGCTGGCAAATGCAAAGCTTGACGGAGATTTGACGTGACGCAAACAAATCGCAACGTACTGAAATTGATTTTGTCGTCAGTTTCTTAATCCTTTATAAGCCTGCTTATCCACAATGGCTCCCTGGCGTATCCATCCATCTGTTGACAATTTAAATACCCATTATCGATTTTTAGACTGACCAACCCTTTTGTCTTGATGCGCCTCTGAAATTGGTTTCCAAGGACTTAGGCGCAATTGAAATTACCTTATTGTTATTATTATTATTATTATTATTATACATTTCACAGTTTTTTTTCAAGACAAAATGTTATAATGATATAACAAGCGTATTACCATAATTCATAGTTTTGTCTGATGAGGATGTTATATTAATATAAAAAGGACGTTGACATACTTCAAAAATGTTATAACAATATAATAAGTATGTTGATCGCAAACATTTAATGATAATGATGATAATAATAATAATACTAATAATAAAACAAGTACGTTTAATTATGTCATTATTGTATCCAGATGAAAATGTCATCATGATAATATAGCAGATACGTTGAAAGACTTCAAAGTCGTATTAAGACAAAAACATTATAAAAATAATAATAGAAAAGTACGTGTAGTATGTCATATATTAAAACGGAAAATGTTATAGTAATAGAACAAGTAGTTATCAACATGTTTCATGGCATTAACAACACATGACAGCAATACTAAAGTGATACGAGGGAATAGTGAAATATACATAAATATATGTCAATAAACCCACCATGTCAGTAACCAGCTCTGGTTTCATGTCGGATAAATATTGTTCAACATTTATTAGAAGGATCATTATTCTTAATTAATTATTCTTAATTAAATATTTTACAATGTCGTGGCTTAACCATTCTATGTCAACACGTCATGCCAACAAAATGTGTGACGTGCATAAGTGCTAGTGACCTATATTATATATAATCGGCGTCTGTTTACCAACCAACATCATTGCATAGATTTCGTTAATGACGTGTGTAGATAGGATGGAATGCCTTGAACGTAGATTAAGTAACACATATCGTAACCACGACGTGGTGTGCAATCAACGCATTCAGATAGGATTAATGTTACCTACTCTGAGAAACTGTTCGCCTTACAGCAAATTACCGCATCTGCAATGACGCAATTAATCGAAAGTTCTGGATGAACTGGTTTCGTAGGCGTTGAACTCGCCACCACAATACGGGGGTTGAATTCGCTTGAATGGCAATACCTCATACGGACGGGAGAGCGATCATATTATTAGCCATCCGTTTTAGAAGTATTATATTAATAACACATAGTCTATTATTGTTGTTGTCCTCTTGATTCTCTGTCGTCAGGGGTGAGGCTAGCATCGATTCTGTTCCTCCATTTCAGTTATTTTTTGCTCGCATTCTTCCATTTGTATTCTCTCACTTATCTTGCACTGCTCTCTCCACCAACCGTCTCCATTCCCCTCCATCTTTCGCTCTCGTTCTCCACTCCTCTCCCAATCCTTCCAAGTCTCTCTTTACACAGTCCTCCCATCGCAGTCTAGGTAAGACTCGACTGGAATCTTTCCTCCGTAAACCAGACTAATGTTCTTACGCCGAAAATAAAATGCAACATGGTTTATGCTGCATTTTTAGTCCCACCTTTGCTACTTGCTAGGGTGCAACGTGATATTCCTAGTATAAATTGTAGTAATCCCAATCATACCAGCAGACCCCTAGCTACAGAATGAAAACAATAAGTATACAAAACGGTACACCGACGATAATAACCAATACCAACAAATTAATGGTAAAATAACAAAGTGAGGACAATTACTACTTTATTTCTACCAAATTACAGCAAGGTTTTGTTATGTTGCTACTGGTGCCAAAATGAAAATATATACATTTTACGAACACTTTAAAAATACTATTATTGTTGTCGTTGTCCTCATGTTGAACGCGTTAATCATCAGAAAATACAGCCATTGGCATAAACAAGTCCTATTCAGTCCAGTCGAAAGTATATCTTACTATGATCTAGCTTATGTGTGTATGCATGCGGGAATGTTAATGTTTTCCTCTTAGATGGTTTGAACTTTGAGCGCCAAACGTTCAGGGGTTAATCTACGACCCCAGGGGTTGGCCGCAAGACGTACATTTTTGTCAAAATACCCCACATTTTAAATGCTCTTACTGCTTTTATGGTAAAACTCATTTGTTTACAACATTTTGAAAAGACAATAGGCCTATATTTGCTTGTTTGTAGGATGTATGATTGAACGTTAGGCCTAATGTTCTCTCTAGGTAGGCACTGCTCTTTAGAACAACTTGTCTGCATGTTTGCTAGATATAGTTTACACCACAATAACGGACTTTTATCTAACGAATGCTGCAGACTATGTAACCAATGCGTTTTGTTAATACAATATATGGTTTGTTTATATATATTTTTCAATATACGTTAAATATAAACAAGACTTGTACAAACGGACTTGAATTAAATTTTATAACTTGATGGTAAAACAACTGATAATGTTAAGCCATTATACGATAAGTCATTGGGGAAGTTAAAGGTAGTAACAACACAACACAGCTTATAGATAACTTCCGCATATTTTGCCATAAAACTTTACCATGGGTAATCACGTACATTCACTCAACATGTTAAGGAAGATGGTCTTCGTACTTCTGCAAAACCAAACTCTATCGACGTCCCCCAAATTACATGAAAGCCTGACATATGCTGGCTGGTAAACTACGAAGCTGTATGTGACCATACCCAAAATGCGCAAGATAAGACGGTAAAAATACAAACCAAAGCTTTTCCGTTTCCTCTAACACAGTGTAGAGAATGTTGATTTGGAGAAGGTTCTCAAGCTTCCCTTGATACCCGTCAGCTAGAGAGAGGGGCACGAGAATGTTAACTCTCCGAGTCAACATTCTCTACAGTGCTTAGATACAGCAATCTGCGAAATAGGTCTCTCATGTACCGTGTCACCCGACAAGCTTAACGTCTTTTATGGAAACCTCGACATAGACAATGCAAAATGTCGCACCCTCGTTAGGGATCTGCTTTGCTGTCGTCATTTAGTTTCACTCCTGTTGTGAGGCAGTATAGTATTTCATCAGACTTTATGCAGAAAGGATTCGTCATATTCTCTATACATTCAACCACTTTCTGGAGATCAGTTATATTTGGTGATTCGATGTGATTTGAGAGATTTTTAAACAGCGTCATTGCTCTTTATCACTGCCTTGTTTAAGAGATTGCCTACTAGGCAACTTCGTACGGACCTACTAATCACCGAACGACCTATGGTTGAATGATGTAAACCTACTAACAGTATTGGCGTTAACAGTTTGTTACAACGTCATGTCAACAAATGTACAAGTGCAAATTTTTATGAAATTCTGAGTATCTCTGCCACAACATTCAGCCTCGTCGGGGACGGGGGTAGGTTGAGGTAGTCCACGTAGGTCATTCTCTGTCTTGGCAATGGAGCATGCGATATTGATGCATTGCATTAACAAAACGCATTGGTTACATAGTATGCAGCATTCAATACATACAAGTCCGTTATTGTGGCATAAAATATAACATCTAGGAAACTATGCAAATAAGTTGTTCTAAGGAGTATTGCCTACCTAGAGAGAACTTTAAGCCTAAAGTTCAGTCATATTGTGCCCTCGGCTATCTACATACAAGCAAATCTAGGCCTACTGTCTTTCCAAATGTCGTCTATGTTGTCAGGGAACATTTTAAACTCATCGTTCTTGACATGTCCGTATTTCTAAGATTTTGGTGTATTAGATTACATAACTGCTTCTCCACTATAACAAATACTTGTACACGAAGCATAGACGCTTTTGTATTTACATGGAACATTTAAATTTGTGCCATCTTGAGAATGAACCATAAAACATTGTGCTGTAGCACAAAACACTGACGCCAGTGATCTGAGCTTAAACAGGGTAGCTAGTTGTAATCACTACCATTACTACAGGTAAGACATTTCAGATTAGTGGAACACTGAAATAAGAACATAATCATTATTATTGGTAAGATGGCGATTGATGTTTCGACATGTAGGCAGTCAAATTGGTGGACGACCGGTGTGTCAATTTTCACGTTTTCGCGTTTTTAGCGGTTACCACCACTTCTATTGAAACTAATTATTTGTCATTTGGATCAGTATTGTCATTTGTGTCCTTGCCACATAAACGGAAAAACATTGATTTCTTTATTTTCTCGAAAGTCTTATCGTGCGCAATTTGGTATAGTCATATACAGCTTCGTAGGTCGTGACAAGATGCAGATAGAACTAATTCAAGCACACCTACAACAGAAGAATATATCACGCTTTCACTTGATACCTCATGTGTATGTATCGGTGGTGGCTACGTGCTCTTTTTACTCGTAATATTGAAACTGCGACGCGAAACAACGTAGGTGTGATTTGAGGGTGCCCCACTTCCGGTGCAAATTCTGATAAATTTCCCAAGTAGATTTTTTTTAAGAAATGGATAATCGGATTCTACGGTAATTTCTACCCCAGAAATTACCCTCAGACCTTTTGGCAAATAAAACCTAAATAAAACACCTCCTGACTCCTGGACTAATATCTCCGTGTGTCGTGATGTGTCACGCTGCGATTGAAGGCAGAGCTGTTCCCGTTTGCTGGTGAAATAATTTGTTTTAATCACCCATAATTACTCACACAGCGAGAAGACTGTGTTTGCATTATGTCGCTTTCAATACGTCGATTGTGTCCAAAAACGCCTCTTCCAACCTACCATGAGCTCGCACGGGCGACGGCCAATACCCGCCGAATAGGGTTTTTATCCACTCCCTGTTTCATAATACATATCTTTGACGAGTGCTGTTTGAGGAAATGCGCGGTTAACTACCAACTGTGTTAACGGTGAAATATAAATAACAATATGTCATGGGTTACGTACTGATTGAAGGCGTGGAGATGCGCTGTCGGAAATGAAAGCTTCCCGATAAGGAAACGAGCGCGCTAATAAATTCGAGCTTTCAGACGCATGTACTGGCGTGCAGATACGGCCCCTTTCATTGAATGTTTCAAGTATCTGCGCAAGGTATTTTATAGTTTATAAGGTAAATCATGGTGTACAGCTACGTAACGTTTTTGTAGTCATCTATCCACCTACGGTTAATGCAATTTGTTATATATTAGTAAATGGAATTTATTTTTTGTTGGAACATAAGTAGTTTCTAATCTGCTGGTTTTAGAAACGATCAAATATAAAGATATTTACTATAACATGCTAATGCTACACAACGATGTATTTATGTATTGCATGCATGCATGCATGCATGCATGAATGTATGTACGTACGTATGTATGTATGTATGTATGTATGTATGTATGTATGTATGTATGTATGTATGTATGTATGTATGTATGTATGTATGTATGTATGTATATATGTATGTACGTACGTACGTACGTATGTATGTATGTATATATGTACGTACGTACGAACATACATCCATACATCCATACATACATACATACTATAACAAAATAGGTGTGGACCGCCTGTGTTGACGTAACATGTGGAACATTGCAGCACGGCGCTGTTCGTTGTGAATATTAAGTATATAATGAAATACGTGTGCACAAATTTAATTAAATGTTATCAATATCAACAACTAAAATGAGAACAACTATTCACAATAATCACTCAGGAAAGATACACATAAATAATTATATTTATTACATGGGCAGAGAGTAGCGATAACGCGTTTTCAATGGCAATATACATTGACGTGCACGTTCTCGCAAGCTCGCTCAATAAATATCCTAGAAGGATATACTGAAGTAGCAGTGTAAGAGGGAAGGTGGTGTCCCATAGCGGAGTAGGCCAACGGTAACTTGGTGGACAATATAGAGAGCGGACTTACTCGTACGCGTAAGATTACATAGCAGCAATCAGTCCTCGTAGTATGAACGGTGTCGCGCTTACATTTACCCGGGCGTTAAATAATATCCGGGTGACGTTTCTGCGCGTGCGCGTATCTAGGGGAATGTATTTAGCATCAGCTACGACTGTTGCGTTTTCATTTATCCGGGCGTTATATATGTTTATATGTATATATATATATATATATATAAAATTACATATATGTCTATATATATATATATATACTTAAATTATAAAATGTTTGCTTCTCACAGACATAAACAATTTCTGTCGTAAAACAGTTTCCTTCCACGCACACGTCACGTGACTTACTCTTATACATGGTCACAAATCTGAAACAACAAATTATAATTATGTACTCTAACTATAACGCTCATATTACGATAACTAGCGAAACATATTTAACTACTGGATATTATGTATCACTATTTGATCTATAGGTGCCAAATATTATGCCTTACGTATGCACATAAACATCACCCGGATAAAATGTAACGCCCGGATAAATTTAAGCGCGACAACGGGCTCGTCCCATTCGCCGTTCACGGAGATATTGATTGAGCGGTTCTGCGCGTGGTTTTCGCTTGACGAATCATTTACTTCATTTTGCGTTTTATTGTTGAATTTGTTATTGCTATTGGTTTATGGTCATTCAAGTTGTTATTTGGTCTGTTAATACGGTCTTGTTAGTGGCTTTTATTTGCGGTAGTCGGAGCAAAAAAGTTGAGCGGGTACCTCGTGTCGATCAGTACGACGCCAGTTTGAGCAAGGCATACGACGGATAACGGATTTGCGTCGTGCAGGAAGGAGCGGGAAACAAAACAAAAAAGAAGCTAAGTATCATTTCTTAGAGTGGTTAGGTGTAAATGATGGCAGGTTGTGTGGATGATAAAGCCTATTTTTTGGTGACAGTCATGTATTTGGCTGGAGAGATTTGTAGCATCGTCGGAGTTGCGTTTCGTAACGGGTTCGGATTTTGAGGGCACTTATTGCGGGATTCAGTTTGCTGGGTTTCGACTTTCTGGGCGACAGTGTCTGGCGTAGGGTGCGGGGGTGTCGTCTTTTTGGCCGTGAAGGGTATCGGGGGGCGACGATAATGGGGAGACAGAGGGAAGGTGGCGAACGCCCGTGTAATACTAATAGTTTGGTCAGTGACTTTCTGGTATGTTAGATGGTTAGAGTGGTACTTAGGCAAGTAGGCAGCAGTGAAACAAGCTAGCTTGTTCTTGTTATTGTATTAATGTACTGGTAGTGGCAGTTGTCGTACTGCAGCTGTTGTAATGCTGAGAATAAATATTAAAAAAGAATAAAATAAAACTAACAAAAAACATGGGGTTGGCCAGTGAAATGGTTCTTGGCGGGTGCAAGGAGGAGTCGCATTTAACTAAGGAAAGTTAGTATCCGCAGTCAAGTCAGTCAGGTGGACACGTAGCATCTTGTCGTACGTACTGGTGCGTGAAAGATGTAGCATTCTGGGATGAGAATGGCAGTTGTTGTAAAGAGGAGAGTCGAATATGTAGCGTTCACATTCAACGAGATGGCAAGTGTCAATTGTATATAATATATATTTTGTTATAATATGACTTGAGGGATGCATACGGGGAGCTATTTCATAATGGTGCGTTATATGAATCTTTTATGTTTATATCGGTTCTGTGTATATGGATCTTTGGTGTCCATATCGGTTCACTTGTTAAGTCCTTCGGGTTTTTTTTCGGTGTATATGGATCTTTGGTATTCATATCGGTTCACTTGTTAAGTCCTTGGTCTTTATTTTTTGTTTCGGTGTATATGAATCTTTGGTATTCATATTGGTTCAGTATGTATGAATCTTTGGTATTCATATCGGTTCAGTGTATATGAATATTTGGTATTCATATTGGTTCAGTATATATGAATCTTTGTTATTCATATCGGTTCAGTGTATATTAATCTTTGGTGTTTCATATCGGTTCACTTGTTAAGTCCTTGGTCTTTATTTTTTTCGGTGTATATGAATCTTTGGTATTCATATTGGTTCAGTGTATATTAACCTTTGGTGTTCACATCGGTCCTGTGTATGTGAATATTTGGTGTTCATATCGGTGCTATGTATATGAATCTTTGGTGTTCATATCGGTTCTGTGTATATGGATCTTTGGTGTTCATATCGGTTCTGTGAATATGAATCTTTGGTGTTCATATCGGTTCTGTGTATACATAGATCTTTGGTGTCCATATCGGTTCTGTGTATATGGATATTTGGTGTTCGTATCGGTTCTGTGTATATATAGATATTTGGTGTCCATATCTGTTCTGTGTATGAATCTTTGGTGTTGATATCAGTTCGGTGTGTATATGGATCTTTGTTGTTCTATTGGTTAAGTTGATGAATAGAAGTGTTGACATAGGTATGGGAATTGGGGAGAACGATACTCAAAGAGGTCAGAAGACAGGCAATGATCAAGATATATGCCATGGGATGACTTAATTCACAGTGTCTAAGCTGCCATATAATGTTGTAGGATACCTCCAGTGAAACATTCGGCCAGGCAGCGTGCCAGGTCGGCAGCGCAAGGCCGTCCCCCGCGTATAACAGGGGACGAGCCAGCATAAGCCCAGGTGGATCCGGCGGTCCGTATCGCGAAAGCTGCTACCACAGGGGTGGCACAGCGTCAACTCGCGGCGTGACAGCAGGATACCACGGATGAATTACGACGAGATATGCGGGAGCTGCTCCCCGGGGTAGCGGCATGGGGCCAACATGTGACGGACGGAACAGACAACGTCCGCACCGACTCTCGAGCCACCTATTCAGGTGGCAGAATCGATATCTGGACCATCGACAGTGGACATCCAGGAAGCTAGTGTGGTTGACCTC
This sequence comes from Escarpia spicata, assembly GCA_963995525.1. Classification (NCBI taxonomy): domain Eukaryota; kingdom Metazoa; phylum Annelida; class Polychaeta; order Sabellida; family Siboglinidae; genus Escarpia; species Escarpia spicata. The sequence continues at coordinate 23,241,863 of OZ023206.1, read as the reverse complement.
CCTTGGCCAATTGTAGAGAGCAAGGTGGAGGCAGTAGCTGTCCGACCCATTGCAGGTGTGGTAGAGATAGTGCAGAATCGCACAGGGCCGACGCAGATAAGAGTGTGCAAGATGATCACTAATGCCCTTTCCATTTACAGTCATGTCCCCTAAAAAGTGCATGATGAAGTATGGGTGAGTGAGTTTGTTAATTTATGCTCCCTCCTGGCCAAAGTAAGCTTTTTTCGGCCAGTTCGTCATGAGAGGGGATAATGGGAACCCTACAGTCTGCGTCTCTCCTAGGCCAAAGGCAGAAATCTGCACGTTTTACATGTTTTACATGAGATGGGAGGAAATGGGCGAGAGTTCGACCAGTCTTTTCGCGCTCTGAGGTCAGTAAAGGGATGCGAGTAGTGTCGCTGAAACGTATGTTACAAGGGTATGATGATGTGACGACTAAATAACTGGTTAACAATTTCACGGTAGGGTTTGACATAGGTTGCTTAGGAATTTCAGTGCAAGAAAAATAACAAGGTGGTAAACATGAAATCCTCGTTTGAGTTCCCACATGCGATAGATGATAAGTTAAAGAAAGAAAAGTCATTGCAACAGATCTTGGGCCCCTCCCCCTTTTGATGTACTACCAGCTGATCCTGTATTCCGAGTATCACCTCTTGGGGTTGTACCTAAGAAATTGCCGGGAGATGTTGGCATGATTCATAACCCATCATACCCAGAAGGGTCTTCAGTGAATGATTACATACCAACCGAATTAGCTACAGTACAGTATGCAACTATTCATAGGACGGTGCAGGGTTGTCTGCACTTTCAGGATGTCACGGTAAATAGCGAACTGATAACTGTCTCTTTTAGACATTTTAAGCACAATGATAGACAAGGCCCACAGTCAATGCAGGTTAATAGAGGACGTGTACCAGGAACATCCATTCACCCAGCTAGGTGGCGTAGTGAATTTCGGCAGGCTAGGGGGACAGTACATGCCCCGTTATTTGCATATATGGATGGGTTGCGCATGGAATTTGATTATTCGCTAAAGAGTGCTTGAATTTTGCGATCTTGGGACCTGTACAGGCCCCGTCATTTGCATATGCACCGTCGGCAGCCTTAAGGGGTCAGTCTGATGCACATATTAGAGATGCAGGTCGTGGGGCTTCAGACGGGTTCAGGAAATATATTAGGGTAGCGTGATTAGTTAGGGGGAAGTGTTTCTAGAGGGTAGATATCCAGGTTTCTGACAGGGGCGGAGACTGCAACGGTATCTTAGCTAGATGGTAGCTTGAAAGATATATCTAAGTCTCTGACAGTGGCGGAGACAGCAGTGGTATATCTTACTTGTATAGGGGGAGCAGTGTTTCTAGAAGTTAGCAGTAGGGATATGTCTCTGACAGTGGCGGAGACAGCAGCGGTATATCTTACTTGTATAGGGGAGCAGTGTTTCTAGAAGTTAGCAGTAGGGATATGTCTCTGACAGGGGCGGAGACAGCAGTGGTATATCTTACTTGTATAGGGGGAGCAGTGTTTCTAGAAGTTAGCAGTAGGGATATGTCTCTGACAGTGGCGGAGACAGCAGTGGTATATCTTACTTGTATAGGGGGAGCAGTGTTTCTAGAAGTTAGCAGTAGGGATATGTCTCTGACAGTGGCGGAGACAGCAGCGGTATATCTTACTTGTATAGGGGAGCAGTGTTTCTAGAAGTTAGCAGTAGGGATATATCTCTGACAGGGGCGGAGACAGCAGTGGTATATCTTACTTGTATAGGGGGAGCAGTGTTTCTAGAAGTTAGTAGTAGGGATATGTCTCTGACAGTGGCTGAGACAGCAGTGGTATATCTTACTTGTATAGGGGGAGCAGTGTTTCTAGAAGTTAGCAGTAGGGATATGTCTCTGACAGTGGCGGAGACAGCAGCGGTATTTCTTACTTGTATAGGGGAGCAGTGTTTCTGGAAGTTAGCAGTAGGGATATATCTCTGACAGGGGCGGAGACAGCAGTGGTATATCTTACTTGTATAGGGGGAGCAGTGTTTCTAGAAGTTAGTAGTAGGGATATGTCTCTGACAGTGGCTGAGACAGCAATGGTATATCTTACTTGTATAGGGGAGCAGTGTTTCTAGAAGTTAGCAGTAGGGATATGTCTCTGACAGTGGCGGAGACAGCAGCGGTATATCTTACTTGTATAGGGGAGCAGTGTTTCTAGAAGTTAGTAGTAGGGATATGTCTCTGACAGTGGCGGAGACAGCAGTGGTATATCTTACTTGTATAGGGGAGCAGTGTTTCTAGAAGTTGGCAGTAGGGATATGTCTCTGACAGTGGCGGAGACAGCAGCGGTATATCTTACTTGTATAGGGGAGCAGTGTTTCTAGAAGTTAGCAGTAGGGATATGTGTCTGACAGTCGCGGAGACAGCAGCGGTATATCTTACTTGTATAGGGGAGCAGTGTTTCTAGAAGTTAGCAGTAGGGATATATCTCTGACAGGGGCGGAGACAGCAGTGGTATATCTTACTTGTATAGGGGGAGCAGTGTTTCTAGAAGTTAGCAGTAGGGATATATCTCTGACAGGGGCGGAGACAGCAGTGGTATATCTTACTTGTATAGGGGGAGCAGTGTTTCTAGAAGTTAGCAGTAGGGATATGTCTCTGACAGGGGCGGAGGCAGCAGTGGTGTATCTTACTTGTATAGGGGGAGCAGTGTTTCTAGCAGTTAGCAGTAGGGATATGTCTCTGACAGGGGCGGAGGCAGCAGCGGTATATCTTACTTGTATAGAGGGAGCAGTGTTTCTAGAAGTTGGCAGTAGGGGTATGTCTTTGACAGTGGCGGAGGCAGCAGCGGTATATCTTACTTGTATAGGGGAGCAGTGTTTCTAGAAGTAAGCAGTAGGGATATGTCTCTGACAGGAGCGGGAGGAGCAGTGTTTCTAGAAGTTGGCAGTAGGGGTATGTCTTTGACAGGGGCGGAGGCAGCCGTGGTATATCTTACGTGTATAGGGGGAGCAGAGTTTCTAGAAGTTAGCAGTAGGGATATGGCTCTGACAGGGGCGGAGGCAGCAGCGGTTGCTTATCTATATGGTAGCGTTAAGGTACACCTGCGTTTCTGACAGTGGCGGAGACAGCAGGGGTATCTTACGTATGTGGCATATATTTATGAAATCGGTTTAATAGCTACATTCCAACGGTGGTGGTGTTGTTTTTAATGACATCAATGTCGGTAACAATGCGTGGCGTTTAGTTGGTGGGGGTCGGTCACATTTGATTTTAGGTGACCTGGTGGCGGAGTGACCCCCACCGATACGGTGTCAATGGTAAATATAGTGTCGTGAGATAGCTAGTACTGATGGTTGGTAATACGTCTACGACTTGTAGGTAGTGGTTAGCAATACCATTGGGGCCGGCATGCTTGCTGTGAACATGTATTGATGTATTTATGTTGTAGTTTATGAGTTATGTAAACGAATAAAGCTAAATGTCATTAAGTTGGCCTATTTCAATCTACACTTGTCTTGCATTGTTGCTTTGCATAGGAGGATGTATGTGTCAGGGGCGCATACACAAACATACCACCCGATATCGTTCAACGAGTGTATAATATTGCCAGCAAGGCATGCCGTTCCGACTAAGATCACGGAAAATAGTTTCGGGCGACTTCGTCTCTCGGTCGTTTTTGTATTTCACAAAAAAATCGATTTTGTTCACCATTCGTTTGCTCAAATTGAATAAAATAAGTGACACCGAGTTAGAATATGAATCTATGCCGCACAAATTTCTTACGATATTTGTTTAAAAAGGCTTGTTTTGATTAATGCGTCCGACTTGCGGGTCGGCCAGTATATGGATGTGTGTAGACGCATTACATATCGGGTAGCAATCATTCAGGGATTCATCTAAAAATCCCAGGACTGAAACATAACGCCTTTATTTTTCAAAAATGCCCTATATAGATTAACGAATTGTACCGATTTAGTTTCGTAAAATCCACGAGTGTGACATAGCACCTCTATTTTTCAAATTATCCCATAAACCATCGTTTCTCACCTTTCATAGGATACATCAATGCGCGCGCAAAACGTAACTTAGCAATTGCAGGAACTATGCGCGCGCGGTAAATACTTCGGGAAACTGGCCCCTGCGTCATGGACTAGGTTGTTTGGCAAAGTGATGTAGACGCTGGCACCACAGGCGTACGTCTACCCTCATACATCATAGCAATACGAATGCTATTTGACAACTCTGCGCTGCCACGACTAGGGCCTATCGATAAAAATAAACTTCATTTTCTCTCCGACCTTCGTAATTTTGAACATACAGTGGATATTACAACACGTGCCTGACACGGTTGTCTATGTTTGACCAGCACTGAAACCGTCGCATACCTATGTGAGCGTGTTATATTGTTTATGTAGCGATGCTGTGTATTTTCTAACATTTGGTAAATATTGTGATCATGTCTGTCATGTGTGAGTTACCAAATTATCCAATCGGGCATTTCTGCTAATACGTTTAACAATTGACGTATCCAGTACGTCACGGTTTGGATACGTCACAATCGAATTGTTTGCGAGTGACCTCCGTCAAGTTTTGCCTTTGCCAACAATGCTGATAACGGTTGCTGCATGACATCTCATAAGTCAACTTTTCCCGCGTACAGGTGTCACTTTAAAAACTGTTGTCGTCATAAAGAAACACTTTTATTACCAGAATTTCAACAAAATATAAGACCCCAGCGCGTGTTTTCTGGTAGCTTGACGGCGGTTTTGCTAGGCAACAGATCACGTGATGGATAGGTTAATTGATCGCAGTGTTACTGTTTACTGCGATTGTTCTAAGCGGTGTTAACCGTTGGGAACGTTTTACTTGACTTTGAACAATCGTAGTCGTAAAAAACACGCAGCGCTATACAAGCTACATGAAACGTCCAGTAGGTCTACGAATATTTCGTGAAACCGCACCTCCATATTTGTGTAGGTAGCACCCTCTACCACCTAATATTGAATAAGCAACTGGCATGCATGGTTTCTGATCTACGATGAGTAATGGTTTTGATTTACAAAGTCCTCCGATCCGTAGGATGGGTATTTTGGCTAATAAACGTAAAAATGTGTTAGCTGTTGACGAGTGGATCTCGGATGAAGCCACATGATCCAACTGTGGAGCTGTAATCAATAGAAGACA
>OZ023206.1:22899201-23234201 GCA_963995525.1 Escarpia spicata | reverse complement strand
CTATCGGAGGGTGACATTAATTGCGTGTGTCTGTATTACCGAGGTGACCGTAAAAAGACCAGGTCCGACTGTACATAAAATATGATATTGTAATAACAGGTATGATCACACAGGTCGGCGGGGTCGGTGCACCGGAAATGCAGTGAGGTCAGAACGCACTATGGCGATATCTACCTTCGCTGGAGTTTCTCTATCTCTAACTGCTCCAGTTGTAGAGCCTGCTGCGTCACGTGGTACTTGACCTACATGAACAGAACTTTGATAAGGACAACACGTAACATAAATACAATTTTTTAATCAGTGGACTATCATACTTAGATTCTAAACAACACCAGGTCTATACTTTGTATAACTTTACATGTAATTCATACATGGAAACCTGTTTCCCAAAATCTTGTAGATATCGAAATAGGTTGGCTGTTTAGGTGACAGCTATGTTGCAAGTAAATTAAACCTTGTCAAAACGGAGACATCACCACGCCATCAACAATACACTGTGACAACGGCATGTCAATACAACACGATACTCTTAATGTAACACGCTGTCAGTAGCGTCAAATAAAGCTACTTTGTTACTCTACATGAGTAGTTTTTTCTAGTAGTTGAGAAGTAACGAAGTACAATTTCTACTAACTATCTTTACTTGTAACGAGGTAGTTTTATTTAAACAAAAGCTACTTTTTATTTCGTGACTTTAATTTTCTTCAGGATATATTTTCGTAACATTTTTGTCTGAACTGCGTTACATTTCATGAAACGCATTTAATCACCCGAGGGTCCCGTTGTCAGGCGACGTATTAATGATCATTAACGAAGCGCGGGTCAGTTCGACATCATGTTTCATTATACAAATGTATTCGGGAAGTAAGTCACTTCCAATTGTTATAGTAATTCAGGCTTACACCAAAGTTACTTTAAGAAGAAATGTGAGATTATGTTGCTGGTTACTACTTTTACTTCTACTTTTACTTCAAGTACTTTTAGAAAGTAGCTTTACTTTTTACTCATATCGGTTTTTAGAAGGGACATTTACTCAAGTAATTAAGAGGTGAATTACTGTTACTTGTATTCTTAATAATAATAACAATAACAATAATAATAATAATAATAATAACAATAATAATAATAATAACAATAATAATAATAATAATAAGTAGTATTGTTGTTATTGTTATAGTTATTATTATTATTAGTATTATTATTTATATTCAAGTACAGAATTTAAGCACTTCAGTCACCACAGCACGTTATAACCACCATGTCTCTTAGTACATTCACATACAAAGCTAACAGAGTGTATGACACATCCACTAATTCGACAACCAATGCCGACAACAACATATGATATTGGTCCCTATTGTTAATGGCATGACGCGACTGGTGGCAGCCGATGAAGTAAAGGCCCGTCTACTCACAGTGTATTGGTGTTGCTCCCTGTCGTACAGAAATATCTACAACAAACGAAAATTACTTGACAGGAAACAATATCGGCCAAACCGCATGCGGTGTATACATCTAAGGGGTGGTGTGTGTGTGTGTGATTGTGTGTGTTGTGTGTGTGTGTGTGTGTGTGTGTGTGTGTGTGTGTGTGTGTGTGTGTGTGTGTGTGTGTGTGTGTGTGTGTGTGTGTGTGTGTGTGTGTGTGTGTGCGTATGTGTGTGTGTGTGTGTGTTTGTGTGTGCGTATGTGTGTGTGTATGTGTGAGTGAGTGTGTGTGTGTGTGTGTGTTTGTGTGTGTGTGTGTGTGTGTGTGTGTGTGTGTGTGTGTGTGTGTGTGTGTGTGTGTGTGTGTGTGTGTGTGTGTGTGTGTGTGTGTGTGTGTGTGTGTGTGTGTGTGTGTGTGTGTGTGTGTGTGTGTGTGTGTGTGTGTGTGTGTGTGTGTGTGTGTGTGTGTGTGTGTGTGTGTGTGCATGTCTCTGTGCTTCTGTGCATGCGTACGTTCGTGCGTGGTGCGAACGTTTCTATGAATGTCATTATATCAGTATGTATGTCAGTATGTCAGTATATCAGTATGTATGTATTTATGTATGTATTTATGTATGTAGGTATGCATGTATACACGTATGCATGAATTAATGTACGCACGTATCCATGTATGCATGCATGCACGTATGCATGTATGTACGTATGCATGTTGCACGTATGTATGTACATTTGTATGAATACATGCATTTAAATACAGTTGTAGATGTGTATGCGTACATGCATGTAGGTAGGTATTCCGTAGTAGGACAAAACGAAATGAACAAACACGCAAACGCACAAACGCACAAACGCACAAACGCACAAACGCACAAACGCACAAACACATAAACACGGACACATCACAGACCCAGATACATCACACTCACATACACACGCACGCACGCATTCACTCACACACACGCACGCACAAACACACAAGCACAAACACACAAGCACAAACACACAAGCACAAACACACAAGCACAAACACACAAGCACAAACACACAAGCACAAACACACAAGCACAAACACACAAGCACAAACACACTACACACACACAAGCACAGACACACGCACACACGCACACACGCACACACGCACACACGCACACACGCACACACGCACACACGCACACACGCACACACGCAGTCACTAGCACGCATTGTCGCACGTATGTAATATGTACCTTGTTCTCTGTCGCTACAGCCAACTCCTTCGGTTGAACACTTCTCCTCATACAACGCTCCAGCTCAACGATCGCCTCTGTACGGCAGAAACCACTGTTAGCTCTCACATTGGTGGTCATGTTAACGTTTCATCACATCATAAGAAAACCGTACCTGAGAAAAATCTGAAATATATTCCCATTCACTTCCATCGTGTCATTGACTGGCTGATCAAATGTCGTCAAAATCCTCCTCGCACATATAGCTCTTTTAAAATGCACCCGTGGACAGTGTCTGTCAATATTGACCAAAATAGCCATGTTTTTCTACACGCCCGTGTGTTATGTGAAACAAAATGACAACAATTCGCTCCACTAACTACTAAATACAAGGCATTTCACCGTCAATACATTCTACCACTGAAATTATTGACATGCTTGGTGTTTTACACACAGTTCACATAAAAATTGTTTTCAAATTTCAAATATCACCATTTTCTATGTACTATGTGTTTTCTTTAACACCACAGGAAGGTTAACTGTGCTCTCACCCCTGTGACACCATCACACAAGACCCTCCACCACAAAACGAGTCGAAACGTTAAGTTCTTATATAGCGCGATATCCAGTCCATACGACTGCTCATCGCGATTTAAGTAGATGGATTTCAGCTACACTGCAATTATTGCACGACGATTATTAGTACACAAATGTCCACCAATGTATATGGTCAGGTACTCATTCATGCAGCTGAGTGAACTAGTGCAACGTAAAGAGAAAGAATTTCTTCGTAACAGCACCGAGATGACGCGAACCCGGTCTCTCTCAACTCAATATCCAACCTTCTAACTACCATCCCACTGCAGCCCAGTACTCGAAATATACTTTGGAAGCAGAGTATCTACATGCGAACTGGTGACTATTCATGCCTTCAGAGAATGATTCACAACTTTTTCTGTAAATACCAAATAAAAACGATATAATTCTGCCGCATGTTAAAGGGAGCCTGTCTGCACCTCTACCCGGAATTAGCCAGCGTAGTAATTTGTAACAGGCAGTCTGCTGTGTTGACCGTGGGAAATGGGAAGTCGTTGAGCTAAATGTATATTTTTACAACGTCAAAATAGTATTTATATTTGTGAGGCTTTGTGTATAACTAGATTCTGGCGTATGTACTGTGGGTGTTAAAAAGTGTCTGAGTTGGGATGCTGCCGGTTATTGACATTCCGTAGCCGAGGATGCTAATGAGTTTGGTGACCTAGTCTCCCCAGTTGGTCATCAAGTCTATTTACAATTTAGTTGGGTTCTCTGAACTTTTCGTAACTTGTTTTGCGCTATGTCATCTAAAGTTTGGTTCACAAATTTGTCAGCACCAATATTTGGGTGTTGCATTTCGTGATGTTACTTTCGCTTAATTACTACTACTTTATATGTTTTTAGCGCGTAGGCGTAACTTGGTTAAATTTGCAGTTATCGGGTTGAAGCCGCTAGAGACTAGAGTTATATCGAGCCGTCAGTCTGCCCCTTGCGCTGTCAGTGTCTCTGCATCAGCGTTTGGGAACTTCTACGACCAACGCCCTTTGCATCTCGCTTTCTTATTTCTAAAATAATGACTGCAACTTCGGAACAGTATCTCCGACCAGTGATAGTTGCAATGTTTTAAATAATTTGATAGCAACTTCGGAGCTGTATCTCCGATCAGTGATCTTGCTGTTTTATTATATAAGTTGTTTACGCAACTTCGCAGCAGTATCTCCGACCAGTGATAGTTGCAATTTTACTGTATAATTATAATAACAACTTCGGAGCGGTATCTCCGATCATTGATGTTACTGTTTTATTATATAATTTGTACACGCAACTTCGGAGCAGTTTCCCAACCTGTAGTTGTATGTTATTACATAAGTTTAAAATTAAGTTAGGAGTTTTGTATCCGATCAGTGATGTTGTTCTATTGCATAATCCCTATAGGCTACTGCGGAGCAGATTCTCCGACCAGTGTTAGTTGCAATGTTGTTATATAAGTTTATTAGCAACTTCGGAGTAGTATCTCCGATCGATCAATGATGTTGCTGTTTCATAAAAAATTGTTACGCAAATTCGGAGCATTTTCCCGACCAGTTGCTATGTTGTAATGTAGTCATACTAACAGTTACGTGTTTTTTCCAGTTTAGATGTGCATCCAATGTTAATCCCAGGAAATTAAAACTGTCAACTTTCGTAATTATACTATTATTGATTTTAGGAATTGGTGTGTTATATGATTTGTTTGGTGTGTCGAAACTTATGAATTTAGATTTAGTTAAGTTAAGAGAAAGTTTATTTATTTCTAGCCGTTCATTAATTTTGTGGAGTTCTTCATTAATCAAAGTTTCAGCATCATCGGTGTGTGAGATTATGAAATTGCTCATTGTACTTAACAAAGTAGTGTCGTCTGCATAGGATATAAAATTGAACATTTGGCTCGCTTGAGAAAACTCATTAATATAAATAATAAACATAATTGGTCCCAAAATGGAGCCTTGGGGTACTCCGGTTTCTATAGATAAAATATCAGATTTTATATCATTAATTTCTACATATTGTGTTCTAGTTGATAGATAACTTTCATAAAGTTTCAGAGACACCCCTTCAATACCGTAATGTTTTAATTTACAAAGTAATGTATTGTGGTCTAAGGTGTCAAAAGCTTTAGAGATATCAAGAAATATGCTAAAAGGTACCTCATTATTCTCCATGTAGGTTGTTATTCGGTCTACAATGTTTAATGCAGCATATTCCGTCGAGTGACCAGAACGGACGCCATACTGGGATATAGAAAAAGGTTGTTACTTTCAAAATAGGAAGATAGTTGATTTCCCATAATTTTTTCAATACTTTAGATATAGCAGGCAGAAGATAAATTGGTCTATAGTTGTTGATTATTGATGGATCACCGTTTTTAAATAACGGAATAACTTTGGCCACCTCTAGTTTTTCAGGGAATATTCCCGTATTAAAAACTTGATTTATAAGTAGCGTTAAAGATTTTATTATCTTAGGTGCGATTTGTTTTAGCAAATTAGTTGAAATGCTATCAGACCCGGTACTATTTTTTGACGGACGTTTGTCTATTGTTTTTTTGTACAATTAGTTCGTCAACATTGTTAAGTACAAATATTATGTTATTAACCAGTTTTATACCGATATTTGTAAAGAAGGTGTTAAATGCCTTAGCTACATCTAGAGTGTTTGTAGTTTCTATTTTATTTATACTGAATGATTCGGGAAATCAATTCTTATTGTTTTCTCTTGAAATATATTTTTTCATTTATAGTTTTCCACGTGTTTCTGATATCAGATTTATATTTAACGAAAGCGGACGCAAAAATAATGTTGTTTGGATTCACGTAAGCTTCTCTTTAATATAATGTACCATAAGTTTTAAGTTAATACGCATCATTTCGTATTCCCTTGAATTAGGATTTGTAAGTTTCATTCTCTTCTATAATTTATCTCGAAACTTTAGATTTTAGCAGACCCGTGATAATCCATTTAGAATATAATGTCGTAGCTTAGATTAGGGTCTGTCTTCCAATTTTTGTCTAGTAAGTTGTACATATCAGACGAATTAATGTCATTTATTATATATTGAGTGGCTTTATCGTTTATTGTGTTAATTTTAATCCATCTAGGGTTTGGTGGATTTACTAACGAAATGTCTGAGAGAATAAAGCAAGGGAGGTGATCGGATATCTTATTTATTAATATACCAGATGTAGGTATGGATATAGAACTCTGACTTTACAGAATATATTGTCAATTAATGTGCCATTTGAGCGTGATAATCTTGTGGGAAGTGTAATTTGTGCGAATAAACTGTGAGTAGTCAACAGATCGAAGAATTCACTGCAAATTGGTATTTCGTTTATCTTGAGGAGATTAAGATTGAAGTCTCCGGCAATGCTAATGTTTGTGTTCGGTTGTTCTATTGTCAAGACAAGTGTGGTGAATTCATTAATTAATTGCCTGACATGTTCTGTTATCATACTCGGAGGTCTGTTATGTTGCCAATAGTAATTGGTTTTGAAAAAAAACACCTCCAGTTACATTTTGGAATCTTTTATTAATATATGTGATTAAGCCACCATTGTTACTGCTACTCTTTCCTTGAGCAACACAAGCGTACCCAGGTAGTTGTATGTTTGTTAAATCGGTTATGTTGGACATTCTTGTAGGCATATTACACTACATTTATAATTTATGTCCTGTAGTAAGCTGACGAAAGAAACTGGATCATCAAATTTAGAATTTATAGATTTAATATTTAAGCTGAGTATTGAAAATTGTCCATGTTTATCATCAGCAAGTATCTTAAAGTGATCTATGTCGTAATACGATTAATGTTTTATGACTTGCAGTTCATAGGTATCAATATCTAATGTATTAATTAAATTGTTGTTGTCAATACCACCCAACTGTGAACGGAAAATGCGATCAAACTGTTTTGTCATTAATTGGTAGATTAAGAAGTATGAAAAACAAAAAATATGTACACGTGCAAGGTCCAGTGTATAACGAGGGTATTTATACCAAAGAGACAATAAATAATGTTTTGGTGAATGCTAACCGAATAATAGAATTTGAGTAGTTGCATCATTGTGTTTGTTTGTATGTCTAGTTAAACAATGTTCAACAATTAAAGCAAAATAATATGACGATGGACATGTATCAGTACAGTATACATAATCAACAAGAAGAAACAGAAACAAATAAAACGTAAATGGCTTTGTTGGCTGCATAAAAAGATACTACCATGCCATAGCTCACAACAACAAAGTGAGATATAATAGTTTAAACCACTGTACAATATTACATTAGATGAGAGATTACAAAAAAATTAACAAAGGAGTTACCTACGAAATGTATATATAAACATTACATAGTTACATTAATTATAACATTGTTCATAACAAAGTGGAACCGTATTCGAGGCCATGTTTTTATATATAATTATATGCTCTAGAACAACAATGTGTGCTAGGCTTACTTAAACACCGCATTAAAATTACTAATTGAAAGGTATCGTCTTAACAAAACAAAAATTACAGGCATGCCATCCATTAGTAAACCACATAGGAAAAGACATGTACCATTCGCAAGCAATTAATTAGCCATTTAAACACTAGGTGTACAGTGTTTGTGTAACACTGCAAAATTCAAATCAAATCAATTTTTTTTTAACTCATTACAATACAATACATACAATACAAATCAAATTAAGACAAATCTTGTATAATAACATAATGAGCACAACAAGGGAAGAACATTAAATAATGTTATACTCCCTTTTGTATAAATTAGATTACATTACAAAATATTTATGTTAGAACCACATTAGACAATGTGTTAGTCTGTTCATTTTGATATGAATGAAAACAAAAATATATATTACATGATTATGACATATAAAGTCATTACAGTTGTTCATAACTTGTGAGCTTGTGATTTCGCGGATCATGTTATGATTGTCTTTGATCATAATCTTGCCGCTGGCCGTCCAAAAATCATTGATCTTTTTTGCCTTTTTTAAGTTTTCTGGTTTCATACGCTAGTTTGGAGCGCTTTGACGTGAGATCTTCGTTGAGGTGGATGCGATTTTCAATAGGGCAGGTTTTGTTGAAATCTCTGAGAGCGCCCCTGGCACGATACACAACATATCTGCAGTGCTCACTGCGAAAGCGAACAATGGTAGTTCTGGGTTTCGTCTGCCCGTCGACAGGTCGGCCAAGTCTATGGCAGTGTTCCAGATCACTGAACTCAATGGGAGAGGTGACGTGAATTTTGTTGTTGATAGTATCGATGACTTTTTCTTCCAAGTTTTCACCACGCAAGTCATCGCAAATGCCACTGATGCGGAGATTGGGTCGTCGGGTGTATTGCTGGAGCGAATCCAATACATCCTCCAGAGTTGCTACCCTTTTCTCAAGATGTTCGATTTTGTTGCACTTGTCAGACAACTGTTTGGTGAGAGTGACAATTTGTTTATTAAGTGTGTCAATCTTCAAGACGAAATCATGTGGAAACAGAACCTCTTTCAGTTGGTTGGCAATAATTATCTCATCTTGCAATAAGGATAGCATTTGCGAAATCAAATTGCTGTCAGTCGGCTGGCTCAAAGTTCGATATGCTGTCTTTTCTTTTGAGCATGGCGGCGATTGTATGTGTACGTGTGTGAAGCAATGTTACAATGCGTGGTCGTGGTCGATATTGGGGGTGTTCGATATTGCATGTGGGAATTCCTACCTTCAACGAACTGCACAGCGCCAGTATAGGGTCGTCTCTTTCGTCGAGGTACTGTTAATTATTCTGCTAGTTTTGCAGTGTCTATAGAATAATCTGCATTCGTCACCTTCGATGTGTGGCCGGCAGGACCTTCCTAGCCCTTAGCTAACGACGCCATTTTCAGATCCAGTAGGCAGTTTTAGGGGTTTTAGGCAGTCGGACCACGCCAGTTTTTCTTGGGATCAACCCAAGTGGGACCTATTTTTCAGGTGCATGTATATCAAACAGGATCAAATGCGCTCCGAAATTGCTTCCACTTTCTCCAATCCTAAACGGCGCCGAATCAGTCCGTCAGGTTTCTGCTGGGCTTACCAGCGCGGCACCAAATGCATGATCTCGCCTTGCCGCTATAAACACATCTGTTCTAAATGTCATGGTTGCCACCCTTCTCATACTTGCCGACAGCCCACTGCTCATACAGGCAAACCCTGAGCTGTTGACAGCTGCAAGACATTGTCAAGTTGCTCACAGGGCAACATTGAGTTTAATCTGTCCCATCTGTCCTATCTGTCCTATCTGTCCTATATGTCTTACTCTGTATTTTGCGTTGTTCGCGTTGATAGGCCTATAGCTAGCGATAGTGACTTGTCTTGATTTGTATGATGATTAATTTGTATATGTTATACTCTCATATCGTGCCATGTAGTAATTTACCCATTTGTGCTGCTTTTGTCAGTTTCAGCATGGCTGACTGACGGATCTCGTTGTTTGAAATTTGCAAGAGCACATTTGATAGTCAGCTATATGCCTCTTGTGGTTATAATTTATTTACAATTACTTGCTTTCCAGTTTACTTTCCTGTAGTAATACCTCTGTATTTCTACAGTGCTGGCATTTGGCATCACTGCTACTTTAACAGTTAGGTACTTAGTTCCTAATTAATTAACCAATTTGTTTCAATTTCTGCATGTTTACTGGAATGCTCGTCACCTCTGGATATATTTCGTCTACGCATCAGTATAACTACATTTTGATTTCTTGTGTAGTGTGCTATCACTGTTTAGGCACAATATTTATATGAGCTGGATTTACAGTGCCCTGGGTGGGTGGTGGGTCCTCCTTGTGGAGGCCTTGTGGTTCGTTTGGTCACCCACTTTGCTACTTGACTGTTAGTCATGTTATATACTTAGACTGTCATTTATTAATTACGTTTGACGTGATGAGTTTTACGTTTAATTGTGACTCGTCTTTTTGGTTGTTTTATTACTATCGTCGTTTAATCAACTATTTGCTGTTATTTACCGCAGCAAACGAGTTCATGGTTCTGCAAAGTCTCAGCAAGATATAAATGATATTGCGGTTAACTCAGCCCGCCTCGGCATTATTTCCAATAAGGGTTGTTTTTATACTGGATGTTTTGTTTACTATTTGAACTTGCTTCGGGATATTATCTGCGAACGTTGTTACTGGCTTACTAAACACAATTTGGTGGGCGGTAATCCTTCAGCATAGTTATTACAGCCTTAAAATCATGGTATTAACTAATAAAGGAAAACCTAGGCACAAACTGCCCCTTTTAAGAAGGCGACACATCGTTGACGTCATCAAAAACACACTTTCTTCTTTTTCAGATGGCACCAATAACTATAACACGATGTGCAATGAGACTTATTTCGTGGCGAAGAAAAGAGAAGCATTTTCTCCGAAATAGTACACAGGTGGTCATCACACATTTTCAGGCTGTTCTTTTTCACGAGATAATAGTGAACTGCCATTTTGCCATGCATTTATCAAAAAGAATAACATAGCCAACTAGTGTTGACATAGCTAATGTTTATCTCTAATGACCGTAGATAAATCTGACGGATTCTGTGCCCCAGTGTGTAGGTAATAATGCTAGCTGTACAATGTGTCGTCTGAATTTCTCAATACAGATATGTCGTATGTATTGTCACCTACCCTCAATCACAGTGTTGCATTCAACCTCCTGCAAGAAAATAATGAACATGTCAGTATTATTTTCTGCTAAACTTGGTGATGGTGGTGGTGGTGGTGGTGGTGGTGGTGGTGGTGGTGGTGGTGGTGGTGGTGGTGGAGGTGGTGGTGGTGGTGGTGGTGGTGGTGATGGTTGTTTGCGCCAAAAATCAAATCATTTAATTGGTAGCTTGTTCCGCTTTTTAACGCTCTCCATCTCTCTCCGTCGTCCGCAAAGATCGTTCATTCTTGATTGTTCATACTTGCCCTCCCAAGGTCCCATATCATGCTTCGGACACCATGTTTTCTGAAGGGTTACCCTAGTCTTGCAATGCCTTCTGTAGTTCTTTGCTATCAGCTACCACTACTAGGTATTCCCACAGTATATTACTTTCCGAAACCTTTCCACTAACCAGGTTCATCGCCATAATGAAAAGCAAGGGAATCAAAGCAAGTCCCTGTCTGAGTCCTACTCCCACTCTAAATTGTTCCAATATTTTTCCTTCCACTTTCACCACCGCTGTTGTCTCGTTGTACATTCCCTCCATCATTCTTACCTCTGCCTCTAGAAACAGACACATGTCTATATATATATATATATATATATATATATATATATATATATATATATATATATATATATACATATATATATACATATATATAGACATGTGTCTGACTGGCTACCTCACCGTTGATGGAATGCTGTTGCTGCGTAGAATGGGTATCGGTTTAGATGAATTCCTCATTGTATCCACCTGAAACAAACGGCAGCTGATACGTGACCCGCCACACCGAACCGGGTATTATATGGCACAAACCTAGTCAGCACCAGAGCAAATATAGCTGTCTAGATCATGTCCGTCATTTTTCTGATTTTGAAAGAAGTGCGCACCTAACAATCTCATATCTCAATGTTCAGCTTATTTTCGTCAACAAATAATCCTAAACTGATAAGATACTACACGTATGGTTGCAGTGGGCATTGATTTAGCAAATAGCCGAATTTTTATGCCATTATTCTCAACAGTTCAAGTTTACTATATATTGAGAAATATATCAAAAACCACTGACGATATCTTTTTTAAAGTTTACAATCAGTGGAATAAAAATATGTAGACAACTATGTTTCATAATTTTGCAATATCCGCTTTGCAATGGCAGACAACGTATGTTTTACACATACTTAATTACCGATATCTATTAGTGCGGGAGATAACCAGAACACCATACACATCATAAATATACATAGAGAAAAACATATCAAGTTCTGGCCTCAACACCGTTGATGGCTAGGTAAAACATGACCGCTGAAGCTCATATCTTAAGAACTGCACCACATTGAGCTGTTTTGTTGGAGTGGAAATATACGTTTATCAAGTATTTAATGTTTGAACCTTTCCTGTTTGACTCGTCGTATTTGTCCACGTTGTATCCTTCATTTCCGTTTGAATGGCGACGGCACGACTGCGTCTCAGCACGGAATAAGCTACAAGAAGAAACAACTGCGTCACATACAGTATGTTGTCATGCATACGTTCAAAGCTGGTTAGCAATCAACGTTCATCGGTGATTTCTTATTATGCGCGTACTAGACCCGCAAACCTTTTAAGGTGTCCATTTATCTCTCTGCGAGGCAAAGTTTTTAATTAGGGAAGACATAAAGTACATTTTATAGGTGTTCGTAAAGAGTGTGATTTGTGCTACCCTGAATTACACCTAAGCAACAAAAATATTGCACTATTTAAACGCTATGTAAAAACAACCTCCAAACAAAATGGCCTACTCGCCTACAAATTAGGTCTACCACTGCAAATTTAAGTGGTCGTTCTCGGCATGATTTTTTTCTGAGGACTGGAAAGATGGTGTTGTTGTCTGTGTCCCCAAGAAAGGAAATTTAAGTGAATGTGACAGCTGGAGAGGTGTGACATTGCTGTCAATACCAGGGAAAATGTATTGCCAGATGATATTGAACCGAATACGAAATGTGGTAGATGGCGAACTGCCTGCGGAACAAGCAGGCTTTAGACCGAAACGCTCTTGTGCTGAGCTAATATTCACACTCAGACGCATTATACTACCATCAGGATGTGGCGCACATGCGCAGTAGGCCCTATGCTACCAGCAGCCATGTTTATTGATACGTTGTTTACAACCGAAGTCTGAACGAGTTAACTTGGACAGAAGCCAATTGGTATCAGGCGGAAGCGGTAACATTATAACATTTAAATTTCGACGTCACCTAAAGACCTATCTTTTTCACGTAGCCTATCCACCTTAGCGTTGTATATATCAGTTTCGCAACGTACCGATCTTTAAAATGCTAAATCCTTTTTCATTTTGTTGTTGTATCACTCATCGCAGGCTCAGGATTCCGAGGACATTGGCGCAATGTAAAAGTAACTATAGCCTGTTATAGGTTATCTATATTATTACGCACCTGTTTGCTTTTATCAACAGAACAAACTATTACATGCATCTGCTTAGTTGTACAGTCTAATCTAGTACTACACGTCACGGATGTACTGGTATTTTAAGCAGTAACAACGTGAAGATATCATACAGACTAGAAATAGTAAAGAACATTTTATTCAGTTCAAACAACATGAATAATACAATGACAGTGGTGTATATTAAAAGAAGATATCATGAAATACAGCAGTGCTATGCATTCAATTAAATCATGTTATTTGCTATTTATTTTACAACAAAAATCATAACATTAAATTATCACTATTTATTATACTCTGTAACACTGCATTGCCCTATTTAGTTACACACATCATAAAACTGTACGTAGTTTACCTGATCAACATTTTGCAAGTGGGTATTCCTTGTAGGCCTAAACAGTGCACAATGTGATTATAATTAACTACACTTTACAGCTTTAATTCACTTATAGAATGTTCAAAACAAGGTATAAATTATTGCCTAGGCATATGCTATATCATTGTCACTGAGATCTTCAGTGATAATGTATCCCAGATATTTTCATTCACTAAGTCTTGGCATGTTTCACCATTTACAACAGTTTGGGGTGTTTGTAACCTTGAATTTTTTACAACAAAACATTATTTGTTGGTATTATTTAAATTGTCATCCATCACTTCCGCAAGTTGATTGTATGCATCATTTTAAATTCAATAACTTTATTCTGGAATATTACATCTATATATATATATATATATAAAATAGACTAGACTGTGACTAAAAACTCAATACCGGGCCAATGATGACACAGGTGATGTGTATAATATATCACTATTCATAATACTCTGTAATGTTGCATTGCCCGATTTAGCTACATACATCATAAAACTATACATATTTTACCTGGTCAACCTTTTGTAGGTACTTGTACACAATAATTCACAATATTCACAATATAACTAGAATATACTACACTTTGCAGCATCGGTACACCTATAGAATTTTCAAATGAAGGCATACAATTATAATGTGTTGCCTAGCCATATGTCATAACACTGTGCACATTTTACATTAAATCAACATTTGGCAGGTGGGTGCTCCTCGTGACACAAACATGACAAAACACTACAGTTTCTAGGTTCATTGCACAATATCTTACATATATTATTGTATGTTACAGTTTTCGGATTCATTTATGATTATATAATAACATATCTGCACACAATGAAGTAAAACATGATTTGAACAGAGTACATTTTACACCTTCTGTATACATACAGAATTTTATAAACAAGGCATTACCCTGTGCGTTAATTATCTTTTATTGCCTAGCCGTATCATCATTGTTATTTGTCACTGTGATCGTCAATGCTAATAAGTATTATGTCCAAGATATTTGCAATTAGTAACTCTTGGCTATGTGTCATCATTTATAACAAAGCTTGGCATATATGTATAACCTTGAATTTTTTACAATCAACCATAAATGTTTGTATTCAAGTATCCATCACTTCAGCAAGTTGATCAACATAATTACTACACAGCAGTGTTTTTTTTAAATAGGGGATCTCATTTGAAACTACTGTTTGTGGGTGCATTCTTTATAAAACGAAATATAGGAATACAGTAGCTACACTGGAAGCAGGGAGGATACATAAAATATGTATTAAATAAACAAGGCTGGTCCGCGAACTTGCTAGAGAAAACCCAAAAAAGTGGTTGGCATTTTTCGGCAGCATTTGATTGAACGACGAATCACATAGAGAGCGCGATAGTGCAGTGTTTAGCACATCCGCCTGGCATTTCAGCGCTCAGTATAGAAAGGTCGGTTTGGCAATAATGTTCTAAAAAGGGCAGACTAGTTGAGTGAGACCTTATAAGACTATACTATTTTAACCACAATAATATATACTGACTAGTCAGTTAACAGAACGTTGCCGAGCGCTGGAAACAACTAGAACTAGAACATCGTGTACAACTTCGATATCGTATGACGGTTGTTTTACAACAAAATTTGGCCCACAGTTTGCGGAACATTGTCCTATTACTTTCGATGTAAATAGTTTTGCACTTGACGTTTTTCTCCTAAATTATTGTAATATTGAAAATCATTCATAGTATTATATCACGGCTATTCTCGATTAAGATATGTGCATTTACAACCTGGACACTGCTAGAATACTGCGTCCCCGGGAACGCCCGTGCATTATGGGTCGCTGTTTGTAAGTTTCTGTAGCCGACACTAATGCATAAATCCTAAGTTAAATCAATCAAGTAATTATCCTAAACTATCACATGCTACGGCAATGAATGAGAGCAATCACTCGCTGGATAAACCCACAACGGAAGACTGTTATAAACGACACGTGTTCAGCGAGTCGACTCAAACAGTTGTATGTGCAAGGTGTATTATTCGTTATCAACAAACTGTCATAAATGTCGGTACATTTTGCATAGTTACTTAAATTAATTATATATAATTATATATGTTACAGTTCATGTACATAGGATTTTAGGTTTTTGTCTAAAACGTTATAAATTAATGTATTTTTTTTGTCAAAACGATATATATATATATATCGGTTTCTTGGATATTAACCTCGGTTTATGAGAATGTGTTAACGTGTGTTCCACGCACATTACCGTATGTAATGCTTGCAGCGTAACAAATCAAACAGTGCATATATAATGAAAGGAATATAAATTTTGACAATACAATACGGTTTACAATAAAGGGCAGAAACTGAGACGTGCACGAAATTGCATATAATCGTGACTAATAAAGTATTCGACTAATACATAATTTGCCCATATGTCGATTATTGCTGATCTGGTGAACTGTAGATCTCCACGCCCATCAACGTAGCCTCGACAGCCATTTAAGTTACGCAATCAGTCAACTATGTATCCACACCCAAGTGAACTAGATCCCGATGTCATGGTGGGTGATTGGTGAGTTGTTAAATACAAAGATTCATTGTATCAACGAGAAGATTCGCTATCTGGTATCACTTACCAACTGGATATTACTAGAAATTGCGAAACCAGATGGAGAGCATTTTAAAGATATCATTTATTTAAGGCTTTTGATCAATCTGATGCTACAAACAGATATGGACATTTCATTATTTCCACTGATTTGTAGAATATAGTGACCTTGAAGAGAAATATCCACAATCTCAAAATATTTGCGCTGGACTGCGTAAAAAAGGTCCGATAACTTGACTCGATCATATCGGATTTTTTTTCACAAATAGCGGCATTTTGGGGCGTCAAGAAAAATATATGTATGATATACTCCATAACTTAAGCATGAGGAATATTGATCTGAACCGATCGAAGTTGCGGTGCATAAAGCTGTATTACTGTAAATGGAATAGGTCTGTCCAGTTCTTGGAACGGAAATGCTGCACCCCTTTCTCATCGCGTCATTCTGTTTAACAGAGTTTCAAGAGATCAAATATGCATACTTCAAAGCATGCTCATGTTAAAATAAACGATCCAAAATGTTCTTAGAATTATCTCCGTTTTCTGATGATAAACAATAACAACGGAAGTCACATTTGGAGCTAAGTAACGCGTTTTGACTTGTCAATTGAAGAGCGACTAGGTTGTAGCAGGCTCTATTTCGGGCTCTGTGATATACACAAACACCATAAATGTATATTTTGTTACTTGTGAGTATTTCATGCTAAAAATTGCAGTGTATACGGCAGTTGTCAACATAATAATACTGTATAAATTTCATACCGAATAAATATGGTTTGAAAAAGTTATTTACATTTTAAGATGTCGCTGTATAGTCGGATTTTAGTTAAATAGAACAAAAGTGTATATTGGTTATTTCTTCCGTTTAGTTAACATCACACTTTTCATGTTTGTATTGAATCCTCAGTTAATATACTTAAACTCGTCGGTTTATAAATATTTGAAAAATCTGGCGACAATAAGGAAAATACAGAACAATGAATATCGGGCGACAGATTCCGTGTCGCTTGATAACCAACTGTCGCTGTATAGTCGGTCAATTATTGCTCCATGGTCGCATTCATACGACACACACACACACACACACACACACACACACACACACACACACACACACACACACACACACACACACACACACACACACACACACACACATATATATATATGTCAATTTAACAATATGCGGTTTTCCGTTGTTGAACACACCAGCAGAAACGTGAAAAAGATGTATTACAACATGTTTTAAACATGTTATGCTACTTAGCAAAATCATTATATAGATTACTTAATGACAACAAGTAACGACGAGAGAGAGGGGGGGGATAGGAGAGGGAGATGGAGAAAGAGAGAGACGGAGAGGGAGACAGACAGAGACAGACAGACATAGGTAGGCAGACAGAGAGAGACAGAAATAGGGACAGAGACGGAAACAGACAGACACAGACAGACACAGACAGACACAGACAGACACAGACAGACACGCAAACAAAGATAAACGATAGTCAGAGGGAGATGGAGAAAGAGAGAGAGGGGGAGAGAGTTGGAGAGAAAGAGAGAGAGAGAGAGAGAGAGAGAGATGGAGAAAGAGAGAGAGAGAGAAGGGGGAGGGAGGAATAGAGAGAGATATTATCGCTAGTGGGGATGATCCACCAATCCTTCTTCGTATTCCTGGTAACAAACAATAACAAACGTGCAGGCTTTAATTAATATTCATTTGCTGTTTGACATTACAAGTGCCAGCCAAATCTTTAAATTGTTGTGCACTCTGCGTGGGGACAAACGACAGTTACTAATTGCATATTTCGTCATTGTTGTACTCCGTAAACATTTCCTGTCAACAAGATTGATAGGAACCGCGGGAGAACATACCACGAGACTCCTTTGGTTCGTTCCGCGAAACCTCCTTGGTTCCACGAGACCTCCTTGGTTTACTTGGTCACAAACAATATAGTTGTTGTGTTGACAATGATTGATAAATGTCTTTCAGCGATACGCAGTTAATGTCCGTTCTTGGTGAGTGCAAGATCCGGTCCTCTGGATTGCTCATACGCTTGACTCTACCCTCCCTGGCCGGTCTGTTCATTCGAACATCATCTCGACTTCTCTGGGAAGCATTCAGCCACGCTGCAATCACTGCTCGGAGACTATTCGTTCACAAATATCCACTACTGTCTATATCCAGATACTCATTTATGCAGCTTAATGAACTAGAGAAATGTGGAGGTTCGAAATTGCGGCAAGAGGAGTCGAACCAGGTATCTCTCGATGTAATCATGTAAAACAGTGATTCTTAACGCCTGGGTTGCGACCCAAAATTGGGTCGCCAAGCTGTTTTCAGTGGGTCGCCAAGAGTCTCCAGTTACTTCGAATTGTCCTGTTTTGTCACCTCCACGATACCTGATGCATGCGAGACGAACAATTTACGCCATTTGAATGTTGCATGAATTTGAAATGCTGTGTCACTAATAACATTATATTGAATATCACACGGAATTTTAACTTCACAAGACATTTGGCGCAAACTGTTCATTTCGCCTGCTTCCGGTATGGACAATTCATACTCTGTCTGATGCCGCCGAAAATGAGCACTGGGCAAAAATCAGTGCCGTCTTCAAATCACTACATATCCACGTCTTTAAACTTAAGTTTCATAGACAGATACCGCTTTAGTCAGCAAGTGCAGGAACACCATCTTTTCTATCTGATTATCAGCCGCTATATTACAACCAATATGAAGTAAGCTAGTGTAATATTCTTCAAACGAAATCTTACGACCTTCCCAACTACGTCCGCCATCTTTGCATTAGTTTGCTGTTGCGCTGAGTAATACTTCATAACATGCGGTAGATTTTCCGCTTTTCATGGAGTGGTGGCGGCATGTGAGGATCTTGTGCCACGAGCCTCGCACTGCAGCAGTCTTGGGGGTGTTGCGTGCGTAATAGGGATCCGCTCCATGACCAGATAATTTTTCAATTTTAGGTTAGATTTACTTATTAAAAATGTTGTAGCAATTTTCATATGGATTGTTGGATAGGCAGTACAACTGGTTTGAAAATGAGTCAATCCTTATTAACCATAACATATCGTTTTGTCGGCAGATATTGGCACTAAAGCGGTAGTGAGATTATCAAAAAATGACGAAAAAGGCATGTTCAACCGACATAGCGGTTGGTGTGGTACTGAATAATTTGCAAGGCGAGTTCTTTTTCAATGTCGATAATGAACGGCGTTTATTTGGTGATTCCTATATATTCAGCAAAAAACTTGAATAATTGTTATCATTTATTAAATATTTATGTTATGTCTATTTATTTTATAAAGATTTATTTTTTATTTTATGGGTCGCCAAGCAAGTCCCACGACCGGAATTTGGGTCGCAGCCCAAAAGGGTTACGATCCGCTGATATATATATAACAACGACGCCACACCAACGCAGTGATTTGTAAAAAAAAACAATCATCTCAACTAAGATACTCCCAGATACAAATACTGTACAATTGCAGCTTCACGATGTGTCCGGAATATCGGCGTCTACATGGACAGACACCTGAACATGAACAAACAGGTGTCACAAACCGTTAGTGTATGCGCTTTCCACCTACGCCACATTAATCAAATCAGCCGATTGTTGCCTAATACAACGAAAAAACGCATAGTCAACGCCATAATAACATCGCGGCTGGACTATTGCAACTCAATGATATACGGAACATCTGCAAACAACATCGCTCGTCTGCAACGAATTCACAACTCGGCCGCTCGTCTGATATTGCGTCGCCCGCGGAGTGATATTGCTGTTCCGCTGTTGCATATACAGTGTATCTGCACTGGCTACCCGTTGCTCGCAGAATCGAGTTCAAAATATTGGTGTTTATCTACAAGGCAATGCATGAAAATGCGCCCGTCTACTTGCGTGATCTCGTGTGCCCTTACAGACCCACTAGATCACTGCGGTCTGCTGACAACAACATGTTGTCCATAACGCGTACTCGTGTCAAAGCTGGTGACAGTTCGGTCACGGTGGCCGCTGCAACTCTCTGGAACACTCTACCTAATTACATTAAATCTTCGGACACTCTTGGCAGTTTTAAATGTCAACTAAAAACACATTTATTTAGAATATCATTCTAGACGAACGCTAGTAGCTTGTTTGTGACTGTCCTCAGTGATCCAGTGGACTTATTTATATTAGTAATATTTTAGAACTATTTATTTATTTATTTGATTTTATACTGCTATATTTGAGTGATTAACTTGTGCATTGTAATTTATTAATTATATTATATTGTACTGTGTTTAGTTTAAGTTAACATCTTACTACCATATTTCAAATATTTTGTTGCCTTTTACTTAATTAATATTCATATTACTATTGTATGACACAATTTTTTGTTTAAATGACTGTGTTCGTACTAATATTTTAGTTTAATGATCATGACGCATGATGTATTGTAAAGCGCCACGAACAATTGTGGATCTGGCGCTATAGCAAATTAAATAACTGCGAAAACAAATAACAGACATGAACGACATACTTGCCACACTATCATGGAGATGGCTCGGCCATGTCTTGAGGAAGGAGGCTGACAACATGATAAAGATAGCACAGATATGAACGCTTAAAGGTAAACGAAAAAGAGGACATCCCAAACAAACACAAACAAACAAACTGAGGAGGGAGAACTTGGACGAACTTGAGAAAAAAGAAAGGTTTGCGTAAGTAACTACGTACCCGCCTTGACGGCGACAGACATAGCGACAGCAGACGGAGCAATACTGGCGCCGGCCAGGTACGAGCCAAACACCGGAAGTGACTCCATGAAAAACGACATGACCGGGTTCCCGTCGACGACCTAGACAACATGGCCGACACACACGTGTTTCCGGTTTCAATTTGTTTCAACATAAACGTTACGTTTTAAGCTTCAAAACTATGTTTCTTAGAAATGCAATTGATAAAATTTGTATTATTTACCATTATGATTATTATATAACTACCAAACTCTAGCAACGAGGTATCTTTACTTAGAGAACTACTAAATATACTAGATGAACTATTGCGTTGCATAGCACCAGGAGGGAGTAAACATAAATTTACACTTCAACTATCCCCGTTTCCAACTAACCATTAATATGATACATATACTTTAACACAAAAGTATATAGAACTCAGAACTCAGAGTCAATTTATTTGACCTATGTATACGCTACATACACAACGAATACGTAAGGTCGGGAGAATCCCATTAAGATATATTATATCGCAAGCACCGGAGCCACCCCATCAATGTAAACAACAAGAACATTTACATGAAACGATCAGAATAATATATGATTTAAATAGATAGTTGAGGATTACTCAACTTATCAACATACATCCATCTATATAATTACATATTATAATTGTACTCGCGTATTGACGTGTATATATATATATATATATATATATATATATATATAAAACTACATTTCAATATGTATTGTAAACTACAAATATAACAATTGTGAATACTACAACAAGATTCATAATTTGAGATAAAGTAAATTTGTTTGTATGTCGAAAAACCATATAGACTGTGCGTGTAAATGTTATTAATAATAATACTTGGTGCATTGTTTACTGTCTCTACTAGGTTATGTCTAACGCATTGTTTGGCATATTCATGTTTGACTCTGGACATATACACATTATTTCTTTCACGCGTGTAGTGCTGATGAAGTAATCAGGTAAATAAAATTCGAAACTTTCATTTTTCATATCCAAGAATCATGTTAAATTACCTGGTAGAGGCTTTCGTTGACGTGTCACGTCGACTTCATCAGTACCTATGACGCTGAATGACGTCATCGTACACGTGAGGCAGTTCGTAATTGCCCTCGTCTCTGTTGATGGGTGTTTTGACGTCATTCGGCGTCATAGGTACTGATGAAGTCGACGTGACACGTCAACGAAAGCCTCTACCAGGTAATTTAACATGATTCTTGGATATGAAAAATGAAAGTTTCGAATTTGAAAACGAACTATCCTGAAGAATGTTCAGTAATAATCAGGTAAATGATTGTTAATTAATTTGTCATAACATTTTCATTGTTGAAGTTTCGAAATGTCATCCAACTTTAGTAACGGACGTTTTTTATAAATAGGACTTGTGTGAGCATTACATTTACTTAATGATATTATTCGTATTACTTTTTTCTGTAGTTTGAAAATTCGAAGTTCTTGGTGACCCCATAAAAGTAAGCCATAATTTATATGAGGGGGAATAAGAGCATTGTACATAATAACTAATGTATTAAGTGGTAAAAAAAATTATGTTTACTTAACATTCGTATTGTTTTAGATATTTTGTTAGCTATTTTGTTTGTATGACTCTGCCAGTTTAAAAGGTTATTTATCGTGATGCCTAAAAAACTGAAATCATTTACACATTCAATGTATGTACCATCCATTTTTAATAGACGGTATTCTATTTTCTTTTGACGCATATGAAAAATCATGAACTTAGTCGTTTTTGCATTTAGTGAAAGTTGTTTAGCTTTCAGCCAATTGCTAATCTTTGTTAATTCTTTGTATATATTTTCAGTTAACATTTGACCTTCTGGATTTTTTTAATTTATTTAGTGTACTGGAAAGGGTGGTGTCGTCAGCACATGTTATGAATTTGAAAAGATCATTGGAAAGTGCTATATCATTTATATATATATATATATATATATATATTATAAATAAGAGTTGTCCTAAATTGAACCTTGGGGGACACCGGTGTTTATGACTATTTCCTCTGACTTAACATTTTCAATTTCTACATACTGTTTCCGATTTTGTAAATAACTCTTACAGAGATCAAGTGTCTTGTCATTAAATCCATAGTAAGTTAATGTATGTAGCAGTTTATTGTGATCGATTGTATCAAAAGCTTTTAATAGATCGAGGTATATATTTATTGGAGTAGCCGATTTGTCAAGTTCTTGTGTAATACTGTCTATAATTTCGAGGGTTGCAACGTTTTGGGATGGAAATATTCATGGATTTGATCAAACATGACCTTTTTCATTTTTTTTAAATCACTGGCAGAATAGAAATAGGACGATAATAAATTGTAATGATCAGAAACATCACCCTTTTTAAAAGGGGTATGACGTTTGCAATTTAAATTTTTCTGGAAATATACCAGTTCTAAAATATTCATTAATAATCAGGATGATTTCAATGCTGATATCAATTTTTTTAATAAATTTGAGTAATTTAGTTGATATGCCCTCTTTTCTACAATTAGCTAAGCCATCAGTTATACAAACAGTAGTATCTATGTCAATTGGGTAAAATTAAAGGTGTGAAACGTCGGATTTTTCATGTAATCTTTGCATGATTTACCTCCAGCTGAAATTATTTTAGAGGCTACAGTAGGAACGGTATTAGTAAACAACGTGTTAAACCTATTTGCAATAATGCATTTGTCGTTAATCATTTCCCCGTCGACTTTGAAAGAATTTGGACATTGTACTTTCTTTGGATTTCTCTAAATAATTTCTTTAATTAAACACCACGTCTTCTTAACATTATGTTTATGCTTTTAAAAACTGGATTGAAAATGCATTTTCTTGGATAACCTAGTATTTCTTTTAAGAATTATATTATAAGTATACAAGTTCGCTTTGAATCTACGATACTGCTCTGAATTTACGAGGATTTGTTTTTATAAATGGTATTGACATAATAATGCCCTTTGTAATCCCAGGTGTTTTTTTTATGTTTGTGTTTGTTGAATATAATTATTCTAATAGCTAGGAATTTATCCATAACTGCAGTAATGCTTTCATCGAGGATATTGTAGTTTTCATTGGGATCTGCATGAGTACCTTTGTTAAGTTTACCATTAATATATTGCGTTTATTATTTCAATTTTAATTTTAATTGAGTAAGTCAGGATTTTGTTGTTTCATTCGTAGAAATGTTGATGTCGCATTAGTGGTTGCAACATAGTCTAGACTAAGAAAGTATGGAAAGTGATCAACAATATTGCTTATTAAAATACCAGCTGAGGATTTGAAAATTTCTGATAAATTGCATAAACAATTAGCAATGAGTGTTCAGTGATGTTCTGAAAGTCGTGTTGGTAATGTGATTTTAAGGGCGAAACCATGTGAAGCGATGGCATGAAAATATTCTCATATTACTGGTGTTTCGATAATTTTAAGCAAATCAATATTGTAATCTCCTGCAATTATTATTTCACTTTTTGATTTTTGTAAATCAACTACATTTGATGCAAATTCTTCTGTAAATATTCTGTAGTTTTCAATTATATCTCTAGATGGTCTATATATATTTCCAAGAATATATTTTTGTCATGGCACAACATACTATTTCCATAGATTGACCTTCCCAAGTGTATGTATTGGCATGGATATTTACAGATTTGTAATATTATTGTATTTGTTGCTGAGATATATTGCCAAGCCAGCATGTGTACTACAAATTTTGCCTTGGCTTTTTAATGTGTTTGAAATAAACAAGTGTCAGCTTCATCGTCGAGTCATGTTTCTTGTCAACATAGAGCAGTAATCTCATAACCACTGCTTCTGAGTGTCTGTAGCTGTATTTTAATTTAATCAATTTTTGCATTGAAACTCTGACAATTTAGGCTGAGCACGATAAATTTACTTTGTCTGTTCATTCATAGAAGCGGGAACAGGGGGCAAAGGGGGTAGCTGCCCAATGGAATTTGTCTGGGGGCAGACATGTCGTTGTGCTCCCCCCATTAAATGTGAGCGTGAATGTTTGTTTTTGTGGAAATGTAAATGTTATGAGACGATTAATGTGTATTTTTGTTTACTGTGAAAGGTGTGAGTGTAGACATATTGTTTTGTGCCCCCACCCCCTAGTAATAGGCGGCGTGGTGGCGAAAATGTTTTCAAAAACACACACACACACACACACACCCGCCCGTCTTTGGATGTCATCATTTCAGCGGAGATAGCGGAGAGAAGGTGGAGAAGGTAAATTGACCGGAATGGAGCGATGTAAAAAAACTGTTTAATAACACTGACCCCCCCCCCCATGTTTGTTCGGATGTCACAGCCGAGAAGCTGAAGTTATAGCGGCGCATCGGCAAAAAATGTGTGCGATGTCACAGTCGAGCTAACTGACGCAACGCAGATGGAATCTGAAGAAGAGCTGAACTTGCAGCGGCGAAAAATTTCCAACAGCACCGCACCCCCCCCCCCCCTTCCGATGTCAAAGTCGAGCCAACCGAGACAGCCAGAAGGTGAAGGAACATTAGGTGTTTTTTTGCGTCATCAAAGTATGGTGAACGTTGCAATAGTTCGATTTCCCCATCTTCATTCATTTAATCTGTTTTTAATAATTATGTCATAGAGATTTTTCTCTAGACCACCAAACTTCGCTAATAAATAATGTTTATCAATCATATTTAATATAAAAAATAGTGCTCTGTGTATATAGGACTCATCATATAAATTTGTCTTGGTGAATACATTAAAGTACATGCATTGTCCCAACATGAACATAGAATGTGAATAAAATATGTATATTGAACTGAACACCAAATTATTATTGTGCAAACACTAAGTGTTGGAAAAATACTATATATGCACTGTCCCGAAAATAAAAATGTAATTTGACTAACGCTAAAAATAGTGAAAAGATCATGTATAACCATTGCCCTCCAGAAAAAAAAACAGAATTGTTTGTAGAAAACACGTCGTATATAGCTATAATAGTCAACATGATTCCGGAGTGAATTGAATCGTGTAGAATCCCGTTCCTGCTATGTTGTTACATTGCGTCGATCTGCCATTGTTGTTGTTGAAGTTCTCTTCTCAAACTGTCTACTTCGTTGTTGAGTTTTTGCATACGTCTTGTTTAAGTTCCTCCACTAGAATTGTTGTCGTTTCTGAGAGAGCCGCGGTCACCGCCGAAGTCACCGACTTGATGATGATCGGTTCTATTGATGCAACGATTTGAGTCACAATGTCAACGACGGCGATGTTTGATGTATCAGTCTCGCAGTTTTTCTCTGTTTGCCTTTAGTGCTCTTTCTGCCGCTGGTGTTTGCGGCGATCGCGTCACCGATAGCATTGTCCTTACCAACAATGTCCCCTGCAGGCAGTCATTTCACTGTTCGATAAGTTGCCAATTAAATCGGTAGTAACAGTAGCATCAAAACAGTCCAGTTCACAGGTAATCCCTACGATCCGGTGCTGCAGGCTGCTGACAATGAAACCACCTGTAGTGTCCATTGGCGGGAAGTAATTGTTCAGTTCACAACCAATAAAGTTTTACAAATGTCTAGATTCACGTAGAAATAATTCAAATTGTCTCTATCCAATGCATCTTGGGCACTTCGTGAAACTCTATGTCCACTCGTAGGTTCGAATATGATGTTTAACAGATAAATTTCGCTGCTTGTTCGAGGAGGCTCAGTAACGCAGTGACACTTTCTCTGATCGCGTGATCTAGTATATATATATTTATATAAATGACTAGTTTAATTGATTACATATTTATTATGTTCATCTGCCTGCTGTTGTCATAGGAATTGGGAAATAAATGTTGATTTGATTTGATTAACATGTGGGTCCGCACAATCCCTAATTGCCCTAGCACTCCATCAAAAGCGGCGCACTGCCATAATTTATAAACAAACTGTTTCCTCCGGAACCCAGGGGCGGATCCACAGAGGTTAGTGTTGAGGCGGTCCATAACCTCCAATTGCATCTCCTTGAGGCTCCTCAAAAACACTGGCGGTCGAACGATATTCATATTGGGGGGTGAGTCGGCGCTTCAGCACGACTCCGTTGTCGGAATACGGGGGGGGAGGTGCTGTTGAAAATTTCTCGCCGGAGCTTCACCACCACTTCCCTGTCATCATACACTCCGCCGTTGCGCTGTTGGATCAACACTGGTGGAAGAAGGTACTGTTGGAGCATGTAAGTTGTTTCCGGATTCAATTACGTTCATCATTTGGGAAATGTGGTAAGTTACCTTTCTGAATCCTTGTTTGCTCAGACGAAGCTTTCTCGAGGATGCCGAAAGCTCCGTCTGAGCAAACAAGGATTCAGAAAGGTAACTTACCACATTTCCAAAACAGGACTGTTGGAATTTTTCGCGGCGACATTCATAATTTCAGAATGCCTAGAGGGACACGTAACTGGGGCGCATTCCAAAGGTCTATGGGGGCACGCTACTGTAGAGCTGGCATAGCGGCGGCAAAAATCCAAAGGTCTATGGCACACGTGCCACCAGGCACCCCTGGATCTGCCTATGCAAAACATACAATCTCTCGGTTTTATTTTGTTCTGTATTTCAAGGCGAGTGTTGGTGCAGTAGGACTCATTTCCTAGTGGAGGATCACTGACAGTTGTTATAGAATTTGATAGTTTTATGATGTGCCAATCAACCAGTCAGCATTTTGAGAACGTTCTCGCCAAACCGACCTTTTTCATGCTGGTACTGAAATTTGTGTGTTATTGAGAAAGCAGCGACAAAATAATAATAATAAAATTACTTCTTTAGCCCAATATCCTCGGAAAATGTAAGCTCATTGGCGCTGACGTTCTCATAATTACGTACATAGCAAAAGTCTTCAACGTCTAGATGGATGGAATTGCTAAGAATCTGAGGTGGATTTGCAATCTAAAGAAATAGGATTTAGATGATGGCGAAATTAAACAAGTGATCTAACGAACAAAACGTAGATTTGAACCGGTCGACCGAAACTGTCTAGGCTTTCTTGCTGGGGTGAGCATTGAACGTAGGTGCGCTGGTTGTTTGGGTAAAAGTGCTTAAAAATAATGCCGTATCACACAGGGAGCCAATGAGTTTAGAAGTGGCGCTAACTTAAGCGAGAATAACGAGGAGATCGTGTAACTTCCCTTGCCAAACAATGTTGGAAACGTTGAAGTTTTGTAATGTTCTTGCTAGCGATATCATCAAGTAAAATATAAATGATTCACAGTCCCGAGTGATGTGTTTACACCAAATGTATTATATCCGGTTTGGGTCTTGAAATCAGAACTCTTGAACTCATGCACGACACATCTGCT
Source organism: Escarpia spicata (assembly GCA_963995525.1). NCBI lineage: Eukaryota > Metazoa > Annelida > Polychaeta > Sabellida > Siboglinidae > Escarpia > Escarpia spicata. The sequence goes on along the minus strand of OZ023206.1, from coordinate 23,205,842 downwards.
AAGCAGGGAGACATTTTTCAATTTACCCGTTCTCGTTTTTTATTTACCCGTTGTGCTCACAAAAAATCCCGTTACACATACATTAGCCGTTGACATCGGAACGTGGTGAATATTCCGAATATCCAACTGCACCCCCATTGACGCTCTCAGAAGACCTCAAACTGCACTCCCCGTGGGCTCTCCAAATAAACTATAACTGCACCCCCGAGGGCTCTCCAAAAAACTATAAGTGCACCCCCGAGGGCTCTCCAAAAAAACATAACTGCACCCCCGAAGGCTCTCCAAAAAGCTATAACTGCACCCCCGAGGGCTCTCTAAAAAACTATAACTGCACAGCCGAGGGCTCTCCAAAAAACTATAACTCTACACCCGAGGGCTCTCCAAAAAGCTATAACTGCACACCGGAGGGCTCTCCAAAAAACTATAACTGCACTCCCGAGGGCTCTCCAAAAAACTATAACTGCACCCCCGAGGACTCTCCAAAAAGCTATAACTGCACCCCCGAGGGCTCTCCAAAAAACTATAACTGCACCCCCGAGGGCTCTCCAAAAAAACTATAACTGCACACCCGAGGGCTCTCCAAAAAACTATAACTGCAAACCCGAGGGCACACCCATCTAGCTCGCTACACTCCCGCGCTCATTTTCACACTTATTACAAGGCCCGTTTTATGACAACGGAAACACTGTTTTGGTCTTGTTATTGGGGAAATTAAACCATTTTATAGTCCAACAAATTCACAAGAACTCGTTAGTTCAAAAAGAAAAACACGTTGCGATTAAAAGAAACCGTTCCGATAAAGAGTCATCGGGTATCTGGCTAAGGGCCTGCTGCTAGCCATTACAGTGACACGATCGAGCTTTTTTGAATATGCTGATCAAGAAGTGGTTGCAATAATGACGATTCTTTGAGAACATTTAGTAAGGAAAACACCTGAACATCGCTTACCGCCATTATCCTTTTATCTAGACTGTATCCTCTCTTCCTCGAAAGATACGGGAAACAGACTAAGTTTTAGGCATTAGGGCTCGTCTCTCGCAAGTAACGTCAACACCGGCCGCCTAGTCAAATATCTGTTACGTCATATTAGCGTCGAAACGAGTGACGTCTATAGTAGATGCGCAATACATACTGTACAACGCTGCTTCTATAGCGTCAAGTCGTTGCGTCTTATCGCGACAAACCATACCTCCTCTACCCCTAATTGGAGTATAAGTTTGGATTGCTTGCTTGCAGATTCCTTCCATGCCTTACCCCGTAGCCAGTCGTTATTAATTGTTAGTCATTTCAACATTCGGTTCGGTTTCTCGAACACATTCACAAAGAAATGACGGGTTGATTGCCGAAGGTCCACTTTTCATCACTCGAAAAACCGTTTCATGTCGAATAAGACTGAAAATATTAAATATGTGACCCGCCACAGCAAAATGGCTGTTACGTCGCAAAATAGTGAAATGGAGTTCTGTACATTTTTTGATTCCACAGATGGAGAGCTTTATAATGCTACCTCAATTGTTGAAATATCTTCAGTAGTTTTTCATGCATTGCTAAAATTGAAGCAAACTTTTAAAATGCAATGTTTTGTGAAACGATCTGTCATTTTGAATCATATACCCCTACTGTCTATTGGTAAGTATTTCTGTGTAAATAGGTAATATCAGTGATGCTCTGATTGGTCCTTCATCGGTTGCGACACTGATGCGTTTGTCGGTCGTGGCTGGGAAGCTCAGCGCCTTGAAACAAAAAGTAAAAGACCAGATTTACCAGGAAATCTTCAGCCTATTTGGAAAATAATGGGAAATACGTTATGATAAAATACAACAGTATACCATGCTAATTATCAACGGTTCTGTGCCGAACGACTAGAGATGGAATCTAGTCAAATCCAACATTGTGAAGACAGCCTCTTCGTGTGTGTTCTTCGAAACAGTTATCGGATGGACCACAGATGGTGAAGACAGACCGACCACTAAGTAGATCGATGATTGGGCCAACGACATCCAAAGCTGTAGTTGTTCAACCAATTGCTGATGTGCATGGACATGTGAAGTGCACACATTAGGCCTACAAATTATAGACGACGGAGGGATTCAGTGTTTGAACTCAAAGACTATGATGATGAGAATAATCGATCACTTAAAGTTGCCTTCTGAGTTCCTCCATGTTTAAAATATAAATTTTCAGTGGGTCAATATGTCCCATACAGTACGTATACCTTTCCTCAACTCCATATAAATTGTTTTCACATAATATGCTATTTTAATTTAGAACGACATAAAAGACGAAAAATTATTTCCATTAATCAACTTTTGTTTTTGTCTAAACAAACGAAAAAGTAACACGACTAGCTGAATTTTGTCGTTAGGGAAAATTTCAAATTTATTGCTGCAAAGTGTATGTATTGGATTTTGTAAGAAACATCAAATATAGCGAAAGCCGGGTCGTTTTGTTGACTTTTGGGGTCTGTAAATTGCGGAATGCGGCGGATCCAATATAAAATCTCTCTAGCATTTGGTGTGAGCTTTGAATCAGACTCAATCTTCACGCGTAGTTAAATATTCATGTAATAGACGCTGTCCGATAATATGAAGGCATTATAAACAAAAATTATATAGATGAAGTTACACTTGAGACGGGACGTTGATGGAACGATTGACACCTACCGGCGGTTCCGGCAATCACTAACGAAATTTCACTGTCGTTCCATCGCATATAAATAGTATGCCTTCATATTGCCAGACAGGTTGTATAACATGGATATTTAAGTATGAATGAAGTACCAGTCTGATGCGAAGCACACATCGAATGCAAGAGGGATTTTTACGTCGGTTCCGCGTTGTTTCGCCTCGTTCCGCACTTTACAGAGCCCCGACATTTTGGAACGTCAACAAGAACATGAACTCATGTCATGCTCGATGTTGTCTAGGCAAAGCCAAGACGTTATTAATTGTGTTATTTGTATCAAAGGCGTCGGGTGATTTGCGTCCGATCATTTTGGCGCGTCCCGGTGTACCGGTCTGGAAATAAGTTCCGGTCTGAAAGTAAGTACCGGCTTCGTTTTTTGCATATTGCGCATGTTCGCGCAAGCTCAGTACATCAAATGCAACCCGCCGTGAGCAACGTGACCTCAGGTGACCGATCAACTCTGACCCCGTGCCAGAAGTATGCGATGTACCGGTCTAGAAGTATGTTCCGGTCTGAAAGTAAGTTCCGGTTCCGTTTTTGTATATTGCGCATGATCGCGCAAAAATGCAAATCTGCGGTGAGCAACGTACGTGACCTCAGGTGACCGATCAACTTTGACCTCTTGCTCGACACACGCGGCGACTGAGTTACATAAGTAATCATTTTTGTTTGCTGTAGCAACAGCTACTCTACTGACCTATATGCTCCCCTACGGTGCTGAACAGCGAGCGTACCTCTACGCGTGACCAGAGCTGAATAATTGGATGGCGATCTTTTACTTTCTGACCTAAACATGAAGACGATCGATCGCGACCACCTACAGCCGCCAAACTTTTCCTCACATATCTTACATACATATACACACACTACGATACAAAAACAATTATTTTACATTCCTCTAACGCTCAAAATTCATAAAACAAATTCAAGTAAAACTCGACGTCGCCACCGGAGACTACCCGTAGCTGCACGGTTAGCGTAAAATTGATATTGTGCCGAGGCGTCGCTACATAAATGAGCTTCGCAGTAATTCCATACAGTGGCGCTATATTACAGTACGCGTGTTCGCGCGCCATAAAAAAATATATAATATATCGTTAATATATATATATAAATATAATTTATTCATTATGCTTAACAACTAATGAATGTCATAAAATGTATTAATATTATTATTAATAATATATGTCTGATGTTAGCATTATAATGCATTAATAGAATAATAATTTGTATTGATTTTCTTATCAAAAGAAGGTATTAGTGTACGTGCACAGACACACACGCACGCACACACACGCACGCAAGCACGCACGCAAGGGACCACAATTATTGGCTGTTCATAATACTAATTTTGTTTTTTACATTAAGTAGAAATTCTAACATTTCATTATCTGCAAACCATACTGATGATAACAATTATGCCTTAATTAATCCAGCTACTTTGGAATCCTGAAAAAAATTCAATCTTATAATTAATATACACGCACAGACATTCACGCGCCCGTGTTTATTAACGATATATATGTATATATATATATATATATATATATATATATATATCATATATTATATATATATTATATTATTTAAATCGCGCGCGAACACGCGTACAATAAGGATAGCGCCACTGTACGGAATTTCTTTGAATTTCATTTATGTAGCGACGCCTCGACACAATATCAATTTTAAGATAACCGTGCAGCTACGAGTAGTCGCCGGTGGCGACGTCGAGTTTTACTTGAGTTTGTTTTGTCAAGCTTGAACGTTATAGGAATGTAAGATAATTGTTTTTGTAACGTAGTGTATGTATATGTATGTAAGATATGTGAGGAGAAGTTTGGCGGCTGTAGGTGGTCGTTTTCATGGTTAGGTCAGAGAGTAAAAGTTCACCACAAAGCAACCTTCTCTCGCAAACGTTGCAAACGGAATGACTGGCAAACTGCCGGCGTTCAGTAATATGACCTGATTTTCGCGCATGCGCTGAGCCTGCCAACCTCCTCTGCTTTCAGATGGTACCAGAACTGCTTTGGACCATGGGGGTAATGGACTAATATAGAAAAGGCTCAATAGTGGCGCCACACTGTGGGTTGGGAACCAGTCAAACGTGCGAACATCTTAGCGGATAATTCTCAAATTAATTTTCAAAACATTACCCGGTTGAGGGCGGCACTGGAGATGTTGACCTGACGTCACATCCTGTATACATTTAGCTCCTGGGCTAGGCTTAACATTTTGCAGAATCAAACGTATTGTTTAACATTACACATACAATAGGTGAGTCAGACATGCAAGTAATGATTATAGACAGCATGCTTATAATAAACTATACTTAATTTAACATTATTGTCTGACTATGCTCAATCAATCTGACTCACTGACTCGGTGAGTCTGACTGAGTCTGAGAGTCGGACAACTGTCAGTGTCACTGTCACAGTGTCAGACTGAGAATGAGAGTCAGACTAACACTGTCGGTGTCTACCTTACTCTTATGAGGCTTAGGTTATACTACACTCTGGTGCTTCATATGGCTCTAACTTCTAAGTCTTAGAATCCTGACCTACGTCGATTTTGGCATTAAAAATGACCAAATTGGCAAAAAGAGTAAAAATTCTATATCTTTTGCCTAAATTTTATACCTAAAATAAAAGGCTCAAAAACTTGAATTATAAGTCTGTGCCCCTGTGGCTGTGTGTTACTGCATAGCGTGCTTCAACTTCAAGTGAGCGATATAGATGCTCTATAACAGTGCAAAGTGCCATAAATGCAATATTTTATAATATTGTATGCCTGTAACAAAATGGAATGGTGGATGTATTATTCACCTGTATCAAATTTTGGCAATAATTATAAAGTAGTCATAATAACAAAATCGAGGTGGGCCCAGATTCTACTCAGATGCCCTTCCTACCATACAACACAGAGTACCAACTAGTGTGTGTGTCTTACCACTGGCTGTAGCCTAGATTCCATTATGTTGCAAGCTATTTAATAATTTGGCACACACCCATCCTACCTGTCTGGTTTAACTTTTAGTTTGTACAGACAAATTTAGGACACATTAAACATATTAAATTTGTAGTCATCCACAAAGCGCTGTGCCTTGAGCAGGTCTAGGTGAGTGAAGGCATCTATAGACTAAAATGAATGACCAATTATAATGACATCGATGATTTTATTAAATTCATAATTGGAAATTCACATTTACTAGATTGTGCTATTAAATGTTCTCGTTGACATTCCATGGTGCAGTGTTATAATTTATAAACTGAAGACATTGTAACATTTATAAACAAATTGCCTTTAACGAATCTTGCATCTAAAATGGTCAGACAAGATCTCCAACACCTCTCAAATCAACTGAAAAAGACAAAACACTGACAGTAGAAATTGAAATAAGGAAGAGAAATATAATTTTTTGTAAAGTGCAAAAAACTCTTCTTTTTGACAACAAATATGCTTACATCTTTCAAACTATTGATGATTTTAAAAAGAGGTTGATCATTTCACACAGCAGTGTCTGGCTCTGTCTGCTGAATGCAACACTGAAAACTATTTGTATAGCTTAATTACTCCAAGAGACATCCCGTTTCCAAATCTATGCGGGAATTTGAGAACATTTTGTTTTGAGAAAATGGCCGTCAAATATTGTGTAATGGATTTGATTATGTGATATATCGGCATGCCTGATCCCTGACTAAAACTCACTTAGAGGTATGTAATTGTCATAGAAGTGAACTTTATCAATAGTATGCATACAAAGGTATCATAATCTGGCAGAAAACCATTTTGAGTATTTTTGGTCAAAAAACACCATTCCACCTGGGGTGTTTGCATAGGCGCAGGAACAAGCGGGGCAGGGGGGCAGCTCCTGGAATTTAAAATGTGAGCGTGAATGTTTGTTTTTGTGGTGGGTGGAAATCTAAATTTTATGAGACGATTAATGTGTATTTTTTTTCCACTGTGAAAGGTGTGTGCAATTGGAGGGTAGACATATTGTTTTTTGCCCCCTCCCAGTAATAGGCGGCGCAGTGGCGAAAAATGTCCAACAACACCCCCCCTGTCTTCGGATGTCACAGTTAAGCCAACCGAGCTAGCCACAAGGTGAAGGAAGATGTGAAGATATGCGGCGACGGCGAAAGTTTTTTAGTGGTGTTGAAACTCCAGTAACCCCCCCAATATGAATTTTGGTCAGGCACCACTGGGTGTTTGGCCTTAATCTAGAGGCCAGCTGGCCCCCTCTAAATTCCATCAGTCTTATCAGTTGTAATTACCTGTCTTGGTCAGTCATCTGCCAGTCTTAAAGACAGGAATACGAAAGAAAGAAGACAGGTTACATATGGAAAGAATTTGAGAAAATGGCCACAAACAGGCAATAGTGGAGAACCGTGGTCGATGATCTTTGCTCCCAGCAGACAAACAGGTCAAAGTGAATAACCTGCATTGAACAAGCCTGAACAACACACTTGCCTCCTCAGATTTTGTACCAAACGAAAACTGTTTATTCTATTTTCAGAACCGACTTGGTTGCCATGGCTGCACCTCCCATCAAACTGGGCTCCAAGGTGGAGGTGATTGGCAAGGGAATTGTCGGAAAGGTCGCTTATATTGGTTCTACACTCTTCTCCAGTGGTTAGTATTATGCTTTTTAATTTCTTACCTGAACCAATTTCAGATTCAGATGTTATATATAATAACGTACATGGTACTCATAGCTAATTCATACATACAGTATAAACCAGCGGTTCTTAACCCCTGAGTTGCGACCCAAAATTGGGTCGCCAGCAACTACAAACTTTTCTTTGTTGTCCTGCTTTCCCGTACCAGATCCATGCGAGACAAATTGTTGATTAAATCCGCTGTATGAAATTGAATTGTCGTGTGATATAACATCACACGGCATATAGAATTCACACATATGGTGGATTGTGTTCGTCAAGGATGCGTACATCTGATATATATATATATAGGCAAGTCACATTCTGTTTGATGCCACTGAAAGTGTGTCACATGCGTACTAGGATCGTATAGGAGCAATTTTTTATTCCGTGATTTCTGTCTATACTATACTATAGCCATTAAAATACACTTTCACAGGCCAGTATTCTATCAATCAGCATCAGGGACACTATATATTATCTACCTGCCTCCTCACATTACAGGGTTCTTTGGTTGAGCTGTGGAGTGGTTCTAGTGAGATATATGATAGGCCTACTTCATTTCTTCACTGAGTTGGCCGATCGGTCAGTGGTCACTCAGCTGGAAGATACTGAGTATTGAGTTACGTTTTGTGTTTGGACTCTCATTTTCGAACATTTAAACACATTGAATATGCTTCTTCGGGAACACAAAAGCTGATTGTCATTTGGAGATAGCAAAGCTGCTTTGTAGTAGAATTTCTAAGACTATAAAATGATAAGGCTTTGAAAGAAACATATTTCGCTATGAAAGACATTTTGTGCTTTTGTGAGTGATAAAAGTGCTGATTTTCAAACATCGTTTGAAAAAGAATAGAAATGGTTGGCATCAGTTGATTAAACGGTAGCTGAATTACCAACAACAGTTTACACCATGAACACCTTCGATACCATTTGAAAGTTGTTTTGCATCTTGCAATCTCTGCTCTGCAGTAGTAAGCCTTTATTTTCACATGACATTTAACTAATGTTATTTTTTGCTTAGATGTAGCTCAGGGTACCAGAAAGAAAACCTAAAAAAGTATTTTATATATTACCTAATTAAAAGCTTTGGCCAGCAGAAAGGTAACTGGACAAAATTTGGCCCACATCTAATTTGGTCATACTCAACAAGGAATTTTACGAAATGCTCTCATATATCATTAATTTTTAGGTTATGCCTGTTTATCTCATAATTATTTATTTTATCATTTATCACAAGTTAACTTTTTTAAACATGGACACTCGCCAACAAGGCAAAGAACAAACTAGCAGCTACACAAACAAAGAAGGAAAGAAGTATGTTAACATCACATATCGAGAGAAAAACAAACATCTGGGTAAGAGAGAAGACAAAGCTTTAAGGTCATAGACGTGATAGAACAGATCAGAAGACAGAAGTGGACCTGGGCAGGGCACATCAGTAGTCTACGAGATAACTGATGGATGTTGTGAATCACTACCTGGAGACCTTACAAAGGGAAATAATCTAGAGGAAGACCGTCGAGACGGTGGAGAGACGAACTAGACGAGTACTGGAAAGGCACAACTTCAAGGGTACCTTTGGAACCTGCTTGAACAGACAAGTCTTCAACACATGCGTACTTCCAGCGATGACATACGGCACGGAAACATGGGCACTCACCATCCAGGCAAAGAACAAACTAGCAGCCGCACAAACAAAGAGGGAAAGAAGTATGTTAAATATCACATATCGGGAGAGAAAAACAAACGTCTGGGTAAAGCAGAAGACAAAGGTCATAGACGTGATAGAACAAATCAGAAGACAGAACTGGATCTGGGCAGGGCACATCAGCAGACTACGAGAAAACCGATGGACATCGCATATCACAACCTGGAGACCTTACAAAGGGAAACAATCTAGAGGAAGACTGGCGAGACGGTGGAGAGACGAACTAGACGAGTACTGGAAAGGCATCACCTGGCAGAGGATAGCACAAGTCAGGCAGATCTGGATTTATATAACTTCAAATAATAATAGAAAATTGTCAGATATCTGGTACAAAAGTGTTGCGGATCCTTCTTCAAGGTGTAGATGAACTCCTGAAAGTTTTGCGCCCAAGATACAAAACAACTAGAAGAAGTAGCGTAACATCCATGCATGTGTGTTGTGTAGTAGAATCTGTGTTCACCAGGTAAATGGATCGGCGTTGTGCTCGATGATGCAAAAGGAAAGAACAATGGCTCTGTGCAGGGCAAGAAATACTTCACATGTGAAGACAATCACGGCATATTTGTACGACAGTCGCAGGTGTGTGGTCCATTTTAGGTCCTTCTTTGGGTCCGTGTCGTTTATCTGTTGTTCCAAAGAGTAACAACCTCTTGCATGATTATCCACTGTTGTGTGCTAAGTGGGTGCAAATAAAGTCATAGGGGAAAGCCACAGTTTTGACTATGAAAAACTCACGGGGACATTGTATAAGATTATCCTGATGAAACCTGGTCAAAATCGTGCATTTTGTGACTGGTAATTGAGCACAGTGAAGTTATAAAAGATGAATAATCAAAAGAAATTCTGCAGCGGTGTTGCATATTTACACAGATAATTGGGCACAATTGATATTTAAAAGTTGCCGTGAAGTGTAATTATGTCAGTTTGACATAACTTATATTTTGTTTGTTAAATTATAAGTTCACCTTATATTATAGATACAAAGAACTGTATATTAATATATTTAAAGTTGTGAATTTTCCTGTGACTTTATTTCCTACATTCTCATCTGCTAATATACTCTGGCGTTACAATCATATTCGGTTTTGTAAACACGGGCTCAATTACTACTGAATTAATTTTATTTTCACAAAAAGAGTTAAAATAGGAAATAAACGTTCATGATTAGGTATAAAAATCAGTTATGTTTTATTTTTTTCTCCTATTATTTGAAATGAAGGAATAGTTACGTTTGGAATATTTGCCATTTAAAATTGTCGTGGTTCCTACACTCGTGACCATTTTTGTCGTAGTATGAATCTTCTGTTCCACACCAAACAGTTTTGTTTTAAATGTATTACTTTGTTGATTATTTTAATATTTTATTGTTGTTGTGTACTTTAACATTGCATGCTGTTTAAGAAGACAATATGTGACGCCAACGAACCAGGTATTAAGTCGCACGAGCCTATTCTACACACGAGCCAAAAATAGCTGCCAAAGTCTTCCCCCCATCAATTTTGTGATTTTGGCAGAGATGCATATTTTTTTAATTCATATTTCAACGTCCGTTTTATTTTTCTGAACATATAATCCAAAACTAATCAAATGCTTGCATATTAAAAAACAATAGACGGTGTGAATCAGAATTTCCTCGTTTCTCAAAACGTCACTTTTATCATTTTTGCTTCAATTTTAGCGATAAATATAAAATGACTGAAGATATTACAGAAAGTTAGGTATCATTTTAAAGCTGACTGCACGTAGAATACAAAATAAGTTCAACACTCCATTTAAAAATGTTGCGACTTATTACCGAGTTTGCTAAGTTGGGTCACATTTTGTGACTGTTGCTTCTTTGTGACTTTCATTGCATTCCATTGTCGTTTTTTAGGAACGCTTTATTTAAACTTAGCGCCTGGGGTTAGCAAACCCAAATGATAACACCATTAAAAAAGCAGAGAGCATAACTTGGAAAACAGACCCTACGTTGTATGCATATGTTTGCAATTATACAATGTTTCACTTCAGTGATTAGAATCGTTATTTCTTATTAAACTCATTCAAAAGTCACTAGTCTAGATGGCTAGATCTAGATGTGAATTTTCAAATCTTGGAAATCACGAATCATCAATTCAGGAATATAAATTTTAAAAACCATCTTAAATACCTAATATTGCACACGTATCAGATGTAGAATTTGGTCTTTGGTGGCCGCAGGCGTTCACTGTAAGTTTAACTCTGTCCTAACCTCTCCTCCACCCGTTGTATGCAATGTACTATGCATGAGGTTTGTTTGCACTGAACTTTCACACGTCACTGTTACTTGTTGCTGACTGAAAATTTGAGAACATTTTCTAAGTCAGCCGGTGAGTGTTTTCCTGCTGATGTCTCCATGCCAGTCTGCATGTACGTGTTGGCCTTCTTGTTACTAGATAGTTGTTGTTGATGAGGGTGACACCACTTCCACCACTTCTCCCCCCTCCAAGGTACGTTATTCCACCTAAAGGTTAAAGGTCAGCCAGACCATATTTGGTTAGAGGGAAGTTATGTGTTCCTCATTTAAAAAATTAAAATTCTAGGGGGGTTGTCCAAACAATTTGTATTGTAAACTCATGTTATATAGTATAAACTATATCAGTTATGACATAATCACCACCCAAATGTGTTATATAGTATAAACAATATCAGTTATGACACAATAACCACCCAAATATGTTTTATAATATAAACTATATCAGTTATGACATAATCACCACCCAAATGTGTTATATAGTATAAACTATATCAGGTATGACATAATGTCCGCCCAAATGTGTTATATAGTATAAACTATGTCAGTTATGACATAATAACCACCCAAATGTGTTATATAGTATAAACTATATCAGTTATGACATAATAACCACCCAAATGTGTTATATAGTATAAACTATATATGTTACGACGTAATGACCATCCAAATGTGTTATATAGTATAAACTATATCAGTTATGATATAATGACCACCCAAATGTGATATATAGTATCTGTTATGACACAATAACCACCCAAATGTGTTATATAGTATAAACTATATCTGTTATGACACAATAACCACCCAAATGTGTTATGTAGTATAAACTATATCTGTTATGACACAATAACCACCCAAATGTGATATATAGTATAAACTATATCAGTTATGACACAATAACCACCCAAATGTGTTGTAATGACATAATAACCACCCAAATGTGTTATATAGTATAACCTATATCTGTTATGACATAATAGCCACCCAAATGTGTTATATAGTATAAACTACCGGGTATATATGTTATGACATAATAACCACCCAAATGTGTTGTATAGTATAAACTATATCAGTTATGACTCAATAACCACCCAAATGTGTTAAATGTTCACTTCAGATGATGAGATAAGTTAAATTTGTATTGTTGTTACTTATCTTGTTTATTGTTTACTGATGCATTGTTTTCAGGTGATTAGCCATGATTAAGGGTGTTTGTCAGAACTTTGCTGTTAGTAGTGTAGCTAAATTCATCAGTGCCCAGAGGATATCACAATATACCTACATTTTGTAGAACATTTAGAATACCTTTCACTTACACACACTTCTAGCAAATAATTGTGGTAAATGATTCGGGTTATAACAACATTGTTTGAATTATTACTTGATGATACGTGCGTACATGGACACATCAGAAAACTATGCACGAATGCAAGCAATGTTGCTATTATTTTAGAACTATTTTTCTACTAGATCAATGGGGCTTGGTGAAACAATCAGAAGAATTCTAGAGATGTTACATAACGTACAGCAATGTTGTCTGCCACCGCAACAAAATTTGCATCTGCCATTATATCAAATAAAATGTATTATTTTTATAAAATGGTAATGGTGGTGATTAATTGCGTTGTTACCCCTTTTAGCTGGCCCTATATGCAGGGGGAGATCAGCAGGCGACAAAATCCCCACCCCAACCCAAAACAGGGGGTATGACCCGCAAAGCTGGGAGCTCCGAGGACATTGCAGCAAAACAACAATCGCAGAAGAAAGCACAGAATCGGCTGTCAATGTCCGGTCTGCGCCCGCCCGCTGTTGGCAAGAGTAAGTACTACAGACGATGTACGGAGATTGTCTCATTTTATTTGTTACTTACATATGAAAGACTGTGTTGTAGAAACACTGCTCACGTTGAATGTGTATGTTTACTGGTACACTGTAACCAGATTTAAAGTTGTCTCCACAATTACATTTTTTGCAGGTCTCATTTCTGGTTAATTTTGAAAAAATTCTAAAGTATCTAAAATCTACAATGTGCTAACTTGTTTGTTGTATTTAATTTTGATTTAATCATCAATTTGTTTTGATTTGGCCAAAACAAAATTCTGCGAAAAAAGCCAAAAGTATCCATTCACTATATACTACAATGATGTTATAATGTTTCTACATTTTTGCAAATTATCCGATCTAACAATCAAAGTGAATTCTTTCGATAATTTTAACAAATTTACACATTCTTTGATTAAACAGCAGTCATTTATGTTATTCACCCACTGCAGATTTGAACATCCAAAAACAGGATTCACGATGGGTTAAATGAATTGTGGAGGCAACGTTATGACTAACGTCTTTATCAGGCTCCGATAATTGTTTGTGCTAATCATAGCCATTCTGCAACATAAATTAACATTGTTTCAATGTTTTAACAAGCATTTTTGTGTTTTGTCTGAATTTTTGCTCCACTTTTACAGATATGTTACAAGCCACAGCGAAGTGGGTATTCAGTCGCAACATTGTCAAATGGATTTTTGTACGTTTTTTGATTCAACAGATCATAATCTTTAAAATGATACCTCATTTGTTGAAATATCTTCAACAGCTCAAATTGAAGCAAACTTCAAAAAGCAATATTTTTTTTTTTTAAACGACTTCATGTTGACTCACATTTTCTACTGTTTTTCCATCTATGGGTTCATAATTGTATGTATTTTATAATTTGTTTAATTATTTGTCGATAAAAATAAACTGGGCATTGAAAACTGAGATTATAACTATAAGTTGCGCATTTCTGATGGGACCTAACCTAGACAGCTATTTTTGGCTTGTGTGCAGAATAGGCCTATGTGATTTAGTACCCAGTTCACCGCGGCGAGTCACATGTATTATTTGTGTTTCTTATTTATTTATGCATGGAGATACCATTAATGTTTACTAGAACGTCGTTATTAGGCCACCCTTGGCACTGGGCCAAAGTAACCAGAATAGTGACCATAATTGACGGTTCTAAAAACTGACGTAACAATCACAATTGTACCTGTGATCTCTGTCGACCTTTGCCTTACCAACAATGTTTACAAGGGCGGCATGACATCGACTAAATCAACCTTCCCCGCATACAGTTCTTGTTCCTATTACTTTGCTCTATGTCGTTATCGCAAAGAAAAATATTTTTGGCCAGTATTTCAACAAAATACATACAGAATCTCCAACGAATTCATGTCGGCCATTTTGTAACCTTGACTAGTGATGAACCGTGTTGCTAGGCAATAGGTCACGTGATGGATCCGTCAATTGCAAGTTGGCTATATCACCGAGGTGACTGTAAAACAAGACTCTACAGGATGTTGTTTTAGTTGTTTCAGTTTGTTTATCAAAAGTTTTGTTTATTTTGTTTGAATATTTTGTTTTGTTTTGGCAGCATCGTTTTCCAGAATCGCTGTAGCTACACCAGGTGGGGCTACCTGTTACATTTCTGTTTCTCACTGCTCTACACCACAGGGCCACTGCTGCGCAGTAGTCACTCTGTTTTCTCAACTACAGTAGCGCTTAAAATGCCTAGGACAGAGTTCTTTCTATTTTTGCTCACGTTTCGAGTAAACAATCTAAAACTAGTTGATGTGCTAATTTATGGAAAATTAGATGTATGTGTAACTAAAAAGTTTGCAGTTACTGCCAGGAAATGGGAGATTTCTTTTTGAGGGAGAAAAACCAGAAATTACGTCAGCGTGGAACAGTACTCAGTTGTGTAGAATTGTCTGCAACATTATATATCTTGAAAGAAAAATACATAATTATTCTTTGTCAAATGTTTATGAAACCGTGCACATGGGATACATGACCCCACTGATGTCACAAAATACACTACTGGTTTAAAATAACCAGCTGCATCATTGATAACAATCATCACATTTATTGACAAATATATCAGCTGTGTGTGTTAAAGTTATGGATTGTATTACTGTGACATTATTTGTTGGCTAAACTTACCTTTTTTCAAAAAGTATCAAACTCTTTAATTCCACAATAAATTAGAGCAAAAACAAACAGCTCAGCCAGATTGAGTTTCTGTAACTAATGTTTGACAGTGCAGGTTTATTTTGATCCATAGAAATTAAAATACAATATTATTACATGTCAACATTACAGGTGTCTTTGAAATTTGGCTTAAAACATTAGCTTTTATAACTGTTATTTACACTTCAAATGAATCCTATATGGCGTAAAGGTTCTTATAATAATAATAAAACACAGCTAGAGATTGCTCCGTTTGTAGTCTCACCACGTAGTTCTGCATGTAACACATTTGCATTTTTCAGATATCCTCAGGAACCTCGGATCATTTGTCTCACAACAACATTTTGTTCGTAAAACCAATCTTAACATTGGCAGCTCTAGCTTGGTCAAACCAGTGATTAGTGGCATCAGCACTTTTTGCATGGAAACGGTTAAACTCATCTAATACTACAGCCTCATTTTGTAAACACCTCACAACTTTCTTAATTGCATTCCCACGCAAAATCTTTGGCCGTCCCTTGCTCTGATGATGACTTGCACATCTCTGTTCATGATTTTGTCTAAAGACTACTGTTTGTCGCGCCTTTGAGCTCAGGTTCCTGCGGATATAAGTGCTGTAGAAGTTTATTATTACTAACTCCTGAAGGACGTAGCAACATAGCATAGTTCTGCTTTTAGTTTGCTGGGTCATTGGCTTCTAGCCTATGGTGGTGGTACACTGTAATCTATAAACACGTTCTTTCGACTGTTTTGTATAGAGATTTTGATATTAAAGCACGGTAGTCTGTTCCGTTACAAGAAATCAGCTAGGGCTATTTATTAGCAGGATATTCACCCATTCTGTTGTACTTTGTCCCATGTGGCAGTTAGGAGAGTGGGTACCCTCCAACTTCAAAGTTGGGAGGTTAGCTTCCATAATAGGTGCCAATAAGTTCTGTTTATTGGCTCATTGTTTTGTTTATTGAAATATTTTACAGGGGCACCATTTAAAATGTGAACGCCGTTCCAGGCTTATTAAGTGCAATTTGGCACATTGGAGTATTCCTACAATGTTTTTGTTTAGTATTAACAACATTATTAGATTATATTATACAATTAAGTAACACACAATGTCAATATTGTATTGTTTTTTTATTAAAAATTAAAAAAATTCACATCCATAAGAAAGTATACCCAATTCATATAGAAACATGTTGTTGTAATTTAAACATTTGAAAATATTTGGCATATTGGCGCATTCTTTCAACATATTTATTAAGAACATTATTAGATTATATAACAATTGTGGAACGGACAATTTAATAGTATTATTAAAAATTATTTTTAAAACTAACATCCGTAACAAAGTATGCCCAATTTATAGCAACATTATATTGTAATCCAGACATTTGAAACTGTTTCCTCCTATTCGCCCCCAGTGTTCAATATACTCCTTGCAGAGAATAACTTTCCGTTTGTGTAGATGGTGAATCTGATGGGGGTAGTTCAGGACGTAGTACGCCGAAGGGAAGTGAAGCCATCCCAAGAGAAGACACCCCACCTTCAGCGACGACAAAACAAATTCCGCCTGCAACTGTTCCTACAAAGGTGAAGGACACAATGAAGGTGCCCCCAGCGGAAGACAAAAAGGTAAAGTTTGATCGGTTATGGAACCTGTATTGATCTGCGTTATGATAGAAGAGAATAGTTAGGTGGATGCATGCACAGGCACGCACACAGTGATATACATGCTTGCTTGCACACGCACGCACACAATTACACACACGTGCGCACACACACACACACACACACACACACACACACACACACACACACACACACACACACACACACACAAGTAAACTGAACTCTTCATCCTGCAAAAATTTGTTCTACACAGAAGTTGCACATAACTATTTAGGGACTGTACTAGCTGCGCACAAAACAGTATTACCTATTTACACACACGGCTGTAAATAACTGTAGTCATTAAAACTAAACAATCACATTTTTCAGCTGACAAGAAATGTATTCATATACAGACGTAGAACTAATAGTAATAATTCAAGTTCTCGCCACAAATAGACTAATTGACCTATCCATCACGTGATCTGTTGTGTAGCAAAAACTCCATCAAATCGTCAAAAAATGTGGTGGGATCAGACATTCCTTCATGTATTTTGTTGGAATTCTGATCTCAAAAGTGTTTCTTTATGACAAAAACATAAAAGTAAATTTTCAAAGTGACAACTATAAGCAGTTGTAATGTAATTCAGGTATATAACCGTTATCAACATTGGTGGCAAACTACATCAATTGTAAACTTGGTGTCGTGATTGCCCGCAGCCAACTGTTGCTGACATCAGTGCCATGACGGCATCAATCACAGACAAGATGGAGACACTCCAGCAGCAGCAGGAGATCACGAACCTGCGCTCAGAGCTCAAGGACACAGAGGAGAAGCTCGAGACGCTCAAGGTCAAACGCGCCGAAGACAAGGTCAAATTGAAGGAGCTGCAAAAACTGAAGATTCAGATACAGCAGGTGAGATATATATATATACGCGTGTGTTTATGAAGGTAACTGATGACACCAACATATTGAAGGGTAATTGGTTGGGGTCGCAATAAAAGTTTGTTCATGTTGTTGTCTTCTTCTCGTGTACCGCCTAGCCTCAATCTGCTGAGGATACGGGCGATGGACTGGCAGACGAACACGAACTACGTGCTTATAACATGGACAGAATGCAATTTTTTAAAATAATACAAATAACGTGTAAATAAATAGAAATACATGCACAAGAGCCTGGTGTCTAGACTCCTGGATATTTCTATGTCTGGTTGTTCTTGAATGCATCCAGGCTGATTAGATTAATAATATATTAAGGGAGTTACAAATTTGAATGGTACTGGGGAAGAAGACTATACATGATAACTGCATCTGGGGTGAGGGATATGGTATGCTAAGGAATGCTGTTGTCTTGTGACAACATTCATAGGAACAAGGTATTGATTCATTGGTATTCCAACAAGGCCATTTCCTATCTTGTAGCTGCAAGAATACAAGTCAAAGATGCAGGAGACTCAAGTAGACCTCCAGAGACAACTCCAGGCCTCCAAGAAGGTGAGTGGCAGCTCCAGTAAGCAGTAATCGGAAAGAAACTGACAGGAAAAAGGTGATGGAAAGAAGATACACCGTGACACTTATCCATGCAACATCTTATACATTTTTCATAATTTCTCTGCACTTGTTATGCAACAGACAAGTATATACTGAAACGACCTATTGTCTGGCACTGTGCTAGACCATCTCAACTGAAAAAAAGAACGATTAGTAACAGCGAGACTCTGTCTTGTAGGAAGTGAAGGATGTTCAGGAAGCATTTGAGAGTTACAAGGATGAGATGGCTGACCTCGCAGAGACAGTGGAGTTGGCGACACTCGACAAGGAGATGGCTGAGGAGAAGGTACGTATCCTGCATGCCAGGGGGCGCTGCTTATTACATCAGTCCCAATACCCCCTAACATTCTGCCTTGCTGAAACGAGCCAATAATTTTGTTGCCTATCAAGATTCACCTGTTTGGCTGAATGGTTGAATGGGTAATTATATTTGGATTCCCGGGAGTCACCCTTTGACTTTGATATGTATTTAAAGTACAATACCTTCACATGAAGATGTGAATACTCAAGACTTTAGAGCACAACTTCTCCTCAATGTTGCTTCTGTAAGTACCAAGTTAAGCAGGATAACTTTGCACACGTTTTAAGTTGGCACCATGTCATTGGTGTCAACGGAGAGCACACTTTCTCGTCTTTCATATGGTACTGATAACACGACATTGATGGATGGTGCACTGAGATTGATTTTGTCTTAGATGGTCATAAATGTATAATAAAATCAAATTTGAATAGAGTATATCAATGAGTTGAAGCGCTAACTGCAATCTGGTGTTCTAGATGTACGAATCTGTTGACGCTGTCCCAGTGAGGCAGCTGTCACACCAGTGTGCATTGACTGTTATTGATTCTCTCAGATTTCTTAGGGTTTGTCTCATAAGTTCATAGAGCCCAGAGAAATACACAGCATTTCATATTTGTTCACCATATGCTTTTTTGGACTTTGCAAACTTTTGTGACCATCCCCAAACCTCTGCAGCCGAGTCAAGTATTTACGCGTCGTTCTCCCGTCAAATTCAGTCACTCTCATGACTGTAACATGATAGCACTGGCGCTCACTTTCAGAATGAAAGCCTGCAGCAGGAAGTGGATTCACTGAAGGAGAAACTAGAAGAAGTGACCCTTGACCTGCAGATCATGAAGGAGGAACTGAGCGAGGCAGCAAGTAGGTCAACATGGGGGAGTGATACCTAGGTTGAGGGAGTATGTTGGTCAAGTAGGTCAACGTGGGGGAGTGATATCTAGGTTGAGGGAGTATGTAGGTCAAGTAGGCCAACACGTGGGAGTGATATCTAGGTTGAGGGAGTATGTAGGTCAAGTAGGCCAACACGTGGGAGTGATATCTAGGTTGAGGGAGTATGTAGGTACAGTAGGTCAATGCATGGGAGTGATATCTAGGTTGAGGGAGTATGTGGGTCAAGTAGGTCAATGCGTGGGAGTGATATCTAGGTTGAGGGAGTATGTAGGTACAGTAGGTCAATGCATGGGAGTGATATCTAGGTTGAGGGAGTATGTGGGTCAAGTAGGTCAATGCGTGGGAGTGATATCTAGGTTGAGGGAGTATGTGGGTCAAGTAGGCCAACACGTGGGAGTGATATCTAGGTTGAGGGAGTATGTAGGTACAGTAGGTCAATGCATGGGAGTGATATCTAGGTTGAGGGAGTATGTGGGTCAAGTAGGTCAATGCGTGGGAGTGATATCTAGGTTGAGGGAGTATGTGGGTCAAGTAGGTCAATGCGTGGGAGTGATATCTAGGTTGAGGGAGTATGTAGGTCAAGTAGGCCAACGCGTGGGAGTGATATCTAGGTTGAGGGAGTATGTAGGTCAACGCGTGGGAGTGATATCTAGGTTGAGGGAGTATGTAGGTCAAGTAGGTCAATGCGTGGGAGTGATATCTAGGTTGAGGGAGTATGTAGGTCAAGTAGGTCAATGCGTGGGAGTGATATCTAGGTTGAGGGAGTATGTAGGTCAAGTAGGTCAACGCGTGGGAGTGATATCTAGATTGAGGGAGTATGTAGGTCAAATAGGAGAGTAAAATGTAGGTCACTCTAGTTGTAGTGTTAGTTGTAGTATTAATTAGACCGGGTGTGTCAGTCAGATATCGATTTTCAAGTGAAATTGTTAGGATCGGTGGATGCTTTATGTAATTTCTAACAATCATAGAAAACATGCATTGTGTTGCAGACAGTCATCAAGTGACCAAGCCCTTGACACAGTAGAAATGTTGGGGGAAAAATGTTTAGTTCCTTTTCCTTCATGGGTTAACCCATGAAGGTTGGGTGGCAATAAAGACTACCAAAAGATGATGTTAGGCCCCTGTTATTATAATTGCACTTATATTTGTAGGTATTTAATGCCAAAACTAAACTCAAATTCATAACCAGAAAACCAAATAGTGTACGTTTGCTATGCAAAATGTGTTGAGTGACAATGTAAGCACATATGTTACTGAAAGAGAGTTGTGTTGTGTCATCTGACTATTGAGTATTGGAATTAAATAGAAAATATTCTGCCATTTCAGAAAATGTATACCGGTAGTTTACTTGGTGAAAATTGCACATTAAACTCATAAAAAGTTTAGAAGAACATGCAAGTCTTAATAGTGACATGGTACTTCTTGTACATCAGCGGAGTTTTCACTGGCACTGCAACGGGTAATAAACATACACCAGCTCGACTATAGTCAGACACACAGTGGAACCTCATTATTAAGGTCGCCCATGGACTCGGTCAAGGTGACCGGCATGGAAAGGTGACCATATCAGTGCGACTAATTTCCTATACTTTAGTGTAATAGCACTATTTTGGGACTATCCTAGCATGACCTTAATTGGGAGGTGGCAGTAATTCTGAGGCGACCATATAGTGAGGTTTAATTGGATCAGTGTTACAAGGGAAAAGAGAGGATAATAGTTGATGTGGTGTCAGAGACTGGTGGTATAGAGTTGTGCTCACTTGTTTTGTGACTGAATGATTAATTGTCCTATCCATCACATGACCTGTTGCCTAGCAACAAGGTCTGTCAAGCCATCATAAAGAGGATGTCGAACACATGGAACGTTCAGACATTCCAACGTATATCTTGTTGAAAATCTGGTCCCAAAAGTTTGTCTTTAAGACAAAACTATAAGGGTAGTTTTTAACGTAACAAATGTATGTGGGAATGTTTGATCTAGGATAATTCATGCCGTACTAGTAATGTAATGTCCGTTATAAATATTGTTAACAAAGACGAGGCTTGACGTAGGTTACGCACATAATTTTCATTGTGAAGTAGGCAAACCGTGACATAGCAGATCCATCATTTAATTATGCCAACATTTTATTTAAAAAACATTTGTGTGTCTGTTGCCAGGCTCGGATGGCGTCGCGTCCAACTACAAAGTGAAACAACTGGAGCAACAGAACGAACGACTGAAAGAAGCTCTCGTCAAGTAAGTCTCCATACCACTATCACCAGCAATCCCTCGCAGCAAAGATGATCTTTCCATCGTGTCGTTTGGTGTTTATTCGTAGGTGGCTTATCAATCCAATAACCAGAATGTGGTGGTGGTGGTTTTTTTAGCTTTTCAATGGCTCTAATCTTCCTACCGTCATATTTTTGGGTTACTGTTGCCAGTCTGTTAGTTTTGAATGAGTCTGTGCCATCTTGAGTAATCGACCGCCAGTTACTACGTGATAGAGCCTCTGATTCCTAGGTGTTCTGGTTAATATCACATCTTTTCAAGATGGATTTCAGGACGTCTGTGTAGCATTTACGCTGTTCTCATTTATACCATTTCCCATGACTCAGCTGTGAATAAAAAACTTGCGTGGGCAGTAACCCGCCATGTTACCAGTTGTTAGGAGACAGCAATACACTAAGTACAATGCGCTAATCAGTAGCCCACCTCCACCTTTCGTCATTAAAAAGCCCCTCTTTACATACTTCTCCGTTGCAGCTGAGGACTTGTCCTTTCCTGTCGCCATCATGTTTCTCTGCCTGTTTCCATTCTCATCCAAACCAAGGGATCGTTGCACTAAGACAATGAGCTTGTATGCAAAATCAATCAATAATTGAATCCATTGTTAAATTTGAGGTTCTTCAGAATGCAAAATACCACTGTCGAATTACCGAGGAAACTATTTCTGTGACACACCGGCAAAAGTGTCCTGGTGATGTGTCCTGGCATTTACAGTTTTCAGTATACAAGGTTAATGAACAAAGTTTTTACCCCTTAGACCAAACTCACCTGTAGACTGACACTCCAAGTCAGCCAAACTCACCTGTTGACTGACACTCCAAGTCAGCCAAACTCACCTGTAGACTGACACTCCAAGTCAGCCAAATTCACCTGTAGACTGACACTCCAAGTCAGCCAAACTCACCTGTAGACTGACACTCCAAGTCAGCCAAATTCACCTGTAGACTGACACTCCAAGTCGGCCAAACTCACCTGTAGACTGACACTTTCAAGTCAACCAAACCCAGCCCAAAATAATTGTGTAATGCCTGGTGGCATGACAGCGCCATCCAGTGGATAGTTTTGAAAACACACCAGAAACAACGTTTGTATATACAAACCACACATTTTCGTGCTCCAGGTAAAAAAGTAGGGAAACAGGGACTTTTCAAAAGCAGGCTCGGATCTAATGGGCTAAAGAGCCGAATCGGGCATCCTGCTATGCCAAATGTACATTTTCCTGTGTTTCTGCATCAGATTGCGAGACTTGTCAAATCATGAGAAGGGAGAGAACCAAAGACTGCAGAAGCAGCTGGACATCCACAAGGCAGAGTCTTCCTCTCTCAGCAAGGAGAAAGAAAAGTCGGCGGCCAACCTTCAGCAGCTGGAGGAGGAGGTGATCGAACTGAAAGAACAGGTGATGGTCTAGCTTGATTGTTACAGGAAATATAGTATCTACACATCCCAGGGGGCGGCGTGCTGATTACGTCAGTCTCGGTACGCCCTGGCAGATTGCCTTGCGAAATGCTGACGTTTAGCTCTGTCAGTAATATTGTCGCTTGTTCGGCTTGATTTTGTTTTAGCCAGTCGTGACTCATGTTACATGTAATGTTTGTGAAGTCGAAGTAACAGTTTGAATACACAACACCGCTCAGCTGCTCGTGAGAATGGTCCAAAGAGTAATTAATTGGGATTCACTGGAGTCTTTGATTTGGGGCACAAGAGTCTGCACTACACGTCTCACGGGTGCTACAGTCACGACCAGCGGAGTGAGTTACCAGGAAAAGTACAGCTGATTCAGCTAACTTACAGACGATGCGCAGGATATCTGCCAGGGGTGTTGAATTGACCACCACTCAGTTGTGTTAGATGTAAGAAAGGCCATCGTGAAAAGCCACGCATATCAAAGACACGTGAGCAAATAACTCTAAATATCTATCATCACGTTTTTTAATACACGACCAGTTGGTAGATCAGACGCCAATACTTTAAAAAAACTGTTATCTACAAGTTATGTAATATAATGTACCATATTCATTCTTTTGAGCGTTCATGCTCTAATTAGTGTACACCCACTTGTTTTAGCAGAGTGCGACACCGTGACAGTGATCTCCAGCGCCATCGTTGACTGTTGGATTCATCGTTGTAATTTGATTTCTACCAATGTCGCACTAGATTCAATGATCAGTGATAAAAAAATATCTAAAGGTCCACCAAAATTATCAGACTTTACAGGGTCCTAGTATCCTTTTGTTCTTATGTGTGGATGCATTAATCGCTTGTCAGTCACGTCTGCTGAAATGGCTGTACCTAGAAACCCCACAAAATGGGCGTACAACCCTGTACGCTTATTTGAATGCAAAATTTGACGACATTTTTTTGCATCTCAAATATTTGCTAAGCACACTGCACGCTTAAGAGAACGAATATGGTTTTGCAAGATTTATTGCGATATATTTGTTAATTGAAGAATGGCGTTGATTGCTAATATGTTTCACCACCAGGTGGATGCAGCCCAGGGAGCAGCCGAGATGGTCGAACAGTTGACGGAAAAGACGCTTGAAGAAGAGGAACGTATGCAGCAACTTGAGGAGGAAAAGACAGATCTGGTCAGTGATTGGTTATAAATGTTTCGCATCGGGTGTTTTTGTCAACAGGTGGCATTGCTTGTAACAACCAATGTAGTTAACTTTGGGTGAATGTCGTTTGATCCATGCAATACTTGTTCCACCCTGCAATGTTAGAAATTCACATTAAATTGACAAAGTTATTGCAGTCATAATTACAATCTTCTGGCGCACAACAGAAGCTATCAGATATGGGTCAGTTCCATTAAAAAACATAATTATTTGTATCTGTTCCAGTTGGTAGTATGTTACCCTGGTAGTATTTGCTGGTCATGTTTTATTATAAATTTGAATCTGTCTTTGATAAAACTGAGTAATCTGGGAACAGTTTCACTAGGATAATAAGGAAAAGCCATCAGTAACAGCAGATGTTAATTTCAGGAGCTTTTTCAAAATGCAAAACACTGCCGCCATATTACTGAGGACACTATTTCTGTGACACAACAGTGAAAGTGTCCCAGTGGCACACCCTGGTGTAGAAAATTTTCAGTATCACCGTTGAGCGAAATCGGTTTTAAAAAGCAAAGTTGGACTGAAGAATGTTAAAGAAGCTGTTCCCAGAACTTAGGAAAAAAAATGTCATCGCGAATCAGAATGGAAGAAAGTTGTTTCATCGCCGGTGTGTTGTGTGTCCTGCAGGAGGCGCTGTGTGAGTTGAACGACGAACTGCAAGAGTCAAGTCGCGAGACAGAGCTGGAGTTGCGAGAAGAACTGGACATGGCTCGAGCCCACGCTGTCGACTTGACCAGTAAACTGGACGCCATGCAGGAGACAATCGTCGACTATGATGCAACCATCAACAAGTTCAGACAGCTCGTGGGGCAGATGCAGGTGGGTGGTAGTCTGGAGGTAACTTCATCCGTGCCTGAACTAAGATGGCAAAAATATTTTTATTTTATTATGTATATTATACTCCATTTCATAATATTGTGACTTAATAACCATAATAATAATAATAATAGCCGTAGCAAAGTGGTTATCAAGTCACAACATTATAAAATGGAGTATGTTTTGTATCTTTATGGATTCCACAAATATGATTGTGAGCTTTAAAAAGGTACCTCACTTCAGTACTTTATATTTATTGCCAAAATTGAAACAAACTTAAAAAGCGATGCGTTTTGAGAAACAATGTCGTTTTGACTAATATTTTGTATTGTTTGTTAATCTGTTTTTTGTAGATGTATGTTTTTATTAGTTTGGAATTATTTGTCAAAGAAATTAAACAGGACAGTGAAAGGTGAGATCAGAAGTTGTGCATTTATGCAAAAATCACAAAATTAATGGGTCCTGACCTAGACAGCTATTTTTGGCCCGTATGCAAAATAGGCCTTTGCTACTTAATACCCGTGGCAGATCACAAATATGATTGTGAGTTGAATATTTTATCTAAGTAAGTAAGTAAATTTATTTCCTCATCCAGATAATATACTGGCTATATAACTGCATATAGGAATGTATACGCGTGTTTCTGATGGTCCATTGAAAGTCATACTGTCAAATCAACACGGTCACCTTCGTGAAATAAACCTTACTTCTATTTTTGCACCGAATCATGTGAGTGGTTACTAATAAAAGAAATATAACTTCATTTGCACCTGAAGCCTTGAATCTTCAGAGGCACATTAAGGCATGTAAACCAAATTAAAGTTGTCAACAGATGATCGGATACCCCAGGAAGCTAAGGGGGGTGCCCAAAATTATATGGGTAAGTTTTTAAGTGGTGGCGGAACTGTGTAGTATTCTCAGCTGATCTAAAACTAGGTGGTAGCAAATTCGAGAGTCGGCGCTGCAACAGAGAAAGCCCTAGTTTTAATATTGGTGTTGCCTCTAGGAAGAAATAAAAACAAATGAGATCACTAAACTTGTTAACTCTGACACACAGTTTTGATCATTGTTCAGGAACAGAATGACGAACTACGAAGCAAGCAGGCAACGGCAGGTTCAGTCAAGTCTGACCTGCCTACCATTGAGATGGTCGACTTCAAGACCAAGTTCGCCGAAGTGAAAGCTTACACAAAGGTGCAGTTGCTAGCCATATCTCTCGTGATTTCCACAAACTCTGTGTTTGTGACAGGCAACTGACATATGACGTTTGCTGTGTTTGTGACAGGCGATTGACACATGACATTTGATGACATTTGCTGTGTTTACGACAGGCGATTGACACGTGACATTTGATGACATTTGCTGTGTTTGTGACAGGCGATTGACATGTGACATTTGATGATATTTGCTGTGTTTGTGACAGATGATTGACACGTGACATTTGATGACATTTGCTGTGTTTGTGACAGGCGATTGACACATGACATTTGATGATATTTGATGTGTTTGTGACAGGCAATTGACATGGAGCTGCGGAAGTTAGACGTGCAGCAAGCGAACCAGCACATCTCCTACCTTACTTCCTTCATGCCTGACTCATTCTCCAGACGAGGAGGTACGTTTCTCACACATGTATATAAACTACTGATAGCTATCACCGATGGTACATTGAACTATCGATAGTAACAATAGTTTGCAAATAGATGCAAGATCCTAGATCAGTAAGTCTACTTGCTGACCTAGAAGACAGAGATGGGGTATTTTTGTCTATTTATGGGACCATGATAAAGAACTTTTTGTCTGTTTAGGAGACCATGATGGGGTACTTTTGTTTGTTTAGATGACCGTGATGGAGTACATTTGTATGTCTAGGAGACCATAATCAAGTACTTTTGTCTGTTTAGGAGACAGTGATGAGGTACTTTTATCTGTATAGGTGACTATGATGGAGTACTTTTGTCTGTTTTAGTGACCTTGATGGGGTACTTTTGTCTGTTTTAGTGACCATGGTGGGGTACTTTTGTCTGCTTAGGTGACTATGATGGAGTACTTTTGTATGTCTAGGAGACCATAATAAAGTACTTTTGTCTGTTTAGGAGACAGTGATGAGGTACTTTTATCTGTATAGGTGACTATGATGGAGTACTTTTGTCTGTTTAGGTGACCTTGATGGGGTACTTTTGTCTGTTTAGGTGACCTTGATGGGGTACTTTTGTCTGTTTAGGTGACCTTGATGGAGTACTTTTGTCTGTTTAGGTGACCATGATGGAGTACTTTTGTCTGTTTTAGTGACCTTGATGGGGTACTTTTGTCTGTTTAGGTGACCGTGATGGAGTGCTTGTGCTACTCCTAATTCCGAGACTTGTGGCCAAGACAGACCTACTCATCAGCCAAATCAGAGACAAGGTACACTTGATTACTTGCTTGTTCTTGCTTCTTCTGTTGTCAAACGTAATTTAGGATCCCATAGTACATTCTGAAGACGTTATTGCTAGGGTTGTAAGAATACATCGAACTACCAACACATCACGATAGTCAATGTCCCAGTAACACAGTGAACTATCGATAGTAACGATAGTTGGCCAAACATGTCGGCAGGTTTACATGTGTCACTGCAATACTATTCACAGACGTGATTTTTCAACTTTATTATGAATGTTTACTTATTTACCGAGTCCACCGACGCAAAATCAACAGTTGTCGATCAAATCAGTATCACTCACAGATCGCAACTGTGAAGCAACTAAATCCAACTCTAAGCGATGGCGCCACCCGTCAATTTTTGCTAGGTGCAAACTTAAACTGTAACTTAACTCACACCAAGTAAAATTGAAACATTAGTATATTTAACGTAGCTGCACCGGGTATCATGTCAGTTGATTTCTTAATTTTTTTCTTCATAGAACATTAGTAGGTGTCAGTATGAACATGTGAACTATTAAAAAAACCAAGGCACTAGTGCCATATGTCACCAATCAGTCCTTTAAAAACTTTGTATTTTTAGTGTGCCTGTGGAAAGTCCCTTTTCAGATTCTTGGAAACTGACGATGTTTCCACAGTGACGATCACGTGTGCGTCACCCCAGTTCAAACATAAATTCATTCACCATGAATGCAGATCATAATAGTCTGGTTCTTCTCATGCCACTATGCTGTTGTATTATAATTACCTAAATGCATCACGCTGTCAAATCACCAAATACTGGCGGTAGTTTTGTTTATTCTCCGAAAATGCCCAACCTCGGCCGCCATTTGCAATGACACGTGACTGACCCCAGCAGGTGTCAATCAATTTTGTGTACCACAACAAGTTCAACACAAGGCCGTTCATAACACAATATCATGAGACAACTTGGCGGGAAAACCTTGGGGGGAAATCTCAGTAATAGAAGTGTCTGTCAAATTGTGTTGAAATAAGCCACATGTCAGTAAAAAAAGTCACATTTCTAAGCAAAAAACAAGCATCTGGTGATACTTGTATTATTGGTAACAACCAGGAAGTATTACTTAATGTAACTTTTTATAAAAACTACAATACTTACAAAGCCATAACTTGGCATATGAACTCGACTTGTGTTTACCCACAATTGCATGGGATGGTTTTATGTTTGGTGAAGGGGTCATGCCAAAAATGCAGTACGGATTTTTGCTGTCTTTAAACATTGTAGCAAAATATTTATGAAGCTGTATCAAACTTAATATGCATTTGTTTACAAAAAAACCCGTGTGAATGTCAATAACATGTTTGTACTTACAACCATACAAATTTTTCTTTTGGGGAGTTTCTCAAAATGAAATAAAATGCCATTTTAAGGTGATTTTTGACATATTTTTTAATTGTCTTTAAACACATTTAAATATATCTAAACAACATAAAAAATCAATTCTTTTTGGTCTGGAGAATAGTTTAGTATCTGAGGCAAACTCTGAGAAAAAATGTTAGCTTATCTTCAAAACTTATATCAGAAATGATTAATTCAAAAGAAGCATATAATAGCCGATGCAGCCAGCTTAACTTCCATGATACTATCGCAATAGTATCGCGATAGTCATGAGACTTCCATCAAGCTTTGTCACGCCAACAATATTGATAACAGTTATATACGTGAATTATATTTCTATTGCTGCATGACATCTCATAAATCAAACATTCCCGCATACAGTTGTCATTTTACAAATGTTGTCTTAGGTTTTATCATAAAGAAAGACTTTTGTGATCAGAATTTCAACAAAATATACGACAGAATGTCTGAACCTGCCACTTGTTTTTTGATGGCTTGACGGAGATTTTGCTAGGCAACACGTTACGTGATGGATAGGTCAATTACAGCGATAGTAAAACTGTCCTCGAGAGTCATCTTAATAATTGCTTTGATGATGCTATCACAGATGCAACGACACTGTCAACGTATACTTTTATATTGCAGTTTGATGTTCCGGATGCACTGCAGAGGGAGCATGTGTTCTCGAGTCACAATGGAACGACGTACGTTTTCGTGAAGAACTTCATCTACGAGTTATTTGTCCTGCAAGGAACACTCAAGCAATATGAGCAGTGAGTATCCGCGTCTAGTTGCTTACGTAAAGCTGAATCTTCAGCTGGTTTAACTCATCATTAATCTGGGTTTTGACGGTGAAATGTACGTGACCTGCCACAGCGAATCGGGGAGTAAGTCGCACAGCTTATTCTACACATGAGCCAAAAATAGCTGTCTAGTTCATGTCCAAACGATTTTGTGATTTTGGCAGAAATACTTAACCTTTTCATATAACCTTTCGATATCCGGTTCATCTTCCTCGACAAGTAATCCAAAAGTAATAAGATACATGAATCAGAGAACAAACATACTAAAAATCAATAGACAGTGCGAATCAAAATGACCACGTTTCTCAAAACATTGCTTCAGTATTAGCAATAAATGAAAAACTACTGAAGATAGTTCAACAAATAAGCTATCATTTCAAAACATGATCCGTGGAATCCAAAAAGATACAAAACTCAATTTCACAATTTTACAACTTAATACCCACTTCGCTGTCCCATGTCACGTATCGTGTGTGAAGTTATATTTGCAGTTCTTTTTATGAAACAAGTGCATAATTTTGTTTAAATCAACATAATTTACTTTGGTGATTACACACTGGGTAACTTGCAAAAGTCAGTTGCCTCGTTAATACTTAGCTTTCGAGTCATTGACATTTTCAATTGAGTGGTTTAAGTACTGTAAAGTACTGTAACGTACTGTAAAGTACTGTAAATGTGGACTCTTCGCACGTAAATTCTCTACTTGTATTGTTTGAACCTGCTACAGTTGATGCAAATCTGGCACAAATCTAAGCTAGTTTTCTTCATACCGAACTGATAGATACCAAACCATTAAGATTGGGAACAGCTTTTCGGCTGCATTGCCCACTTTATGTGGTGTTCCCCAGGGTTCTGTTCTTGGGCCTTTGCTTTTTACTCTACACAACAACACTAAGCTCTGCTATTAACAGTCATAATCTAAACCATTATCTTTATGCAGATGATACCCAGATTTACATGTCTTTATCTACACCTAACACTAATTGCTCCTTAGATCAGCTCAGAAATTGTCTTAATGACATTTTCATTTGGATGACTGAGAGTAGATTAAACTTAAATGCTGATGAAACAGAGTTTCGTATAATTGGTACACAGAGGCAGCATTTCAAAATTAAAAGCTTTTTTCCCACACCTATGCTTAGCCAGTACATTACACCTACACCTTCAGCACAACATTTTAGAGTAATCTTTAGTGATAAGTTCAATTTTAGACGGTATATTTCTCAAACTTTTCACTGTTGCTATTATCATATTCGTAATTTACAACATATTCGCATATATTTCCCTCTTTCTGTTACAAAAACTATCGCAACTGGACTTGCTGCTAGTAGGCTTGACTACTGTAATTCTCTTTTTCACAATATTGCCCTTAAGGATATCACTAGGTACAGAATTGCTTAGCTAGGGTTGTGACTCAGTCTCCACGGTTCTCTCACTCACTGCTTCTTCTGAAGTCCTTGCACTGGCTTCCCTTACGATATCGTATTATTTTTAAGATCTGTACCATTACCTATCAGGCACTTTCATGTAAGCAACCAGCATATTTATATTCATTGCTTACTCCTGTAAAAAAACTTATCCAGTTTCAATCATCTAGTTCTGATTTACTTTTTTTCCTAGAGTCAGTGCTAATATTGGAACTAGGGCATTTTCTGTTGCTGCACCAACTCTCTGGAATTTGTTTGAACACCTTAGTGTTGGATCAGTTGAAAATTGTATACAATTTGCCATCATTTAAAAACGTACCTTTATAACCTTGCATATCCACCTTAACACCCTGGCATACCGATCCATCAGTTGACAACTTTAATACAGCTTATTGATTCTGATAGTGACTAACCCTGCTGTATTGATGCGGCGCCTCTGTGCTTGGTTTCCGAGGATTTAGGCGCATAAGGAGTTACCTTATTATTATTATCATATATATATGTATATATATATATATAAGAACATACCTCTAACATATCCTTACATCATACTCTATTTTTTCGTTTTCTTCATCTTGCCCTGTTTGTGTGTCAGGCCCTATGTTTTATGTGAGGGCCCTGGATTGAGCATGCATTGATGTTGCAGGGCCCTGGGCAGCTGTAGTGCTGAACTGCTGTTGAGGATTGGCACACTGCTCCAGGAGTTTACAGCCCACGAGACCGTCATTGACAGCTACATCGAACTCCTGCGCAAGGACCAGGTACATACAATCTGGGTGTTTGTAGACAGTAATCCAGATGATCCATGTGTGTTTAACAGTGATCCAGATGATCCCGGTTTTTGTACACCATGATCCAGATGATCTGTGTGTGTTTTATGATGGTGATCCAGATGATCCGGCTGTTTGTAGACAATGATCCATGTGTCTTTTATGACAGTGATCCTGATGATCCGGGTGTTTGTAAACAAGGTGTGTAACAATACATCAAACTATCGATGCAATTCTGTCGATAGTAAATTTAATTATCGATCATTATCGGCAATAACACAGTGAACTATCGATAGTAACGATAGTTGGCCAAACACATCAGCAGGTTTACTTGTGTCGCTGTAATACTGTTCATAGACGTAATTTTTTAACTTTATTATTTAATGTTTACTTATTTATGTCCACCAATATCAACAATTTTTGATCAAATCGGCATTACTCACGGATTGCTTCGCCATTCTGAAGCGACCGATTCCAACTGTAAACAATAGCGCCACCTGTCAGTTTTGGCTGATACCATCCGATATGTAGCTTAAGCAAAATTTATTTGCGATACTATCACAACAATAAACTATCCTCGATAGTCACCCCTAACAGTAAACAATCCTGGATAGTCACCCCTAACCTGGGCACCAAGTCGCTGACCCTCTTATCAGCTCATAAGATAGACTTTGCTATTTAAAATAAATTTTTCTCCATAACAGTGATCTTGTATACTGAAAACTGTCAACACCAGGAGGCGCCACCAGGACACTTTCGCTGGTGTGTCACAGAAATAGTCTCCTCTGTGACACAGCGGTGACATTTTGCATTTTATAAAAGCTCCTGAAATATAACACAGACTCTGTTTAATGACGGATTGTCCCCGTGAGATTATTGGTTTAGTGAAACAGACCCCAGACCTTCTGTTTTCTCCTCACTACGTATCACATATGCTACTGACCATACTGCTTGCAAAACGGTGATTGACACTGCAGTTTCAGTTAGTGTCCTCATCAGTGTCGTTTCTATCACAGTCTCACTGTAATTACGCTAGCATGCGTATATGTGTATGTATGTGCTTATATTAATGTTTTCCTCCTAGATTGCTTGCACCTCGGATGCCAAACTTTGAGAGATTAATCTACCACCCCTCGATGGTAGATTAACCCTTGAAAGTTTGTGTATGTGTCACACACACACACACAGACACACACGCACACGCGCACGCACGCACGCACACACACACAGACACACAGACACACACACACACACACACACACACACAGACACACAGACACACACACACACACACACACACACACACACACACACACACACACACACACACACACACACACACACATGTAGTTAGATACTTTGAGATGATCCCTAGACTTCTGCCATTGCTTTCTACAGCTGGACGAGACAGTGTCGCTGGACAGACTCAAAAACACCATCGGCTACTTCCAGGTGAGGCTCTCCACCAGTAGTCTTGGTCATCCACACTACATACTGTGGTGTCACTGTTTGCCACGTATATGACAACCTGGGAACATGAACCCCTACAGTGACAACGATAATTGGTTACCCTGAAACATGGTAACCACTGAAATTGCCAAGTCATCAAATAAGAGCACATTTGTTCTCAGTTTATGCAAAGCGTTTGAACCAAATTGACCTATCCATCATGTCAACTGTTACTAGGCAAACGCTCCGTCAAGCCATCAAAGGAATGGATGCCTAACACATGGCATGTTTTTAGATGCCATCGTATATTTTGTTGAAATTCTGGCCACAAAAGTGCTTCTTAAGACAAAAACGTAAGGCAAAGTTTCTAAAGTGTCAACTGTTTGCAGGAATGTTTGATTTATGAGTGCTATGCTGAAATAGTAATGAAATTCACGTATACAACTGTTATCAACAGTGTTGGCAGAGGCAAAGCTTGACGGAGGTCACTTGCAAAATTGTGATGTAGGCAAACCACGATGGACTGGATACATCAGTTGAAATCTACAGACATAAGTCACTCAATAAAAGAAAACTTACCTGCAAACAATAATGTTTAAGTCATGGGTTTAAATCCTACAATTGTCAACTTTTCCAAATGCTTTTACTTTTAGGTATCGTTCTGTAAAATCACTCGGAACATCACTGTATAAATATTCTATAAATAGTTATAATAATAACTTTATTTATACACTAAAATAAAAAGTAAAACTCTGTTCATCTGTATGTACAACAATCGAGTAAAATGCTTAAAAATATGTTATACAAACAAATCAGTGCACTGGCGTACAGCACTATTGTACACGTTGACCTTGTGTTTTGCAGCACCTGTATGGTGTACACCTGACAGAGGTGACCATGGACAGTACACGCACACTGACCGATGTCACACAGGTGTTTCTGGCCGCCTGTGACTGTCTCAATATGGACATCAGTTGTCTCAAGCTCACCCTCCAGGCAAGTGGTTTTGGCACGCAATAACCGTCTCTGTATGTTATAAAAATAACATCAGTTACTTTTGATATCAGTAGTAGTAAGTCAATTAAAGTGTAGACAACTGTTGTGCTCCTTTCCAACTTTCACACCTCCTCTCCCTGTCTCCTTTTCTCACTTTCTCTCTATCCCTTTCTAATTTTCTCTCCCTTTCCCACTTAATCTCCCTTTACCATTTTCTCTACTACTCCTTTCTTCCTTTCCCTCTCTCGCTCTCTCTCCTTGTCTCTCACCCTTCCTCCCTCCCTCCCTCCCTCCCTCCCTCCCTCCCTCCCCCCCTCCCTCCCTCCCTCCCTCCCTCCCTTTGTCTCTCTCTCTCCTTGTCTCTCACCCTCCCTCCCTCCCTCCCTCCCTCCCTCCCTCCCTCCCTCCCTCCCTCCCTCCCTTTGTCTCTCTCTCTCTCTCTCTCTCTCTCTCTCTCTCTCTCTCTCTCTCTCTCTCTCTCTCTCTCTCTCTCTCTCTCACTCTCTTCCTTTATCAGTTTCTTTCCCTCTTCGTAGGTCTTCGTGCGGAGATTACAGTGCTTCACAGAGGCAAATACCCATAGTACGTTGGAGGATCACTGAAACTGTTCATAAATTGCATATGCACAATTATATTAAAATAATATTGTGTTGTCTGTCACAGCCCGGCCAAGAGACAAGTGACGTGTCCATCCTGCTAAAGGACATTGAGACTTACGTCAACGAGATCAAAGTGTCATCACGTAAGGTGAGTGCTACATGGCGTCATTGGTTTTCGAACTACAAATTGTTCAGTTTGTATATGATTATGGCATCTATCTGTTTAGCAAGAAAGTCAAAAGCTGTAACATTTATGAACATCATTGTATTGGCTACCTGGTGCATGTTTCTTTGTTAAATTATTCAAATGTTGACTTGTTGAAGATGTGTTCAGTGTGTGTTGCCGTTAAACACGTCTTTGTTTGAGATGTTGTCAGGGTAGAATGAGTTGTAACTTCACCCAGATATTGCACATTGGATGCTGGATAATAATGACTAGCGCTATTGGGACGATTAGTCGTACATCACTGCCCTTATTTGGTGTTCAGTCGTCAAGGCAATGCGCCGTCTTGGCTATACACAACGGAATATTGTGCATGGTCTCACATGGGACAAAAATGATGATATTTTTATGGATAATCAAAGGTCTCGTTTTATGCTGTCGTTCCATCTCAGCCTTGGTCTTCCTCTCCGTCTTCTGCCCCTCTCTTCTAGAGCATGGAAAAATAGAAGAGGGTGGCAGAAGACAGAGGAAAACCAAGGCTGAGATGGAATGACAGCATAAAACGAGACCTGGGGAGGGCTGGTGTGAACAGCCATGAATGGATGGCCATTGCGAACGAGAGAGAGAGGTGAAAAGAACTGATAAGAAAAGTAGAAGAAGCTACCAAGTGACGTGGACCCCACCCCACAAGGGAGCAAGGGGAAGAAGAAGAATTTTGATGGATAATGTCACCTCTAAAGCCTGACAGTAATATACAAGTTCTTCAGGTGATTGGCCAAAGATGTGCAGCTGAAAAAATAGTGAACTGCTTCCCTCGTTTGAATGCAATAGATGCTGATGCGCTGCCTTCTTGCAGTTGTTGTGTATAGCCCGCCAAGGGCCGTTGCTAGGATACAATACCGGATGTCATGTAATTACTAATCATCCCAATTATTCAGGCTAATGTGATCATAGAAATGTAAAGTTGTTAATGTCTCAGCAGCTATTTACAAGTGTTGACTTGTTGATGATGTATTCACTATATGTTGTAGGTAAAGAGAAGGATCCCCCAGCAGGGTGGGGTCTCTGCTGCCCCACTCTCATTCAGTGACGAGGTAGGATTCTTCATTTTTGTGGTCCAACTCTCAGGACTGTCAGACCTTGTAACTATGATTGAGCTACCTTATGTATGTGTGTGTGTGCTTTGGTGGTGGTCGTGTGTGTGTGGTGTGTATGTGTGCGTGCGTGCGTGCGTGCATCGGTGTGCATGCGTGCATCCGTGTGTCTGTGTTTGTTTGTGGCTGTGTCTATGTGTGTATGTGTTAAGCAACTCATACACACTTAGCATCATGACCGCCAAGCTTTTAGGTGTTCATTTACGACCCCACAATTGTTCGAAAATCACTCCACTATTACCCTTTCTACGAACAATCAAACTAGATTGTTTCAAGTTACATAACCCATCCCCACCTGAACAATGCACAGTTTACGTACCCTGGAACATCATAGCATAACATTTCAAACAACTGGTCGCAGTTATGTCATTATAATTACATGTACAAACGCCAGTCCTGACAGTTATGTTGAACTTGTTGACTTGTGCTACAATTATTGCACATTTTCATGTTTAGTGAAAATGTACATTAAAATGTTAATTTGACAATATATAACAGAATAATACACCATTTGTTGATGTCTTGTCACTTGAGTGCTAACAGCCAGATCACATTCATGAGCCATCACATCACTAGCATTACTTGTTAGCGGGACACAAATTTCTCCAGTATTGGGTCACATGATGCACATATAGACATCTCATTGGTAGGTGAGAGAAAGGCTGGAATCGGGCGTGGAGACGGTGAGGAAGTTGATCCTTGTTCTACAAAATGCAGCTTCGGGTGCACTGCAACAGGCGGCCATTCTTGCAGGTAGGTGCTGCCCCCTGTGTGTACAAATTGTCAAGTGTGACAGCTGAATAATACATGTCCATGGTGCACATTTTGCGGTTGCAACATTTTGTTTTGTATAGTTTGGGAAACTTAGATAATGCTATCTCTATGACCTGCATTCTGCTGTTATTATCTCGACAGTGGCATAGCACCACGAGTAATCGGACAAGGCCATAGGTCATAATTACCTGTGCTACTATGCAGCCTTCTACAATCACAGATGCATGCAAACTTGATATAAATATATTAATGAGATCACAAGTTTATAGACAGTGGTGAATATTTCTATATGAATAGTCTTCGTGCAGTAATTGCAGTATGGCTGAATGCTTCCCAGAGAAGTCGAGGCGGTGTTTGATTGAACAGGTCTGCCAGAGAGTAAAGTGTAAAGTGCTTTGAGCGGTCATTTGGACTGGATACCGCACTGTATAAAAAACTCCCCTATACAAGGAACATTTCCGTGACATGATGGGAAATGCCTATACATATTATGACAGCAGCCATTGAGCTTGTTTCCTGTTGTGCTGCCATGCGTATGTGTATTTTGATTTTATTTATTCGTGTGTAATCATTTGTCTTGGACGATTATTTAAGGATACAGAGTCTGATTGTCTTATTGTAAGACCATGTTATATATTAGTGCAAACTATATCTAGCAATGTATATACTTTGACCGTAATATGTGTAATAACATTCTTTTGGGGATACCATCTTTGCAGTCGTATCAACCATTCATGTATCCGTGAATATTCACATGTCAAACGTGGTTCCCCGAATGCACTGAAAAGAGGAGTAATTTATGCAAAAAACATGGGACTCCCTACAGTAACAAATGTTCAGATATTAATTCAACATTTTCCAAATGACCTTTATGTGTACACATGGTACATGGAATGGAATTTTACCTGTGTTAATGATATCTCTATCGTATGACCCTATGAATGCCTGACCACAATCGGTTTTATTTCTATTTTGGAAATTGTCGATATAGCAGATTGCAAACATCCTGTGCACCATGGTAATTGTAAAGATATATAGAAATTACATTTACAATCTTTCAGACATCAACCGGTTTTTTACAGACTGTCGTTGCTCAGTTATTTCACCAGAAACTGAATAATTTGAGGCTATGTTCAGACATAATTTCTAGTATGTTTTCAAAACCAGCAGCAAGAAGGTGCCATTAATAAGCAGCCCAACGCAGTTATTTTTAGCTGGTTTGGTCCACATCTAATGTGGGTTAATGCAATGTTGTTCATTATAACACATTTTGTCAATTATGGTGTTAGAATATAATTATTCTGTCTGACATGGTTCTACGATAGAATCGTCTGACTCTGTATCTTTAAAGAGAGGTTGTCTGTTCCGTTACCCAGAATCAGCCATGGATGGTAATTATTAGCAGGAAGTGCACCAAATCAGTTGAACTCGCCGGTTCGGTTAACCCAGCCAGCGTCTGTAATATTGCAAGCAGAGTGTGTTTTAAATCTGAATGTTTTGCCTACAGTTTGACCATTCCGCTTTCGAAATATTCAGATTACAAACACTGTTCCAGGTTTATTAAATGTAATTTGGCGAGCAGTGTACATTCTGAGTGTTTCGAATAAACAATAAGGAACAGAGAGCCTCAGTTTAATGACATCGCTGTGGCGATTATTTGTTGTCGTTACTGAGAATGTTGTGTTCGATGGGCGAGTTGTGCTTCAATGTTGCTTAACTCTTCCCCACAGGAGAGCAGAAAGAAGAGGACGCAGGTGGGATATCACATGTCCGCATGCTTTGTTGCAGGCCCGCGGTCATTGTCTAGCAGCCGTCTCATTGGCCAATATTTGCATGTAGCATGCTCGTATTTAGGGGTGGTCGCATCAGTTCGCAAAGTTCCAAAAAACATAATATAGTACTACATATGGGTGTGTCGTGGATTGGACATCACCATGTATTGTGGCGGAAATAGATCCCAATAGTGGCGCCACCTATGAAATGTAACATTGATAATTTTGGATCGTTCAAAATCTGAAGTCCCATACCACGTATCTGTGGGTGTCCTTGGTGGTTCGAACCAATACTACAGTCAAACCTCGCTTTACAGTCCCCTCGGTAAATCAGCCACCTCGCAATTAAGGTCTCCCTAGGACAGTCCCAAATTATTTTCGTAACAGTAAAGGAAATGAGTCTTGCTAGTATGGTCATTGGTCAAAGGGCGAACCTTAATATTATAAGGTTCTGCTGTACTAGTACCGGTAATCACTACTGTAATGACCCTATGTATTGGGACACCCTATGTATTGGGACACCCTATGTATTGGGACCCCGTATGTTTTGGGACACCCTAAAAATCTAGAAAATAATTATTTGTCTGTACCGTATATTTTAGGACACTTGTAAATGTAATTATTTTGTCCCTATGTATTGAGACACCTGCATTGTCCCAAAACTTGCACATCATTTCACGACATTTCATGACGTTTTAATCTGCATATATGGACATTCATTCACCAAGAAATTAATTACTAACAGTGTAATGGACGACACCTGTTAATACCAGAGGTAATTCAGTGGAGATTACATGACATTTTGTTGCATTTTTGCAAGTTTATCTTCTATAATTTAATAATAAATGTGTTTCTATATGTGGCCAAGATGGGGTGGGAGGTAAAGCGGATATGGGCAGTACTGTTGTATATACCCCTGGTATCTATAATTTAATAATTAGCTACTTTATTGTCTGTTGTTGTTGAACTAAAGTTTTTAAGTAATAAATAATAAGGAAAGGGTGGCAGACGAAGGAGAGGAAGACCAAGGTTGAGATGGAACGACAGCATAAAACGAGACCTGGGAAGGCTGGCGTGAACAGCCATGAATGGATGGCAATTGCAGACGAGAGAGAGAGGTGGAAAGAACTGACAAGAAAAGTAGAAGAAGCTACCAAGTGACGTGGACCCCACCCCGCAAGAAGAAATAATAAGCTACTGTATTATGTCTGTTGTTGTTGAAAATCATTAATTCACCAAACTGTAGTCCCTACATATAACATTTGTTTCACGGGATAAAGCCATTCAGCCACTCAAAAATAATTAGTAGCAGAGTAATGGACGAGGTAATCATGGTGAAGTTAAAAAGCCAGATTAACACTAGGGTAATAAAACAGGGACGACATGACGTCAGGATTCGTTCGTGTCCCTAAGTTTTGGGACAATGAATCTGAGAATTATTTTTGTGCACCCTATGTTTTGGGACAGGTGATAATTTAATTATTTTTAACTGTCCCAATACATACGGCCATTACGGTATATCTTTTTTAGATTTAATTTCCAAACTCATGAGACCAGTTTTTATGCATGGGGCTTGATGTGACAACCTGACTTTCAGTAGTGTTGATGGAAGCATGCTTTCAAAGTTGTGCATGCCTAATGCTGCAGTTTCAACTGTTGCTTGTGTACTGTATAATGTTATGTTGAGCTCCATTATAGAAAATATGTGCAATGCCAGCGAGGCTTTTATTAGTGCAAACAAGAATTTGTTTTATAAACATGTCATGTCAGTAGATGCTTTTAAAAGGGGTTGTCATCCTAATGCTCGAATGCAGAGATATAAATGATGACCTGTTCGTTTTGAATGTTCCAGTTTGCATGGCTCAAACACTGGTTGCTTGTTATATGCACTTTTTGTTGCGTTTTTTATACACAATGATTATATTAATGAGGGGTGAGTTGGGGTGAAATGGCTGCCTTAGTTTTTGCATGTGGGAATAGTGCAGTGCTTTGCCATGCCGCTTATATAGGAATCACAATAGAGACTCCCCGAGACCCGTAGTCGACCCTCACTGACAGAACTGACATGTCCAGAAACTGACATTACAATCGTAATCATGTGCTTGACCTCCGTGAAACATTGTTAGGCAAAGTTTCATGTGCATAATTATGATTATGATGCAACATTTTGTAAGCATGTTGGACCTTGTTGCTAGGCAATAGGTCAGGTGATCGATAAGTCACTTATCCTTTATGCCAATGAGACTATGTCGGGAGTATTTACAGTAGGATTTGTCCGACAAATAAAGGATAGCACAGTGTTATTTTCCGTTTTGAAAGGCACCGAGGCCAATATGACTCAGAACAAAATGCCATCAATGGCATTTCATTATAAAACACAATTTGTTGCGTGTTTGCTGGTCAAAATAGGTGTTGTTCTCAATTGATGTGTCCAGTACGTCTCGGTTTGCCTGCATCACAATCGATTTTTTGCACATAACCTCCGTCAAGCTTTGCCTTTTCCAACAATGATGTGAATTACATTATTATTGCTGCGTAAATCAAACATTCCCACATTTGTCACTTAAAAAAAATGTCCGTATGTTTTTGTCATAAAGAAACAATTGGAATGTCTGAACCCACCACATGTTTTCATGATGGCTTGACGGAGGTTTTGGTATGCAACAGGTCACGTGATGGATAGGTCAGTTCATACGATGTCGATCGTAGGTTATTATATTTCCAGAAGGGAGGGAAGGAGGGAGGGAGGGAGGGAGGAAGGAAGGGAGGGAGGAAGGGAGGGAGAAATTGGGAGAGGAAGACAGAGAGAGGAATAATAATACACACACACAGTTTAGCCATAGAGGGACAATGACTTGACATACCTGTGCTGGTTCTTTCAGAAGGGTCAGGTT
The DNA here is from genome assembly GCA_963995525.1 of Escarpia spicata. Lineage (NCBI taxonomy): Eukaryota > Metazoa > Annelida > Polychaeta > Sabellida > Siboglinidae > Escarpia > Escarpia spicata. The sequence continues at coordinate 23,163,872 of OZ023206.1, read as the reverse complement.
TGACTGTGCAGAAGCTGGTTGAGTTGTTGACTGCCGCATATGACAAGATATTTGGCCGGGGGGACACTGTCTTCATTAGCCTCAGGTGAGGGCACGGTCAGAAGTCATGACACATATCTTGACATTGTATCTTTCCCTCTTAGACAGCTTGAACCTTGAGTGCCAAACTTTCAGGGATTAGTGAACGACTCCTACAGTAGGACGTAATACCTATATCTTTTCAAAATACTGCATATATGTCAAGACATCTTTATGAGGTAAATCAGTTCATTCCTTAACGTTTCTAAACTTAAAAACGTAATGTGCGTGTAATACGTAAAACGTATTGTGCACATAATATGTAAAACGTAATGTACGCGTAAAACGTAATGTAACAATTGCAGGAACCACGCGCATGCAGCAAAAACTTCAGGAAAATGGCTCCTGCGTCGTAGACTTGGCATCATGGACTAGACGCAGACATAATAATGCTTATGTCTACCCTCGTGCCAACAGCATAGCAATATGAATATTATTTGACAATTCTACACTATCACGACTAGGGCCTATCGATTGACGTGAACTTCACTTTCTCCCCGACCTTCGTCATTTTAAACAAACAATGAGTATCTACGAGTGCGTTATGCTGTTTATGTAATGATGCTGTGTGTTTTCTAACATTTAGTAAATATTACTTTCACGACTGTCTACCAAGGTATCCCATCAGGATAGCATTTTTGCTAATAGATTCAACTAGAAGATTACTGCACTGAGTGAGTCTGTTGAATGTCACATTTTAATGTTGTCACCCCCAGGGAACTTGCTGGTAGCGTGGCAGAGATGGCAAAGCAGGTGGCTGTCGCTATGGAGAATGGAGAGTATGACTTTGACGGCACATGCGAGAAGAAGGTAATCTTTGGGGTTTACTATTAATATTACAATAGCTGTACTACTATTGCATGAGTATTGAAATACTTTCACGGAATAACATCTAGCCAGGAAAGCAGTCCCAATCCATAATTCATGGGTGGTATTATCGCGTGGTTTTGGAAACGGCGATCGAAAATGGTGAATCTATGGATGACGTTGATGTTAGGTCTATAAATACAATTACAAAATAAAGTTGAAAAGGCACTGCAAGTTTGTAAACAATGCCAATGGCACAAGTGCTGCTATTTGTTTTGCCAACTATAGTTACTGTCCACAGTTCAGTGTACATATCGACCACCTGTAGAAGACTAGGCTGTTTTCTGCTGATACTGACTTGGTTGCATCCTGCATGGTGCTGTTATTCCTGGTTCTCCCATGTATTCCCGCACGCATATACCTACACATGTATTTACACACACACACACACACACACACACACACACACACACACACACACACACACACACACACACACACACACACACACACACACAAACACACACACACACACACACACACACATGTATTCCCACACATATTGTCACACATGTATTCACACACACATATTTCCACACACGTATTCACACACACACACACAAGTATTCCCACACACGTATTCCCACATACGTATACACACACATGTATTCACACACACACACGTATTCCCAAACACTCATTCCCAAACACGCTTTCACACGTACGAATTCACACATGTATTCCCACACACGCGTATTCACACACACATATTCACGCACGCGTATTCACACACATGTATTCACACATGCGTATTCACACACGCGTATTCGCACATACATATTCATACACGCGTATTTACACAAGCGTATTGACACGCGTAATGACACATGTATATTCACACATACGTATTCACATGCACACACACACACACACACACACACACACACACACACACACACACACAAACAGAAGTATTCACACACTCATATTCCCTCCTTCTGTACCCCTACGTATGTGACTACCAAACATTCAGCTCTGTTGCGCAGTACCAGAGCATCAGACACAAATTAAGCAACCACAGTTTGAAATCTATTGCTGCTGTCTAAACCTTATTTTGTATATTTTGGTTCCATCTTTATTGCCTCACAGAATTTGTAAGTACGTAACTGACAAATGGAATTATATCCATGACAATCTTTCATAGAGTATCGGCAACATAGCTGAATACTTCCCCAGAGAAGTTAAGTCACCGAAATGGTTTGGCATTTGGTATTGTTTCAGAATATTTGATGGGGGTAATGCATCTTTAATAAATGGGTAATTGCACTTTGATTTGTCATATCGATGTTTGATTCTGCATAAACAGTAATTGAGAAAATTTCTGGAACCTTTAATGTTTTGGAGGTTTTTTTGGAAAAAGGTTTCTAGCTGAATTCTGCTGACTTGACAATACACACGTTTTGTGTTTCTATTTGTTTCAGCGAAAAGAGGTAACCTACACCTGTATGCCTATGGCAGTGTCCACATACATATTTGTTACTAACACCTACAAACACAAATAGTTCAGTATTTTGGAAATGAGAACAAACTTTACAATAAGCATAAATAATAGTTTTACGTCAGTTATAGTTTAATGATATCTTGGAGATTTGTCTACATCCCCACCCTGATTATCCACATTTTGCTACTCTAAAATTTGCTTTGAATTTGACTTCAGTTACAATTGGGGGTTGTCAGTTACAATTAATTTTTAACTTGTAGTGTAACCGTAAATAATAATCAAATAATGTTGTAATAGTCGATCCCAGACGCGCAATGTCTTTTAACCTTGTTTACACTGTGTTTGGCTTACTTACGCCGTTCCTGTTTGGTTTTGAAATTTGTATTTCACTAACATTAGCACTTTGCTAAGTAACCATGTATTCTGTTGGCGAGATATACAATTATGTGCTTGAGAATGGGGCAAACGCCTTCAAGGTTGAGTGTGTTTTGAAAATAATAGATTTTCTGTGTGCGTCATGTGTGCAACATTGGTGTGTAACTATAGCGTGGTGGCCGTGTCCATCAGAGTGGTGTCTATAAGATTGGTGTGCAACTGTGTCCTTTCCTTAGCAGAGTTACCTAACTATATCTATTTGAATGAGTTATGCACCTTTATAAAATAATCATGCCTCAGTGTCAGATTTCGATTTTCACATGAGTTCATGAGTCCAAGATTCCTTGTTTCACCCTCCAGACTAGTTCAAATGTCCTTGATAGGAGTTTGTCACTTCCTACTTTAGAAGACGTAGGGTCTAGCATCATTTCATTTACGATTCTCATCGGACCTGAGATCAAGCATGCGAAAGTGGCAAGCTGCCATATAAACAAACTCTTTCCTCTCGAAACAGCACAACATAATATTACAATAAAGACAAATGAAAAAACATCCTTTAAAATATATGCAGTGAAAATTACATTAATAATGTTTTTGTCATTTAGATACTTTAAAAATTTGAAATAACTTTTTCAGAACACCAACATTATCATTGAGTTAGTTGCAGTTATGGAAATCAGTAACTGATTAAAATACTTATTTCTCGTTAGGTAGGAACATTTGCAAAAAACTTGGTAGTATGTTATTTTAACTTGATACAAAATCTGTATATGAGAAAGGTTCAGTAATTTTTCATACACCCACCTTTTTTAACCTAATGTTTGTCATTTAAGATTTGAAACTTAGTCATTTTATGTTACTATGTATAATATATATTTTATATTCTATGCAAATGAAATGCAAAGTTTATTTTATATTATGTGGTATTTCATTTCCCTGTAGCCGATTCCTCCAATAGTCATGCGTGCCGAGTCGGTGAAAGCTGAGTTGACTGACAGCGAGAAGATGAAACAGAAACTGGAAAAGAAGGATGAAGACATCAAGGAACTGAAACGACTTCTCAAACTGAAAGTGAGTTGGCACGATCTAGCAAATGTGGCCACACATAAAGTTTGATTAAAGTGCTTTTTATCTTCTAACGCGTGAGGAGTTAACTTTTGCTGCTAGCTTGGTTATGGTATTATAGAAAGAAAGAAATGCATAGGACAAGTTAATATGACAATGTGGTGTATAAATAACAGGTAATTAACTGATCTGGAGGGTCTGCTGTTAGACAGGAGGGAGGGAGGAGGGAGGGAGGAAGGGAGGGGAGAGAGGAAGGAGGGAGGGAGGGGAGAGAGGAAGGAGGGAGGGAGGGGGAGAGGAAGGAGGGAGGGAGGGGAGAGAGGAAGGAGGGAGGGAGGGGAGAGAGGAAGGAGGGAGTGAGGGGAGAGAGGAATGAGGGAGGAATGTATGGATGGAGCGACTGTGGAAGGGAGGTAGGCAGAAAGACAGGGAGGGAAGGGGGCAGGCAGGAGAGAGAGAGTAGAGAGAGGCGACACCGAAGACAGAGGGAGAGAAAGGGAGATACTGAAAGAAAGTGAGCATGAGTTGGTCATTGTAGAGAGGTATGTTCGTTGCAGCAAGAGGAACTGAGTGAGCAGCAGGTGCGTCTGGGTCTGTTAGAGAGAGTTGGTCCCCGTAGAGAGGTGTGTTTGTTGCAGCAAGAGGAGCTGAGTGAGCATCAGTGAGTCTGGGTCTGTTAGAGAGGGTTGGTCATTGTATAGAGGTGTGTTCATTGCAGCAAGAGGCGCTGAGTGAGCAGCAGGTGCGTCTGGGTCTGTTAGAGAGTTGGTCACTGTAGAGGGGTGTGTTCATTGCAGCAAGAAGAACTCAGTGAGCAGCAGGTGCGACTGGGTCTGCTGGAGAAGAAACTTGAGAACGCAACGAAAGACACCCACGGCCAGCTGGAGAAAGTACAACTGAGACTGGACGAAGCAAACCAGCAGCTGAAGCAGAAACAGAAGTAAGTCTTTCACTGACCGCCAGTGACCATCAGTCACCGTCTCTCACCGTCGGCCACCGTCAGTCACCATGGGTCACCATCAATAACCACCAGTTCTTTTGTAATCTCGATACAGACTCATTCTTCCCTGTCATATTAGGTTCATAAACGTGACCTCACAGAACAAAATGGTTATTAGTTAAGTTGCAAAATGTGAAACGGATTTTTGTACCTTGTTGGATTCGACAGATAATGAGCTTTAAAACAATAGCTCATTTGTTGAAATATCTTCAGTAGTTTTTGTTGTATTGCCAATATTAAAGCAAACTTTTAAAATACAACGATTTGAGAAACGAGGACATTTTGACTAGTATTGTCTGTTGTTTCTATTCAAAGGGTTCAAAAATGCATGTATTCTGTTAGTGTTGGATTATTTGTCGAGGAATATAACCTGGACATTGAGAGATGAGAAAATAAGGTGAGCATTTCTGCCACAATCACAAACATGGGATATGATCTAGACCTGTAGCTATTTTGGGCTCATGTGCAGAATAGGCCTGTGTGACTCAATACCCGGTTCACTATGGCGGGTCACATGACCTATACAGCTATTTTGGGCTCGTGCAGAATAGGCCTGTGTGACTCAATACCCTGTTCACTCCCGGCGGATCACATGACCTAGACAGCTATTTTTGGCTCGTGCAGAATAGGCCTGTGTGATTCAATACCCGGTTCACTGTGACGGGTCATAAATTATCACTGCTAGTAAAAATGCCTTTCTGTGGATAGCATTGACACAGACAGAGAAGTTGGTTTCCCGGAATATTCATAAATGTGACCCCTCACCCCCAGTGAACCAGGTATTAAGTCACACTGGCCGATTGTCCACACAAGCCAAAAAAAGCTGCTTTAGTCATATCCCATCAACTTATAATCCAATAATTACAATGTTTAAATTTTCCTCAACAAATAATCCCAAACTAGTAAAATACTAAATGTATGTTTGCTATAGTAACTGGTTTGCTATATTAACTGGTTTTTCATATACCCCAGTTTTTAAAGAAAATTGTCTCATAAAGTTGCTTTTAAAGTCTGCTTCGTTTTTAGCAATAAATCAAAAACTACAGTAAATATTTCAACATATGTAAATATGTCAACGTATGTTTGAGGTGTCATTTTAAAGCTTGTCATTTGTGGAATCAAAATGATACAAAACTTTATTTCACAATTTTGCAACTTAATAATATTTTTAATCGAACCATGTTAAATCTTTTAATGAACGTATGCATTCCTCCATATTTAGCTTATTATGTCGTCTTCAACATTCTGAAAATCCACTTTTTGTTAATCATTTTTATATTGATATACATTTTAGAAGTCCTATGTTTAAATACTGAACTACTAAATTCTATACTTGAACGCACATTTTATATAATTTTTTTATTCTATGATGTATGTCTATATCTTTGTATTTTTTATTGTATTTTACGTATACATAATGATGGACTTTTGTCTGAAATAAACATTATTATTATTAAAAGATGACCACAAATTATATTTGTCACCATGTAGGGAGTTTGATGACACAATAGATGCCCTCCAAGGGGACATTGAGGCTTTGGAAGGAGAGAAACTGGAACTGAAGGAGAAGATCAAACTGCTCTCAAAGAAGTCATTGCTAGAAGGTTTGACTCGTGGAGGAGCTGGCCAATCAGGTACAGTTGTAGCATTTGCTGCGGTCCTTGCATCGTTACGGTTCCTTAGCATGTTACATTAGACTTTCTACTTGGCACAGTGTAAGTGCTGTACCAAGTCAACTTATTATCTTGATCAGAATATCTTACTTCCGTAGCCAGACATATGTACATTGATCATTGTAGTTGTTGTAGTTGTTTCCAGCACTCGGCAACGTTCTATTAACTGACTAGTCTGTATATATTGTGGTTACAGTGATCTTATGAGGTCTCACTCAACTAGTCAGCCTTTTTCAGAACATTATCGCCAAGCCGACCTTTCTATGCTGGCACTGAGGGTGGTCACTGCCAGGGTGCTTGTTGTCCTCAGTGGTTCTTTTACGTCCCAAATTGAGACGAGACCGACATTAACGTGATCTCCGAGTCACGAGGGATACACAGTCCCCAATGTTGAGAGCCAGGTTTTTACACCAAATATACCATACCTGCCCGGTTCGGGTTTCGAACTCGGGGCGCCGACATGTCAGGCGGATATGCTAACCACTACACTATCGCGCGCCCCCCATTGGTGAATTATGGGGCAATGTTTGAACCTATTAACTCTGTCAACATACACTGGTGCTATCAAGGCAAGGGTGCCTGTTTTTAGAAACATCTAAATAGTATATTTCATAGTTTAACATAATGTTCTTAATACTTGAATAAATATGTCAGGGGTATACTTCACCCAAAATTGCATTTAGTAAGCCAAAATCCATATTTGCAATTTCAATGTTGTGCCCATGAAATATTAAGTGTAAACTAAAGATTAAGATTGTAAACATTGGCAATGTTGCAGATGTCACACATCCATTTTATACTCGGCACATTCACACGGTTCCCGCATTCACAGCAACTGATTCAGTGAACTTCCTGCTAATAATTACCAACCCTGGCTGTTTCTGGGTAGTAGAGCAGACAGCGCAATTCTGAATTAATCTTGAAAGTTTAAAAAAATAGCATAACTGGTGATTATACCAGATTACAGATGAACATAAATTGGGATAACTAGTTCACTGTTGTTTGTGCGCTGTTTATCCTCAGGCTATTTCTTTGTGCAGTTAAACATCACTTTATGGTCACCTCGGTAATGCAGCCAGAGTCCTTAATAGTGAGGTCCCATTGACCTCGTTGTGAGTGTGTCCTTCATTGTGAGGTCCCATTGACCCAGTCGTGAGGGTGTCCTTAATAGTGAGGGTCACATTGACCTAGTCGTAAGGTGATCTTAATAGTGAGGTCCCATTGACCTAGTCATGAGGTTGACTTTAATAGTGAGGTTACATTGACCTAGTCATGAGGGTGACCTTAATAGTGGGGTCCCATTGACCTAGTCGTGAGGATGTCCTTGATAGTGAGGTCCTATTGACCTAGTCATGAGGGTGGGCTTAATAGTGAGGTCCCACTGACCTAGTCCTGAGGGTGTCCTTAATATTGATGTCCCATTGACCTAGTCCAGAGGATGTCCTTAATAGTGAGGTTCCATTGACCTAGTCCTGAGGGTGTCCTTAATAGTGGCGTCCCATTGACCTAGTCCAGAGGATGTCCTTAATAGTGAGGTTCCATTGACCTAGTCCTGAGGGTGTCCTTAATATTGATGTCCCATTGACCTTGTCCAGAGGGTGTCCTTAATAGTGAGGTTCCACTGTACTTTATATTTTTGACCAAGTTTTCTTCTTTAGTTGTAAATTCAATCAAAAATTATACATGGACAAAATCGGAGCAGGAGAACTGGTTTTACATGTAATTACCAATGACAGAGCATATTCAATGTCGTTGTAAATTGACCTATCCATCATGTGACCTGTTGCCTAGCGAAACCTGTCAAACCATCAGAAAAACATTTGGTGGGTTCAGGCATTCCATCATATATTTTGTTGAAATTCTGGTCACAAAAGTGTTTCTTTATGACAAAAACATCAGGCAAAGATTTTAAGGTGAAAACAGTATGCAAGTATGTTTGATTTATGCGATGTCCTGCAGCAAAGGTAATCTAATTCACATACATAACCGTTATTGACATTATTGGCAAAGCTTGACGGAGGTCATGTGCAAAAATCTATTGTGACGTAGGCAAACCATGAAGTACTATATACACCAATTGAAGCTAGACGTGTCCTGTTTTGTCTCGAGCAGGTGGCGTTCCTGCGGGTCTGACTGGCCTGACACATGGTGACGGAATGAAGCAGTCACCGATGCTGTTGCAACAGGTATGACATCATTGCCAGACGTTGACGATTTACTACAAATTATATCATAACTCAAAGGATAATTATAATTACTAATGTTCATAAATTTAAAAGTTTTGCATGTTCCTCATTAGTTACCACAAAGTACAGTAAACTGCACTTCTCTAGGTATCAGGCCCTTAGCCTTAGGAACAATATTTAGCTCTGCGATTGTTACAGTCGCCACTAGGAGGCTCCACTGTTCATTCCAGATCATCTCTATTGCCACAGCTAATGAACTGAATAAAGGAATGTTCAATTCAAAGATTGTTTAATTGTTTGGAACTTCCAGGGATGATAGCATTAGGGTTAGATTTTTACATGATCACTAGCTGAGTAATGTGTAATATTTGTGTACACGAGTCAAATAAAATAAAGTAGTAAGGTTCCGTGTTTCAGTTTGTTTGCATGTATGCCTGACCATCTGTCTGTGTGGCTGGCTGTCTGTCTGGTTTTCTGTCTGGATGCCCGTCCATCCGTCCGTCTGATAACAAACCGACACCTAGTTCACAAGAGAGTTAGTATCCAGGAATGGTAACACTGTTTGTCTTTCAGATTGCGTCTCTGAGAAATGCGCTTCAGGTTGTGAGAAATGAGAACCTACGTTTGAAGAACGCTCAGATGAAGGTAAAGGCAGAATCACAGTCACACTAGTTTCACTTGCCCATTTGTGATTCTCCTGAGATGTGTTTTTTAATGTATAAGGTGCTCTGAGCAGTCCTGGATACTGCACTATGTAAGAACTTACTTTTTACTTTAAACTTGCATTCAGAGATCATCCATGTTGTAAGTACAAATTTCCAGTAAATCAACATAATTTTCTTTCTTCTGCCTGAAAAAAGAAAAGAGACAAAAAGTTATCTGCATGCCATACGTTTATTGTTCCGCTCGCAGTACATGGCGACCAGTAATATCGCAAAAGCAAAATTTATCGAATAACATCAAATGCCAAAGTGACATACAGTAGCAAGTGTGATCAAGTTAGTAAATATTCTTTAATTGACAGAAGATCTGCTTTCTCGGTTGTTGATATTATGCATGTGTACAATAAGTAGATATCTTGTTCTTGCTGTACATGTTCTTCTAAGTGTTGATATTGTGCATGTGTACAATAAGTAGATATCTTGTTCTTGCTGTACATGTTCTTCTAAGTGTTGATATCGTGCATGTGTACAATAAGTAGATATCTTGTTCTTGCTGTACATGTTCTTCTAAGTGTTGATATTGTGCATGTGTACAGTAAGTAGATATCTTGCTCTTGCTGTACATGTTCTTCTAAGTGTTGATATTCTGCATATGTACAGTAAGTAGATATCTTGCTCTTGCTGTACATGTTCTTCTAAGTGTTGATATTGTGCATGTGTACAATAAGTAGATATCTTGTTCTTGCTGTACATGTTCTTCTAAGTGTTGATATTGTGCATGTGTACAGTAAGTAGATATCTTGCTCTTGCTGTACATGTTCTTCTAAGTGTTGATATTGTGCATGTGTACAATAAGTAGATATCTTGTTCTTGCTGTACATGTTCTTCTAAGTGTTGATATTGTGCATGTGTACAGTAAGTAGATATCTTGCTCTTGCTGTACATGTTCTTCTAAGTGTTGATATTGTGCATGTGTACAATAAGTAGATATCTTGTTCTTGCTGTACATGTTCTTCTAAGTGTTGATATTGTGCATGTGTACAGTAAGTAGATATCTTGTTCTTGCTGTACATGTTCTTCTAAGTGTTGATATTGTGCATGTGTACAGTAAGTAGATATCTTGCTCTTGCTGTACATGTTCTTCTAAGTGTTGATATTGTGCATGTGTACAATAAGTAGATATCTTGTTCTTGCTGTACATGTTCTTCTAAGTGCCGTGTCTGTCGCGGGCTTTGGCCATCATGGCCCTCCAAACTGCACCATCATTTGTAGTTTGTAGCAGTTCTGTTGCGCTGTAAGTCATACATACACTTTCTTGAAAACAGTTAAAATGATGGTTTAACTCATACTGCAACTTTAGCACTGTGGTCATCCATTGTCCAGGCACAACTGGCCAGTCTACCACCCCTGAATGTGCCCAAGAAGCCAACTGGTCTAGCAAGTCCAACAGGCTTTGTCAAGTTGGGCGAGAGTATGGAGAAAGACGCCGCCAGCCGCGAAGATCTCGCGAAACTGTCCAAGGACACCAGCGGACTTCTCAAGGTCGGTGGTCATAAACTAAGGCCGACCCCTGGTGGGATCGTGATGGTGTTATATCTCGGCTGTTTGCACCGTATTCAATCAATAACTTGCACTGTCAGTTAACCCGGTAGACCCCAACCGCCTGGAAACATAAAATCTGCCCGCTTCCCCACTGTTTGCATACGTCTGACAACTTGTATGACACATGAAGGTGGCATCGTCTTCTGGATAACCATGTCATTGGATTCTGTCATTGGTGTATCAACTATGCAGTGGGAGTATTGGTTATATGGTTTTGTATTGGAAGTTTTTGAATGATTGCTGTTTGAAAATGTCTACTGATTCAGTTCGTAGACTTACATAGCATTCTAGCACCCACCCAGACATGGCGAATCGCATTTTGCAGTTTAATTAAAAGTTGATTAGCATATTTAGAACATTCTTGTCAGGAATTCAGTTATCAACATGGGTATACCGCCTTTTCGTAACAAAATTATTTAATATCACATTTTGCATAACAAATATGCAACAATTATTTTGGACTTTGCTATCATGCTCTGTGATTTTGGTCTCATAATATACACCAACTTTATTTACAAGTTTTTATTTAAACTTTGAGGACGAAACAAGTGCTTTTCTTCAAAACAAGACAATGGATATATCGTGTTTTACCCTGAAACCCTTCATATGTACGATGCATTTCTAACATCTGCATGGTGTGACAGGTGATCGTGCTCAGATGGTAGCGAAGTAACTTTAAATCTGTTTCACTCAGGTCTGATGCGAGTGTAACTATAATCTAACTATAATCGACCTAGCGCATGTATCTTAATGTTTCCTACTTAGACGGCTTGAACCTCGAGCGCCAAACTTTCAGGGATTAATCAACGACCCCTAGAGTAGGACTGAACACCTGTATCTTTTCAAAATACCCCATATATGACAAGACACCTTTATGGGGTAAATCAGTTAATTCCTTAACGGTTCTGAATTTAAAACGTGATGTGCACGTAATACGTAAAATGTAATGTAACAATTGCAGGAACCACGTCCACATGGCAAAAACTTCGGGAAAACGGCTATTGCGTCATAGTCATGGCGTAGACACAGACACAATAATGCTTATGTCTATCCTCGTGCCAATAGCACAGCAATACGAATATTATATGACAATTCTACACTTTCATGACTAGGTCCTATCGATTGACATTGAACTTGAACTTCACATTTTCTCCGACCTTTGTCATTTTGAACAAACAACGAGTATCTGCGAACGCATTATGGTGTTTATGTAACAATGTCTGTGTTTTCTAACATTTGGTATATATTACTTTCATGATTGTCTTCTACCAAGGCATCCCGTCAGGTGGTGGAAATTTTTGCTAGTATCTGTAATAATGCATCACTGTTTTCAGGAGCTTTATCAGATGTGTGCGTGTCCTAAAGTCATCGACATTACAAAGCGTAAACCTGGTAAGTATACGAGTTTGACATACTGTTAATAATATTGGGCAAGTTTGTTCATTCTACATTGCTCCAGTTCATTCATCAGATGTATGAATGAATACCTCACTATAGACAGTGGTGGATATTTGTGTACGAGTAGTCTTCTCGCAGTAATTGCAGTGTGGCTGAATGCTTCCCAGAGAGATTGTGATGATCGATTGAACAGGTCTGCCAGGGAGTAACGTGTACAGCTCTTTGAGCAGTCCGCAGGACTGGATACTGGGCTATGTCAGAACTTACCTTTGCTGTATTCCCTTTAATGTTAATAATCACATCTTAATGCATTGGAGAATTATGTCTGCTGTCCAAAACCTTGCTCACATACTGTTGCTAATTGTGTCACGTTCGTCAGAAAAATGCTCGAAAGCACTGCATTAACTTTCGTCCATTCACTGTGTCACACAAAATAACGCCACCTACAAAACCCACATCTGCATCATTCTGCATTAAATGTTCATTGGTTAGTCTATATTATATTGCATTTGTGCAGTGTAGACAGATACAAGACCCCATAATCACTGCCCTTGTAGTTGTGTGGGCATACATGAAATACCTGCCTGTCGGGAAAGTGTTCAATGGAGTTTTGTACCTTTTTGGATTCCACAGATGATGAACTTTACAATGTTACCTCATTTGTTGAAATATCTTCAGTAGTTTTTTTATTTATCGCTAAAATTGAAGTAAACTTGAAAAGGTATTTTTACTCGTATTTTCTATTGTTTTTTAATATATTGGTTCGTAATGCATGTCTTTTATTTTTATTAAGTTTGGATTGTTTGTTGGGGAAAATAGACTGCACGTTGAAAAATGACATTACAAATTATGCATTTCTGCCCAAATAAGACATTTGATGGGCCATGATCTAGACAGCTATTTTTAGCTCATGTGCAGAAAAGGCCTGTGCGACTTAATACCCTGCTGTGGCGAATCACATGACCTAGACAGCTATTTTTGGCACGTTTGCAGAATAGGCCTGTGTTGACTTAACACCCAGTTCGATGTGGCGGGTCACATTTGTTCCATGACTAGATGTTGTCTGGGAAGAATGAGTGCTTGCATGCATTGATGCAGGTAAATGTCTGGAAGTAGCGACATGCGTTACCTGTCAGGGTATCTAAACTAGATGTGACATTGTGTTTATTAGGTGAGGCTCCGATCACTGAGACAGCGAGTCCCTTCCACCAACTTGTCCAGTCTGCCACTGGACTGGCTGGACTACAGAGGAAGGCCACTGAGGTATCTAAATATTACGCCAACTTTGGGGAGCCGGCAGTATCTCCTGCCAGGTGCCATTGTCCATGCGCCTCTTTCCCCGTTCACTCACTTCCGCGGACCATTCGCCTCGGATCTACCAGTTGACAATGTACTACAATGGTAGTTATTTAGAATGATTTACTTATGTGTTTAATTTGTGGGTGAATTGAGTGATGAGCCACACCCAGAGGGTGCCATTGCTAGCAAAAGTGTCCATTCTCCGGATGGTGCCATACATATGTCCAAACCAATCGTACTAGATGGTTGTCATGACGTCAATTTGAGCGTCTTTTTGCAATGCTGCACATCGTTTCTACGACCGTTGCCAAGTTACATAAAGTGTCCCCAACTCATTGATGGATGGTTTACGTAGCTCGGAACACTCGAAGAAAACACGTAATGTTGCAAATGATCGGTTAATGTTCATTACGAACCCTAATGCTTTTATAACCCATAACCAACGAGAATTTGTTTTCTTCCACGGGGTCATCAATGAACCCCTGAAGGTTTGGTGCCTCAGATGGAAACCATCTAGGAAGAAAATGTCAACACACACTTACATGAACACCAGACACACATGCACGCACGCACACTTGCACGTACACACATGCAAATACATGCAGTGACTGTCACACACGGGCACTCGCGCACACACACACACAAACACACAGTAGCTCAGTTACAGTGAGTTAACATTAATAATATGTTTTCAAACATAGTTGGGAACTTACAGCGTCTTTATCGAATGCTCTCACTGTTTGTCTTGTACACTTGCAGCTCCAGGTTCAGGTTACGACCCTGTTGGCTGCCCATCGAACTGGGGGCCAAGTTAGAACTGACTTCTCTACCTTCCCAACGCCAGAGTTCGCAAAGGTCAGTGACAAAAATGTCATCTTTAAAACTAGACACGTCAATACAAGTCACGTTTTGTTGATACTAGTCTAGAGACAGTAGCACAGTTAACATGGCATGATATAACAGGTTTGTCACAGATCACCAGAGGTGCCAAGTCTACCATTTTGGTGGTAGAATTCATGCTTTTTCATCATTTCTGGGATAATCTCATGGTCTACCGCTTTAATGCTGAAGTCTAGTTGACCCCCCTGTCTGATATTTCATGGTTAAAAATTAATTACTCATTTTGAATCATGTACATGTGACCTGAAGTGTAGTTTTTCATGATTTGCCCTGAAACTCTTCACATATAGATAAGGCCACTGAAAAAATTCACATACTTCCTCACTCGTGTTCTCTACTTAATGCTGTGAATTGTTGAATTGTTTCCCAAGTTTTTCTATCTAATTTTGCATTAGTAAGACACGTCCTACTGAGATCGGCGTCCCTCTCAGTGGTGTCTCTCAGAGTCATATTCGGGCGTCCTCTTCTACGACTGTTTCCATGCAAGATCTCTCTTTGTTATTTCATCGTGGCGTGTCATGACGTCGTTGGCTCACGGTGGTGGAGATCCATGGTGGATTGCTGCACAATTCCTGGATGGTGATGCAATCACACCAGGACGATCACACCAGGACACATTGTCGATTTTGCATAGTAATCTAATGTCTAAGCCGTCGTGTGTTTTCTCTAGTGTTTGTGTCAGTATCCATGATATACAACCATATTGTGTCCCGCCACAGCGAACCGGGTATTAAGTCGCACAGGCCTATTTTGCACACGAGCCAAAAATAGCCATCCAGGTCATGTGACTTGTTTAAAGTGTACTTAAAATTTAGCAATGAATAAAAAACTACTGAAGTCCACGCAATTTTGACTGGCGCTAAAAAGACGCTGCTTGGCTTTCTTATAGACATAATCTGTCTGTTTCTACCCACTTTGCTGTGGCAGGTGACATGATCTCAGGATGGTATTCAGTAAGTGTTGATGTGTTTCAGCTGCTGCACGAGAAGGCGGGATCGAGTGAGTGCGTGGGCAGTGTGAGTGTCCCTGTCACCCCCGGCACTGGCTCCACAGTTCCCGTACAAGTACAACCGCTACAACTTCTCACCATCCACCACAGGTTCCTCAGCTAGACAGCGGCGACCCCTGGTGATGTTCAAGGCTGCCACCTACCGGCACTTGCAATAACTAACCGTTAGGACCAGACCTATTTTGTCTGCACTTCACAAACGCTGCTTCGGTAAAGCAGATATGTAGAATTATATTGAACATTATTTATATACTGCTTTAGTCTGCTTTTGAGAGTTCCCCGCAGAATAATAACGCTGATCACAGACCTGTTTCGATGGATTTTTGGGGGTTGTCCACAACTGTCAGCATTTAACTATTCATACTTTTTTACTGACCATACTAATTATGAGACCGTTCCCTCCCGCTTAATTAGTACCTTTAAAGAAAAGTGGAAAGTCATGTGTAGGTATGTAAGTGTTATAACATGGCACATACAAAGGGCATGTGTAGGTACGTACCAGTGTTATGACATGGCACATACAAAGGGCATGTGTAGGTACGTACCAGTGTTATGACATGGCACATACAAAGGGCATGTGTAGGTATGTACCAGTGTTATGACATGGCACATACAAAGGGCATGTGTAGGTATGTAACAGTGTTATGACATGGCACATACAAAGGGCACGTGTAGTAATAATAATAGTAATGTTTACAAACATTTATTTACAATCACTGTATGGAAGATATTGTTCATGGTGCCAATATCAAATTGTAATAGCAAGTGTTAAACTTAACACTGGAGCTGTATTTGAAACTTGCAACGTTTCGATCCGTCTACTGTGGATCTTGATCACGCACTGATGTCATATTGCAAGTTTAAAATACAGCTCCAATGTAAGTTTAACTCTTGCTATTAAAATATAATCATTATGGTTATGCAATTCATGTGTGACTAGCATTTTTATAATTAATTATAATATATGCTGGCCTTAACCCCCAACACTTCTGTTTGCTCTGTATGGATAGGTAAATGTCACCATTTGTGAACGATCAGTTTTTTCATCAGGTTATACCTTCCTAGAAAAGTGACTGACTGTGTTACTGGCATGTTGTTGTTCATCGAGATCTTGATATAAATTAAATGTAATTAGGAACAATTAATGACAACTGTGCATTTCTTTCACAATTATCTGAAACAGCTTCTTAAAGTTGTGTTGCCTTTTCCCGTCTGTGAGGGTGGTAATTATTAACGGGGTAGTTTGCAGAATTGGTTGTCTTCAGTGTGAGAAAATCTCAATCCAACTGGTGTGTGTTATATTGCCAACAGAGTTGTTTACAGCTGAAATGTTTTGTTTACTTTTCGCAGGCTAAAAACTCAAATTGACAACAATGTTTCAGGCTTATTAAATGCAACTTGGTGGGCAGTGTACCTTTAACATAGTTATTGTAATGTAAAACACTAGGAACAGACTGCCTCCTCCCTTTAATGGTCGTTATAACTGCTGGGAAGGTCTTTGTTGTGGAGTGATATCTTTGCTAATATTAACAATCAATGGAATCAATGTAAATGGACCTAGTTGCTGTGTTTTTACGATGGATACTCTGCTTATGTTGTGGATGCATTCTTAAGCTAGAATTCCATATGTACGGATGGGTAACCCCCTCCCACTGGGAGACCACACCACCCCGGGTGACTCCTCCCCTGCTCATCATCCAGAAGTTATTATTAAAGCGGTGGAACGTCTTTTTTACAGCCGAACGTCTGTATTAAGGTCGCCCTTAGAACTGTACTAAAGTGACCTCAATAGCGAGGTGACTTAGTTGTGACTAATTTCATATACATTACGGTATGTAATTTTTTTTTACTTTTCTATGGTGGCCTTATTTGCGAGGTGGCTGTATTGCCATGGTGGCCGTAAAACGAGGTTCAATTGTACTTTGGTAGATATCCACAAATATATAATATAGCAGCTGACTGTTGTCAGCGTATCTATAACTTCCATGTTGTCAGCTTGAAATGTCGTCATGAGATATATGCGTAATAAATAATTTATTTCTAAAAGTGTTGTCGAGTATTTCAGGCAACCACTAATAAGGTCCTTTATTAATGGCTCGCAGATCTCTTCGACATTCGTGATGACTATGACAGAACCGAAGTGATGACGTCACGCCGCTCAGCAACCGGCCCAGCTGGTTCCAACAAATGTTTTCAGCCCTATCTGTTTTTTCAAGTAATCGGCATGTAACGACGTATAATTTTAATAAAGTACTTTTACTTGTAACGAAGTAGTTTTATCAAAAGTAACAATATTTCTATTTCGTTTACTTCGCGAAATATTTTCGTTATAATATTTCCGTGTCTAGTCGCCAGGGGGATCTTATCGCCGATTCACCGGCCAGGTCGCAATCGTAATTTGCATACAAACGTCACTATAGGAAAATATTGCGTCTTAGTGCACTTTTAAGGTCCAAAGAGCGACCCGGTTTGCATCAACATACGCTGCTATATATCGCTCACTGCGGTAATGCACGACCGCAGCGGCGCAGACTGGCGCAAACCGGGTCGCTCTCTTGGCCTTAAAAGTTCGCTAAGACGCAATATTTTCGCAACACAAATATGCCAGGGATGATGTTGAATGGTGGATCTAACGCACAGAGCTTTCAAATTTAGGCAAAAGGCTACCGTATAAAAGCAGTAGGAGCAGGGACAAACCATTCACTATCACCATGCATTTATTTCAAGACGAACTCGCTCCCGTAATTTTTGGCACTGATCATCGTGCTGTGCTCGACTACTATAATGTTTTGCAAATGGTCTTGCTCCTCACAAATCTTTGGCGACATGAAATTGGTGCCACGTGCTCAGCTGAGCGGCCGATTTGCATGGCACTGTAAGAACTTCCAGTGTGGGTCTCGATCCTACCACTTCGTGAGGACGGGCAGTTTCTTCACCAAAACCCGCGTACCCCTGCAGAAGTACATCCACATCGTCTATCTGTGGGCCCACAATTCGCCAGTGAAGACGGCTGCCGAAATACTTGGCGTGTTTCGGCAGTGTGTGCAGCAGCATTTCCTCTTCCTGCGTGAAGTCTGCTCTGCACATCTGATCAGCAACCCGGTAGCTCTCGGTGGCGCTATAAAACGTCATCGTATAGATCGACGAGTCGCTCTTCCGCCAGAAGCCGAAGTATCATCGTGTTCGCGCTCCTGCTGCCGCCACTTCGACTACGCCTGGAGTGGGCTACATGCAGCTCGTACAAGACCGACGAGCAGTGACGCTGATCCACATCATCGAACGTGTCGTATCGCCCGGATCGATTATCCACAGCGACCAGTGGGCTGCCTACCAACAACTGAGTCAGCACAACAACTACACCTACGCCAGAGTCAACCACAGCGACCAGTGGGCTGCCTACCAACAACTGAGCCAACACAACAATTACACATACGCCACAGTCAACCACAGCAAAAATGTCGTTGATCCAGCCACGGGCGTCCACACTCAATCCATCGAAAGCTACTGGGGCCTGGGCCAAGGCAAAGCAGAAATTCAAGGGAATTAAAGGGGTTTCATCCGAACAGCTTCCCAGCTACCTCGACGAGGGGATGTGGCGAGATAGGTTTGGTTCAGACGTTAGTGCAGCCTTCCGCGACATATGTGCCCACATCGCATTGCTGTATCACTTCTAAACCATACCCGACAACAATAACGAGCGAGTAAACACTGCTATCGACGACTATTGTCCGGCGGTTATTGTCCAGTGAAAGAGACGCTATTATTGTAAGTGTGGTTAGATGATACTATATCATATATGCTCGTAAACTAGGTCATACCACGTCATTTAGTCAACATCATGCGAGATCCAGGCGACGATAGTCGTAGACATCCTCGCAAGCCAGGACTATTCGCCATGCAAAACTAGCCCTGGCTGATCCCCTACGCGAAGTGCGGAAGTTAGCTGAGTCAAACTAGTAATTGACTTCGCCAGTCCCGACTGCATCACCCGTGAGAACAGCGCAAATACCTGCCCCAATTTTAAGACGGATAAGCGACTTCTGGGAATCCCAATATATAATGACCCGTTCGCCCATTAGCACGAGCAGCTTTGCGGTATTGTGTATTCGAATAATTGCTTCTACTTCCTAAACATTGCATGTAACATGAGCCACGATTGGTTGAAATTAGTTTTATTATGACCACCTGACCTGAGTAGATATACGGTTCTAGTGAGCGATTTGATAGGCTGAGCTTAAATTCAGAGTTTCGCTGTAGCGAAACATTTCGTCGTTGAAATATCTGGTCGGCGCAGAAGTCGTATGCGCACGAGCGGAAATAGATAATCGAATATTTCATTACTTAAGCGAAACATTTGGTCGCTGAAATAGTTGGTAGATTTTGACCTATGACCTTTGCGTATTGTGTAGTGATGAAACGCACGAGAGGAAACAATTATACCAAATATTTCATTAGGCTACATACACGAAACGTTTGGTCTGAAACATTTGACTGTTACGTTGCCAGTTGTCGCTGTGAATGCAAGCTTGCTTTTGATAATATCATCATACATGAACTGTGTTATTAATGCATGAATAATTAATTGGGGCCAATGTCACTGAAATTACTGAATTAGCCTACATTTAAGAATATGGGAACGACTGTTTTTTGCTGTTATATAGTTCGTGTTCATTATAAGTTGATAACTGTAATTATGCACACGATTGTGCATAGTTAAGTTCAATTAAAAGTTGTAGGCTGCATGCATCAAATAATTTTGATAATAATAACAAATAATGAATTTACTAAGGATAGTATTACTATTAGGATATTATAATTACTATAATGGGCAAAATCTATAGATTCACCGTCTGATGGTGTTTGTTTTGTACTGACAATTGAATAGGGAGAGAATATGTGTATGTATTAGTCATGAATGAATGTGTACAATTTATAAAAATGGCTTTCATAAATCTAATCTACCTGTAATCATAATAATTTTATTATTATGCCCAATGATACATGTTTAGCTTTGATCATATTTAGCCTAGATTGTGAGTGTATTAATGAGTAGATGTAAACGTCAAATCAATTGTCACACAGTTTATTCATGCACACCATCTTGATTATAATATTATAACTGGTTTGCTAAACAAATATGTCTCCGTGTCCTTATAGTGTTATAATTCAATGTCCCTGGAGTTCTCTAACACAATGTTCGTGGAGTTCTAGTACTCAACAAGAATAATGATTAACTAAATGCATATATATACCAAACGTTCAGTTCTAACTAAAGTTATTCAACATGCCACTACCAACGTTCACAATTTCTTTTCCAATCACTTTCCTACGAGTGATCGTGAATGTCACTTCATAAGTTAAGTTTCTCACGTGCTCTATGGTTTCTCCCTGATCTACGAAGATTTGCACTGGTTGTACAGCTCTGTTCAGATGTGTGGGGAGATTCCATCTCTGGCTGAGTTACGTCATGCGGTACGTCACGTGGTACGTCATGTGGTATGTCAGGTGGTACGTCACGTGATACGACAAGCGGTACGTCAGGCAGTTCTGCATGAACAGGTTCCTCCGGCGGCAGTTTGGGAGACAATTCAAGAGGCAGTTCAGAAGATTGTCTTCTCCGGCACCGAGCTATCACCAATCATACAATGACTCCTCACATGGTCAATGTGTCTACGCACTACTCTCCCATCCTCGAGGCGAACGTGGACTGAATGACACGTGGCCAGTCCGTTCAACGATAACGTCACTGAGCCATTTTGTTTTGCCACTGAAGTTTATAACTTGTTCTACGACAACACCGGGCGCAACATGCTGGAGATCGGAAGCGAGGCTCTGTGTAATCGACTTCCAGCGAGGCCGGACCGCAATGTCTTGTGGGCCAACACCACGTTGAAGATTCATTGACGGTGTCACACCTGCCTAACCTACAATTGCATTGGCTTGTTCTTCGTTCAGGCCGAGGGTTTCAAGGGTTCGCCCAAACAGAAACGGCTCTATAACAAGCCTCTTGTACGATGCACTGCAATGGAATAAAATATGTAAAGAGAAATCATGTACAGCCTGATACAGAAGATACATACAATTAACACATAAAAAACTGCACTATTTCCCATTTGCATTATTTAAATCGATCAAGTAGTCTCCAAGGAATCAGTGTTAGAATAACACCTCCCTTACAAATGTGTTGCTTAATGAATTTGTTACTTGAAGTTAGTGATGTGTCAATGAAATGCAGATTTTTGCATCCGCTCGTGCACCTTCATTGTTCTGACTATGAAATTCAAATAGGCTATTTTTTCCGCGCGGCGCATTGCCCGCGCGGCACGCATAACTTATCTATATATAGATTACAGGAGGTACCAACTGGGAAACATTAATGCTCTTGCCACGGATACACGGTTCCGACGCCATCTTGACCTAGATTTGAGTTGCGACTAAATACACTTGGGGGGGCGCGATAGTGGTTAGCACATCCGCCTGACATGCCGCGGCGCCCCGAGTTCAATACCCGACACGGGCAGGTATGGTATATTTGGTGTAAAAACCTGGCTCTCAACATTGGGGACTGTGTATCCCTCGTGACTCGGAGATCACGTTAATGTCGGTCCCGTCTCAATAAAAGAACCACTGAGGACGACAAGCACCCTGGCAGTGACCACCCTCAGTGCCAGCATAGATCATAGCATTGTAACCACAATATATACAGACTAGACAGTTAATAGAACGTTGCCGAGTGCTGGAAACAACTAGGAAACTAGGAAACGCACGTTGGTACGAGAACAAAGCAAAACAAAGGCTACAAGATTTTGGTGTCGCTCATTCAAGTGTTTAAACGTTATTCTGTCGTGCGGCTCATTCCCAGGTGTCACTACCGGGGTGGCTCCTGTGATAGCGATATTATATGGGAGTCTCCCGACCTTATATCTTACTTACGTTATTCATTGTATATGTATCGTATTTGTAGGTCAAATAAATTGATTCCGAGTTCACTGTTCACAAAAACTCGGGCTTTTAACCTTTCCTAAGGGAAAATCTAAAAGCCCGACCATTCGGAACCATTTCCCTATATAATGGGTTATAATTGATTAAACAACAATTTAGCAATTTTACATTAGTATCCTACTGTATGGCCGGGTAGTAATGTAGTATTGTTAAATTGTTCAACATCGGTGAAAATATAACCGTCATTCCCGTGTGTCACTCACTGTTCACGAAAACTCAGGCTTTTAGCCTAAAGTTCCTAGGGGGAAATGCTAAAAGCCCGACCATTCGTTACCATTTCCCTAGTGCATGTATAGAATGCGTTATAATGTATTTATATACTACAAACAACAATTTAACAATATTACGTAATTATTATCATACTGTATAGTCGGATAATAACGTCATATTGCTGGAACGCACGTGGGCGTGTTCAGGCCGTATTGTATTTGACGTCCGCGGACCAACCTGAAGCAACCAGAAGACCTGGCGGTCACTGACCACGTACTTTGCCGTAGGGTCAGTAAGTTTTTGAGTTACTGGTCCGTGTGACCGCCTACTTTTTGGGGGATATTATACAACGTTCTACAGCAGTACACATCTGCGTATTGTCAAGACTGGTCACCTGAAGACGCTGTTTACACAAATGTGTTTTACGCTCGATATTGCTCAATTCATTTTAATGTGAAACGCAACGCCCACGGATCGCGCACGTAACAATGGTTGTTATAGTCAAAAAAGCACCCGAAACGAACGTATGGTAATTTACTCATTTTGGTAAATCAAAACGAGGCATCATCACGCACCATCACGCACGAAAGAAAGTAGTTATGTAGCATAGCAAGCAAATAGGGTAGAACAAATGAATACCCGAACAAATAAAGACATCGAGTGTTGCAATAATATTTACATGAACATATGTATTTATTCGTGTAATGTGTATAATTGGAGGTGCAAATTTTCTATTTCGATCAATTCATTCATTTAATTTTACTTTGCAAGATTCAATTCCAATTTAGTGTGTTTTAGTTGTATTCAATTTCAATTCAAATACAAGCATTTCGTTGATCAATTCAATTCTAATTCAATTAAGAATTGAACCCAACGCTGCCTACTATATATTGCTACTTGTGTGCACAATATCATGTTTAATATGTATCTTGTTATATTTATGGGGTGGCTCCTGTGCTAGCGATATTGTATATCTTAATGGGAGTCTCCCGACCTTATCTAGTATTCATGTTATTCATTGTGTATACATCGTATATATAGGTCAAATAAACTGATTCTGAGTTCTGAGTTGTTAAAACCATGTTGTTGTGCTGTAAGTACCAGGGCATGGTACTTGCTCTTCAAAGATGGGACATTTGAGGGTTGTGTTTAATGATGCAACTATTAGAAAGAATTAAGAAAGAAAATTCTTACTCACTAAAAGTGTGCCTGGTATTGCGTGATGTAATCCCTCATGTTCACATTACATGATTCTACATCTTTTTACAAGACACATTGTATATGTCCCACATCCATTGTATGGTCCTTCAAGAAGCTGCAATGCTGGGTGTATTTAAACAAATCTGTGGTTGTATTTGCATGGGAGACAGTTCCCTTTAACACATTCCAATACAATAAGTATTGTTTAATTTGCATTACACTGATAATGAGTTCACGGAAACTGTTTGACAGTAGCTGCCTAACCTGAAGGAGAAGAGAAATAAATTTGGATCATCGTCAATGTCACGATCATAGTCAACGCAATATGTGTGTTTTTCATGATCTAATTGTCCGGCATTGAATGGAGAAATAAAACAGTTGAATTGCATTATTATGTTACCTTTTACTAAATAAGTGTATTTAATGTATGAGCAACAATAATATAATAAAGTATTCGAGTAGACAATTTCATGAATATTGTATATATTAGTTAATGCGTTATTAAAAAATACTGTCGGATTTTATCCCGATTCTCTGCTATTTAGGCCGATTTCCAGTTGTAGAAACCTTGCAGGAGAATTGGTGAGCTACAATCTCGCATGTAGCACAGTAAGACATTGTTTAAGAAAATGCACATGCATTATCTGTTCTCATTTTGCCCCTACCACCCTCCCCCAGAATAGGAAGAAGAAAGAGATGAACTATGACAAAACTTTCTTTATTAACAAGGTACATATGCGTAGAATGCATTTTGACTTAAAAACAGTAGTAATGACAATTAAAAACAGTAGTAACGACACAATACTGATATAACTGGAGTGACGGAATAGCTGCAACATATATAGTAAAACATCTGAATAATATTCCTTATAATTTTTGGCTAACTATGCTTTAACCTTTTCGAGTATACCTATGTTATTTTACTTTATATATCATTTTATACCTAAGTTATTTTATTTTAATCCTAGGTCATATCTTTATATTGCATTGATAATTATGTCTACTGCTGTTTTGAAGTTCCTCAGGTTCTACCAGTGCAGTAGGGATTCCCATTACACATTAGTTACAGCCCACTGTTTGACACAGCTTAAAACCTACATGCAACTGTCCAGTTTAACAGGGGTCTAGTGGATTAATGCTCTCTGTTGACACAAGCCTCTGCCAGTGACCCATTACAACTACTGCAGTAGACAATTTAGTTAACAAATTTTGCATTTTAGGGGACTTTTGATGCCCTTAGAATGATTCCATCAAATACAGATTTGTTGTGTATAGTGGCACTACCACAAGAAATGTCTACGCAAAATTAGAGAAGAGTTTTTGAAAAAATACACAAAATGTGAAAATTTACCAGTTTTGGGGGGGCAATTAGGTGCCCTTAGAACGATTCAATCAAATACAGATTTCTCGTGCATAGTGGCAGTGCCCTGAGATGTCTATGCAAAATTAGAGAAAAAGTGGCTGAACGGATTCGGCTGCTAACGGCGGAAGTAGAGTGATGGCAATAGTCCGATGGATTCGGCCTAATGGACTAAAAAAGGTAGATAGGGACCACATAAAAAATAAATTACACATGCTGAAGGCAATTAATGGAATCGGTGGATGTGCACAACCAGTACTGTTTTGGATGCAACATTCAAACACCAGCAGAAATTGAACCTGCCACACATCACTGGACCACAATGAACTCCACTGCTCTGACGCGTGGTAACATTGCAAGAATTACAACATAGAAAATAATAGTAATCTATTTCAAATTATATAATTTTGTTAGATAAATGTCAAATTAAATTTTTGAAAATCTTTACATTATTGCTTCATACATGTCAAACGAAAACTGGATGCTTGTAAATAATGTAATGAACATTTTAAATAAATGTTGTCATTAATATTATTACTGATACCAAGAATGTTACGCTGTGTAGCTAGCAAACCGAGCTGATGGAAAGAGGAAATTGATGAGCTCTACTCAACAGTGCCAATAATTGGACAATGGGTCACCTGACATAAGATGGTGCCTGACTATGTTCTGCCCCATTCTGATCTATGCGACATCTACTGGGAAGTTGTACATCACTTCGTGTTTCAAATGGATGTGTGCATCTGATAGCTTTGTGTATCAAAATGCATAGCAGTGCTATTAATTGAACAATATGTTAACTGACACAGTAGAGAAGAAAATGCCTGACTTTGTTCTGCCACATTAGTTCCGTGTGGCTTCTGCTGGGAATATGTACATCGCTACATGTTTCAAATGGATTTGTGCAATCAATCGATTTGTGCACCCAATAGGAGTACATAATAACATTTATGCAATGTTGGACAGTGTGTCGCACCAGTGAAAGAAGTCGGTGGCAATGTTGGACAATGTGTCGCACCAGTGCAAGAAGTCGGGGGCAATGTTGGACAATGTGTCGCACCAGTGAAAGAAGCCGAGGGCAATGTTGGACAGTGTTCGACGTGGTTATTCTTCCGGTCGCCGCAACCGGACTTCGCCTCGCTATTCGACTTCTCTGCTTCCCAGAGAAGTCGAGATGGTGTTCGATTGAGCAGGTCTGACAGGGAGTAAAGTGTAAAGCGCTTTGAGCAGTCCTGAGGACTGGATACTGCGCTACATAAGAACTTACCTTTACTTTTACTTTTTATTCCGCCTGGCCCTGGGGTTATTTATTGTTCGTGTGTTTCCTCTAGTTCTGAGACTTGAGTCTGATCGCCGTAACCGGAGTCTTGAAATAACCCCAGGCGGGATACGGCGACCTTAGTAGAACTCACGGAAGAATAGCGAGGCGAAATCCGGTTACGGCGACCGAAAGAATAACGACGTCGTAAATAAGTACCATACACACATCAAATTGAGTTGGCACATTGATACAACTTACATTATCTGCGACAAATGAACTGACAAAGTAGTTGTATGGGAGCGGCCATTATTTATCAACTGTGCCGGAGGATTCGGGGACATACACTCTGATCTGAAATTCAGCTCACCTCCAATCAGATCGTTGCGTGTCCCAAATTCGTGCAATTCTGTGGCAATAATTTCATAACTGTTTCATTAAACAATAATTATTATTTGCAAAGCCTAAATTTCAAAACAGTTATTTATATATAATTGACCCAAATCCATGTTATACATAACTGTTGTTTTTATACAGATATGTGTATATAATATTATGATATTTTGCTGTACAATTACACGTTTAAAAGGATAATAATAATTATATACACATAACATACTTGTGTAATAACCACATTCTAAGTTGTTTTACATAGTATGGCTACATTTTGAGTACATCTTATATTCGATTCTCAACAAGTATGTATTCATTGCTTCAGTATAATTGGTATAGTTTGTATAATTTTTATTTGGAAAACATTCCTTTACTACAGGGTAAACCATTTTACATTTACAAATATAAACGATGTATTGCTTGTTAGTTCATCCACCTAGTTAAATTTGGGTAGCCTTGTAAATGTGATCATATTAATTTTCATATTAATGTTTCATATTAATGTTCACTTTAACAAAAGTAGTGACTGAGTGACCACACCAATGCCAGTATAATCACATATATATATATATTTAAGTTAATTGTCAACTTATCGAGGATGCCTGCATATGTTGTGTATCGTCTATCTCTGTGTTGAAGTCTTATTCCTGCCCTTGGATTTCAAAATCATAGGCATTACAAATGTGTAATATCATGACACCCACAAAGCCTTGGACATGGCTACCAATTATATCAACGTTGCATGGGCTTCATTATTAGTGTGCTATTCATATTAAAACAACACTTGTTTGTGTTGAGGGGTAAACCTTGTGACCTCGTAATTTTATTAGTTATTTTAATTGTTTTAAGGTATACACATGTATGTTGTATTGATATGGCTTAATGTCTGGCGTGGTATTTTATTAATCGTCCAGGTAAACGACACTGTTTTGGAGAAGTGTTTCGTATGAACTGCTCGGCAGTTGATCGTGAAATTGTATCGCCAAGCAGTAGCGGTAAACGAATGGTCCCCGTCGTCGAAAAGGTGCCACCAAAACATAAACGTTGTAACATTGTGTCGTAGTGTCTCCCGCTTGATTTGACAAATGTTCAGTAAATAGTGCATATTGAGACATAACACGGAATCTTTCGCTAATTTCGTGTTGTTCCACTTCTTGAAATGGATTGATTACATCTCGGAAGCGACTCGATACGAGCACCGAGTACGTGTACTGAAACATTCGTCTTGAAATATATGGTCGATTTTCAATTGTGCGCATGCGCGGTGCCCTATATGGGTCAAATTTAGTCACGTGCAAATTTCCCGGCAAGCTTACTGAAATATTCGGTCGTCGGAAGTTGCAGCGTGCCCAGGTGACTGTAGTGTAAGTTCCGAATGATATTGTAATTACCATTTGCATTGGACTAATATACTTTTTACATGTACACCTGCAGGGTTAGAGCTATGGTTGGACGTGGTCGCTGTACCCATCTGATATGTCATTCTGTGGCCACACACGGATAGCCTAGGGCTAGGCTCTAAGTCTAAGCGTGTTCACTGTCAGTGACAGTGTTAGTGTTACTGACCGACACTTGCATGACATCAATGTCCCCCCCCCCAGCTGCAACACTTCTTCCACTTTGTTTAGGTTTAGCCTTAGGCTGAGTTTGAGACTAATCTTAATCTGATACTAAGACTGCCTGTTATGCCCGCAATGCCTATAACCTATGGCTATGTCATGGCTACAGCTAAGCCTATGGCCTAGCCATGGCTATGCCATGGGCATAGGGACATAGCCATGGGTTAGTTTCAGGGTTGTTGGTTAAGTTAAGGTTACGTTATCAACAACAATATGTTTGCTTTTCCCAAGCCTCGACCTATAATTTATTACCTTATATCATGACCATGGCTGTGTAGGGTACATGCTGATGGCAATGATTATACCAAAATTATGCAATTAAGGTCTAAGCCTATAAAGTTTAGCAAACACGACATAAAGTAAAGGTAAGTTCTTATATAGCGCAGTGTCCGGACCAGTCCTCAGGACTGCTCAAGGCGCTTTACACTTTACTTCCCTGGCAGACCTGTTCAATCGAACACCATCTCAACTTCTGTGGGAAGCATCCAGCCACGCTGCAATTTATGCACGAAGACAAATCGTACACAAATATCCACCACTGTCTATAGCCAGGTACTCATTCATACATCTGAGTGAACTGATCGACACGGCAGCTCAGGACTCTACCCCTGAGCCACTGCGCCCTACATAGACATAGTCATAGCTGCCATAGCCAAGCCCAAGGCATAGCCATTGGCCATGGCATGTACATAGGCGTCGACATGGTTATTCTATAGGCATACCCATAGGCAGTCTAGGCTATTTACACCTGACGATCAGCACGAACAGATAGATTTATATACAATGCAAGTGTAAATACAAACATAGTGCTACCTTAATTATTTCCAAATAACCTTTAGAAAGGCTAAACCTAACCCTATACTTTCCCCCTGGCATATGGAACAGTTATGCCTCATAATTTTTGGTGACCAATAATGGTTAGCTAGTCCGCCAATTTAACATTGACCGTGACAGTGTGAATAGTCGGTCCAAAAACTAAAATGCTATAAGTTACTGTACTGTACACATAACTATTGAGCCGGAATATGGTAATAGTATACTATAGCTTGTAGTAATACTATTTGCCATGTTGCCCATGACATGGCATACCCATGTGTAGGGTTGGCTATTTAAATCAAGCTGATTTAAATCACGATTGAATGTTTTGTCTATGTACTGAAACATTCGGTTATCTATTTCCGCTTGTGCGCATATGACTTCTGCGCCGACCAGATATTTCAACGACGAAATGTTTTGTTAAAACAAATTTCATTGTACTTTATTTGTTCTATACCTTCCTTTCTTTTTTAATAACCTTTCGGTTTTGATGCATTGCTCATAGACAAGGGTATTTATTTATGATTTAATGCCGACACATTTCACATGTTTTAGGTTGCGGCAGCACTGCTTATGCAGGCAAAGCATGCATGCGAGACCACAACACAAACAGCGATATACTCCACCGAAACGTGGTATCTTGTGCCAGACAATTTTAGAAAATTTTCATCTCTAAGTTACACAAGAATAAGGATAATTGATCTAATTATACATGGATATATGTATGTCCAAGTTATGGCAGTCGTTACTTTGTTTAACTCAGTGCATTACTTCTTACTAGCACCTGGATTGTGAAGCTTTTAAGATGAAAGTAGGTATAATCTAACGATATATGCTTACTAGATGTCATATCGCTACAATCTTTTAAAAGTGCTGTCTATACAATGGCTTGTCAAATCTAACGTTCTTTTGCGCCAAACTCTGTACTATTTTAATAGCCTATTTGAATTTCATAGTCAGAATAATGAAGGTGCACGAGCGGATACAAAATCTGCATTTCATTGACACATCACTAACTTCAAGTAACAAATGCATTAAGCAACACATTTGTAAGGGAGGTGTTATTCGAACACTGAATCCTTGGAGACTACTTGAGCGATTTAAATAATGCAAATGGGAAATAGTGCAGTTTTTTATGTGTTAATTGTATGTATCTTCTGTATCAGGCTGTGCATGATTTCTCTTTAGATATGTTATTCATTCCGTTGCAGTGCATCGTACAAGAGGCTTGTTATAGAGCCGTTTCTGTTTGGGCGAACCCTTGAAGCCCTCGGCCTGAACGAAGAACAAGCCAATGCAATTGTAGGTTAGGCAGGTGTGACACCGTCAATGAATCTTCAACGTGGTGTTGGCCCACAAGACATTGCGGTCCGGCCTCGCTGGAAGTCGATTACACAGAGCCTCGCTTCCGATCTCCAGCATGTTGCGCACGGTGTTGTTGTAGAACAAGTTATAAACTTCAGTGGCAAAACAAAATGACTCAGTGACGTTATCGTTAAACGGACTGGCCACGTGTCATTCAGTCCACGTTCGCCTCGAGGATGGGAGAGTAGTGCGTAGACACATTCACCATGTGAGGAGTCATTGTGTGATTGGTGATAGCTCGGTGCCGGAGAAGACAATCTTCTGAACTGCCTCTTGAATTGTCTCCCAAACTGCCTCCGGAGGAACCTGTTCATGCAGAACTGCCTGACGTACCGCTTGTCGTATCACGTGACGTACCACCTGACATACCACATGACGTACCACGTGACGTACCGCATGACGTAACTCAGCCAGAGATGGAATCTCCCCACACATCTGAACAGAACTGTACAACCAGTGCAAATCTTCGTAGATCAGGGAGAAACCATAGAGCACGTGAGAAACTTAACTTATGAAGTGACATTCACAATCACTCGTAGGAAAGTGATTGGAAAAGAAATTGTGAACGTTGGTAGTGGCATATTGAATAACTTTAGTTAGAACTGAACGTTTGGTATATATATGCATTTAGTTAATCATTATTCTTGTTGAGTACTAGAACTCCACGAACATTGTGTTAGAGAACTCCAGGGACATTGAATTATAACACTATAAGGACACGGATACATATTTGTTTAGCAAACCAGTTATACTATTATAATCAAGATGGTGTGCATGAATAAACTGTGTGACAATTGATTTGACGTTTACATCTACTCATTAATACACTCACAATCTAGGCTAAATATGATCAAAGCTAAACATGTATCATTGGGCATAATAATAAAATTATTATGATTACAGGTAGATTAGATTTATGAAAGCCATTTTTACAGTACAAAACAAACACCATCAGACGGTAGTAGTATATAGGTCGGTCTGGTTATCCATCCAGGGGGGGTTCGGAGGAGGTTGTGGTTGATATTAGGGAGGTTTCGAAAGCCGCCCCCCTGAGCAAAGTGCGTAGTCACGTGACCGTATGTAGGAGTGTGTGTAGCGCCTCCTGGCGGTGGAATGAGTAGCCATGGAAGGGTTATTGTGTATATATGAGAGACTGAAGAGGGAATAACAAAAAGTTCAAAGAGGAAAGGTATTGGAAGAAACGAAAGATCAAAGAGTCATAACGAAAGATCAAAGAGAAAAGTTTTAAAAGGTGATGAAAGGTGTATAATGAGAGATAAAGAAGTAAACGGAATGATGTAATAACGAAAGAACAAAGAGAAAACGTTATGATATATATATATATATATGAAACTTTAAAATGTGTATAGGTATGCTTGTATGTATGTATGTGTATATGAAAGAGAGAATATATATATATGAAACTGTAAAATGTGTATAGGTATGCTTGTATGTATGTATGTGTATATGAAAGAGAGAATATATATATATATATATATATAATATAATATAATATAATAGCCAACAAACACCACAGTTTGAAAGTTGAAAGTTTTATTGATGTCAACGAACTACGAAATCTACAAAGCCGTCATCACTATCGTATGACTCCTCACACCAATTGTCCATGTCCACCGTGTCGACAGGGACAACAGGGTCGGGGTCAACCCAAGGATTGGGGGGATCGTAAAGGTCCCGTGTCTGGACCAGCTCCGCCATGACTCTGCAGAATGTATACCTATGGTATTCGCGGAGCTCTTCGTCTCTGGAACATACATTAAAACTCTCAAAGCGAGTGAACACCGCGACAGAGGTCGTGAGCTTAGGGGTCAATACGACCACGCCAGTGGCTCATGTAAGTCTGCCTATGTTGTATCGTGTATAACGAGCATGTTGAAAGGTGGACCATGAGAGATAATGAAGTATACTGAAAGGTGTGTGAATAATGTTTATAAATATATATATATATATATGAAACTTTAAAATATGTGTGTATGTATATATGAAAGAAGGATTATATATAAGGTAATAACCAACAAACACCACAGTTTGAAAGTTGAATAGTTTTATTAACATCAACGATCGATTACATCAACGAAACCATCATCATCATCATCTGTCTCCGGACACCAATTTTCGACATCCCCGTGTCCAAGGGGGCAACAGGGTCGGGGTCAACCCAAGGGTTTGGAGGATCAAACTGGTCCCGTGTCCTCAGCAGTTCAGCCATGACGATACAGAAAGCACATTCGTGGTAGTCGCGGAGTTCTTCTTCTCTGGAACATATATGAAAGATAAGAATGGACTATGACACAATATGTAGACATCGCCTGACGCGATCGGTAACCAGACACCGCGTAGCTAGCCGAAACGACAAGAGGGCAGGCTAGGTCAACATACGCATAGATAAGAAAGGACTGTGACACAACATGTATATAGTTTTGTTAGGTTTATATACGCAAATCCGATAGAGGCGTTATGTCTTTTCAATCACGAGACAGTGCAAAAACACGAGAAGGGACAAGACAAGCTCAAGCACAGTACACACTAGCTGAGAAGGAGGTAAAGAAAGCCACCAAAAGAGATTTGACAAGATCAAGCACAGAAGGGAGACAGAGGGGGATAGGAAGGCAGTGAAGGCGAGGAAAGAGAGGAGAGGGAGACAGAGGAGAATAGGAAGGCAGAGGAGGCGAAGAAAGAGAGGAGAGGGAGACAGAGAAGGATAGGAAGGCAGAGAAGGCGAGGGAAGTGAGGAGAGGGAGAAGAGGAGGATAGGAAGGCAGAGAAGGGAGGGAAAAGAGGAGTGGGAGATAAGGGAGGATAGGAAGGCAGAGAAGGCGAGGAAAGAGAGGAGAGGGAGACAGAGGAGGATAGGAAGGCAGAGAAGGCGAGGAAATACTTGGGAGATCAAGCATATGTCAAGCGATAAAATACAAAGTTTGCAGCACTTACTTATTGGAGACGTATAATATTCATCTTGTCCTCGGGACATGCCTTGTCGTGAGCGCTCGCCATCTTCAGCAGTCGGAGTGAAGTTGCGTTGTTCGAAGTCGGTAGAAAGTAATATGCTCCACTAGAGTTTTGTTAGGTTTATATACGCAAACCCGATAGAGGCGTTATGTCTTTTCAATCACGAGACAGTACAGACAATGGAGTCACGAGTTGAACTCTGCTCTCTGCCCGTGCTCGTTAGCGGGTGCAATATGAGATAAGCCGCGTGCCTCGACACTCACGAGAAGCCACTACGCTACGTCCATCCATACACGTGTTCCAACTTCCAACAGTTTACTTACCACAATTCTCATTCTTCAAACTGTCATATACATCTTGTGTCACAGGTGCTCGTTAGCGGGTGCATTCCGTACATGGTCTAGCCTGTTACATGTTTCCCTTCCATACATGGACTAGCATGTTACATGTTTGCCTTCCATACATGGACTAGCATGTTACATGTTTGCCTTTCGTACATGGTCTAGTTTGTTACATGTTGACCTTCCATACATGGTCTAGCCTGTTACATGTTTGCCTTCCATACATGGACTAGCATGTTACATGTTTGCCTTTCGCACATGGTCTAGTTTGTTACATGTTGACCTTCTATACATGGTCTAGCCTGTTACATGTTTGCCTTTCGTACATGGTCTAGTTTGTTACATGTTGACCTTCCATACATGGACTAGCATGTTACATGTTTGCCTTCCATACATGGACTAGCATGTTACATGTTTGCCTTTCGTACATGGTCTAGTTTGTTACATGTTTCCCTTCCATACATGGACTAGCATGTTACATGTTTGTCTTCCATACATGGACTAGCATGTTACATGTTTGCCTTTCGTACATGGTCTAGTTTGTTACATGTTGACCTTCCATACATGGTCTAGCCTGTTACATGTTTGCCTTCCATACATGGACTAGCATGTTACATGTTTGCCTTTCGCACATGGTCTAGTTTGTTACATGTTGACCTTCCATACATGGTCTAGCCTGTTACATGTTTGCCTTTCGTACATGGTCTAGCCTGTTACATGTTTGCCTTCCATACATGGACTAGCCTGTTACATGTTTGCCTTTCGTACATGGTCTAGTTTGTTACATGTTTCCCTTCCATACACGGTCTAGCTTGTTACATGTTTGCCTTCCATACATGGACTAGCATGTTACATGTTTGCCTTTCGTACATGGTCTAGTTTGTTACATGTTGACCTTCCATACATTGACTAGCATGTTACATGTTTGCCTTCCATACATGGTCTAGCCTGTTACATGTTTGCCTTTCGTACATGGTCTAGTTTGTTACATGTTGACCTTCCATACATGGACTAGCATGTTACATGTTTGCCTTCCATACATGGACTAGCATGTTACATGTTAGCCTTTCGTACATGGTCTAGTTTGTTACATGTTGTCCTTCCATACATGGACTAGCATGTTACATGTTTGCCTTCCATACATCGACTAGCATGTTACATGTTTGTCTTCCATGCACGGTCTGGCCTGTTACATGTCTGCCTTTCATACATGGTCTAGCCTGTTACATGTTTGCCTTTCGTACATGGTCTAGTTTGTTACATGTTGACCTTCCATACATGGACTAGCATGTTACATGTTTGCCTTCTATACATGGTATAGCCTGTTACATGTTTGCCTTTCGTACATGGTCTAGTTTGTTACATGTTGACCTTCCATACATGGACTAGCATGTTACATGTTTGCCTTCCATACATGGACTAGCATGTTACATGTTTGCCTTTCGTACATGGTCTAGCCTGTTACATGTCTGCCTTCCGTACATGGTCTAGTCTGTTACATATTTGCCTTTCATACATGGTCTAGCTTGTTACATGTTTGCCTTCCGTACATGGACTAGCTTGTTACAGGTCTGCCTTTCATACATGGTCTAGCTTGTTACATGTTGACCTTCCGTACATGGTCTAGCTTGTTACATGTTTGCCTTCCATACATGGACTAGCTTGTTACAGGTCTGCCTTTCATACATGGTCTAGCTTGTTACATGTTTACCTTCCATACATGGACTAGCTTGTTACAGGTCTGTCTTTCACACATGGTCTAGCTTGTTACATGTTTACCTTCCATACATGGACTAGCTTGTTACAGGTCTGCCTTTCGTACATGGTCTAGCCTGTTACATGTTTGCCTTCCGTACATGGACTAGCTTGTTACATGTTGGCCTTCCGTACATGGTCTAGCCTGTTACATGTCTGCCTTCCGTACATGGACTAGCTTGTTACATGTTGGCCTTCCGTACATGGACTAGCTTGTTACAGGTCTGCCTTTCATACGTGGTCTAGCTTGTTACATGTTTACCTTCCATACATGGACTAGCTAGTTACAGGTCTGCCTTTCATACATGGTCTAGCTTGACGGAAAGTGAAGGAGCTAGTGTCTGCTGCTGAGGGGGAATTAGCCTGTCACGGGACCGACCTCCTAGTGGAAGTAGTACCACCTGGCGGGTAATGAAGGAGTAATGAGGGAATATTAAAGGCTAATTGACGTAGACTGAGTCTGCTGATATATATCACTCTGGGCTGGAGCACCCATGGGGAAATTTTAAGATGGTGCCCGCCTCCACGTGACCTACCCCCTGGAGGAAAGAAGTGTAAGTAGTAAGGATATTTTATTTGCTATTTTGTTTGTATGACTGCCAGTTTAAATGGTTATTTATTATGATGCCTAAAAAATTGAAACTGATGGCACATTCATTCTGTCATGCATTGTCCGAAATGTCATGTCTCCCTTGTAACATTTTGTCGTGATTGCCCAAAGACACACCACTCCCATGTAACACTTTGTGTCACTATTGCCCAAAGACCTCCACTCCAATATAACACTTTGTGTCACTATTGCCCAAAGACCCCCACTCCCATGTAACCTTTGTGACTATTACCCAAAGTCCCCCACTCGAAAGTAACACTTTGTGTCACTATTGCCTAAAGACCCCCACTCCCATGTAACCTTTGTCACTATTGCCCAAAGACCCCCACCCCCATGTAACACTTTGTCACTATTGCCCATCTCATGTAACACTTTGTCACAAGACCCCCACTCCCATGTACCACTATGTCACTATTGCTCAAAGACCCCCAATTCCATGTAACACTTTGTCACAAGACCCCCACTCCCATGTAACACTTTGTCACAAGACCCCTACTCCCACGTAACACTTTGCCACAAGACCCCCATTCCTATGTAACACTTCGTCACATCACCAGTGTGACATACTTTATGGCTGCCCCCTGTGTATAAGAACCATCACATGACACGACTCACCGAGCAGCCTTCGACCTTCTCGAGAAGGAAAGCGAGGCTCTTGAGGGTGTCCTCCTCCTCTACGTCCTCCGCATCCTCTACTGCAACACCAAGGCACTACATCACAACACAGCATCACATCACATCACAACACCACATCACATCCTCCAGTACAATACCACAGCACAGCATCACATCACCACTACATCACATCAATACATGATTACATCACAATACAGCACCACTACATCACAACATAGCATATCATCTCATCGCATCACTACATCATATCATCTCATCACATTCACTACATCATATCATCGCATCACTACATCATATCATCGCATCACATCACTACATCATATCAACTCATTACATCAGTGCATCACATCACTACATCATATCATCTGATTACATCACTACATCACATCACAACATCATATCATCTCATCACATCACTACATCATATCATCTCATCACTACATCACATCATCTCATCACATCACTACATCATGTATGTATGTATGTGTATGTACGTATTTTGTGAGTTCTACTATCAAAAGAGTGAAATTGTGTGAGTTCTACTGTGGTGTCCTAGCCTTACACGCATGCACGCACCCATGCACCCACCCACCGTCGCCGTCCCCACCCGCCCTCGCCGCCGCAGAGGCGGCGCGCGCGCGCCGCCCTTCCCTGAAGCGCGGCGCAATAGTGACATAGTGGTACATGGGAGTGGGGGTCTTGTGACAAAGTGTTACATGAGATGGGCAATAGTGACAAAGTGTTACATGGGGGTGGGGGTCTTTGGGCAATAGTGACAAAGGTTACATGGGAGTGGGGGTCTTTAGGCAATAGTGACACAAAGTGTTACATTCGAGTGGGGGACTTTGGGTAATAGTCACAAAGGTTACATGGGAGTGGGGGTCTTTGGGCAATAGTGACACAAAGTGTTATATTGGAGTGGAGGTCTTTGGGCAATAATGACACAAAGTGTTACATGGGAGTGGTGTGTCTTTGGGCAATCACGACAAAATGTTACAAGGGAGACATGACATTTCGGACAATGCATGACAGAATGAATGTGCCATAAGTTTCAATTTTTTAGGCATCATAATAAATAACCATTTAAACTGGCAGTCATACAAACAAAATAGCAAATAAAATATCCTTACTACTTACACTTCTTTCCTCCAGGGGGTAGGTCACGTGGAGGCGGGCACCATCTTAAAATTTCCCCATGGGTGCTCCAGCCCAGAGTGATATATATCAGCAGACTCAGTCTACGTCAATTAGCCTTTAATATTCCCTCATTACTCCTTCATTACCCGCCAGGTGGTACTACTTCCACTAGGAGGTCGGTCCCGTGACAGGCTAATTCCCCCTCAGCAGCAGACACTAGCTCCTTCACTTTCCGTCAAGCTAGACCATGTATGAAAGGCAGACCTGTAACTAGCTAGTCCATGTATGGAAGGTAAACATGTAACAAGCTAGACCACGTATGAAAGGCAGACCTGTAACAAGCTAGTCCATGTACGGAAGGCCAACATGTAACAAGCTAGTCCATGTACGGAAGGCAGACATGTAACAGGCTAGACCATGTACGGAAGGCCAACATGTAACAAGCTAGTCCATGTACGGAAGGCAAACATGTAACAGGCTAGACCATGTACGAAAGGCAGACCTGTAACAAGCTAGTCCATGTATGGAAGGTAAACATGTAACAAGCTAGACCATGTGTGAAAGACAGACCTGTAACAAGCTAGTCCATGTACGGAAGGCAAACATGTAACAAGCTAGAGCATGTATGAAAGGCAAATATGTAACAAGGTAGACCGTGCATGGAAGGCAGACATGTAACAGGCTAGACCATGTATGAAAGGCAAATATGTAACAAGGTAGACCGTGCATGGAAGACAAACATGTAACATGCTAGTCGATGTATGGAAGGCAAACATGTAACATGCTAGTCCATGTATGGAAGGTCAACATGTAACAAACTAGATCATGTACGAAAGGCAAACATGTAACATGCTAGTCCATATACGGAAGGCAGACATGTAACAGGCTAGACCATGTACGGAAGGCCAACATGTAACAAGCTAGTCCATGTACGGAAGGCAAACATGTAACAGGCTAGACCATGTACGAAAGGCAGACCTGTAACAAGCTAGTCCATGTATGGAAGGTAAACATGTAACAAGCTAGACCATGTATGAAAGGCAGACCTGTAACAAGCTAGTCCATGTATGGAAGGTAAACATGTAACAAGCTAGACCATGTATGAAAGGCAGACCTGTAACAAGCTAGTCCATGTACGGAAGGCAAACATGTAACAAGCTAGAGCATGTATGAAAGGCAAATATGTAACAAGGTAGACCGTGCATGGAAGGCAGACATGTAACAGGCTAGACCATGTATGAAAGGCAAATATGTAACAAGATAGACCGTGCATGGAAGACAAACATGTAACATGCTAGTCAATGTATGGAAGGCAAACATGTAACATGCTAGTCCATGTATGGAAGGTCAACATGTAACAAACTAGACCATGTACGAAAGGCAAACATGTAACATGCTAGTCCATGTACGGAAGGCAGACATGTAACAGGCTATACCATGTACGGAAGGCCAACATGTAACAAGCTAGTCCATGTACGGAAGGCAAACATGTAACAAGCTAGACCATGTACGAAAGGCAGACCTGTAACAAGCTAGTCCATGTACGGAAGGTCAACATGTAACAAGCTAGACCATGTATGAAAGGCAGACCTGTAACAAGCTAGTCCATGTACGGAAGGCAAACATGTAACAAGCTAGACCATGTATGAAAGGCAAATATGTAACAGACTAGACCATGTACGGAAGGCAGACATGTAACAGGCTAGACCATGTACGAAAGGCAAACATGTAACATGCTAGTCCATGTATGGAAGGCAAACATGTAACATGCTAGTCCATGTATGGAAGGTCAACATGTAACAAACTAGACCATGTACGAAAGGCAAACATGTAACAGGCTATACCATGTATAGAAGGCAAACATGTAACATGCTAGTCCATGTATGGAAGGTCAACATGTAACAAACTAGACCATGTACGAAAGGCTAACATGTAACATGCTAGTCCATGTATGGAAGGCAAACATGTAACATGCTAGTCCATGTATGGAAGGTCAACATGTAACAAACTAGACCATGTACGAAAGGCAAACATGTAACAGGCTAGACCATGTATGGAAGGCAAACATGTAACATGCTAGTCAATGTATGGAAGGTCAACATGTAACAAACTAGACCATGTACGAAAGGCAAACATGTAACATGCTAGTCCATGTATGGAAGGCAAACATGTAACAAGCTAGACCGTGTATGGAAGGGAAACATGTAACAAACTAGACCATGTACGAAAGGCAAACATGTAACAGGCTAGTCCATGTATGGAAGG
Source organism: Escarpia spicata (assembly GCA_963995525.1). Lineage (NCBI taxonomy): Eukaryota > Metazoa > Annelida > Polychaeta > Sabellida > Siboglinidae > Escarpia > Escarpia spicata. Next base: position 23,123,380 of record OZ023206.1, on the reverse strand, counting down.
CAAACATGTAACAGGCTAGACCATGTACGAAAGGCAAACATGTAACAGGCTAGACCATGTATGGAAGGTCAACATGTAACAAACTAGACCATGTGCGAAAGGCAAACATGTAACATGCTAGTCCATGTATGGAAGGCAAACATGTAACAGGCTAGACCATGTATGGAAGGTCAACATGTAACAAACTAGACCATGTACGAAAGGCAAACATGTAACATGCTAGTCCATGTATGGAAGACAAACATGTAACATGCTAGTCCATGTATGGAAGGGAAACATGTAACAAACTAGACCATGTACGAAAGGCAAACATGTAACATGCTAGTCCATGTATGGAAGGCAAACATGTAACATGCTAGTCCATGTATGGAAGGTCAACATGTAACAAACTAGACCATGTACGAAAGGCAAACATGTAACAGGCTAGACCATGTATAGAAGGTCAACATGTAACAAACTAGACCATGTGCGAAAGGCAAACATGTAACATGCTAGTCCATGTATGGAAGGCAAACATGTAACAGGCTAGACCATGTATGGAAGGTCAACATGTAACAAACTAGACCATGTACGAAAGGCAAACATGTAACATGCTAGTCCATGTATGGAAGGCAAACATGTAACATGCTAGTCCATGTATGGAAGGGAAACATGTAACAGGCTAGACCATGTACGGAATGCACCCGCTAACGAGCACCTGTGACACAAGATGTATATGACAGTTTGAAGAATGAGAATTGTGGTAAGTAAACTGTTGGAAGTTGGAACACGTGTATGGATGGACGTAGCGTAGTGGCTTCTCGTGAGTGTCGAGGCACGCGGCTTATCTCATATTGCACCCGCTAACGAGCACGGGCAGAGAGCAGAGTTCAACTCGTGACTCCATTGTCTGTACTGTCTCGTGATTGAAAAGACATAACGCCTCTATCGGGTTTGCGTATATAAACCTAACAAAACTCTAGTGGAGCATATTACTTTCTACCGACTTCGAACAACGCAACTTCACTCCGACTGCTGAAGATGGCGAGCGCTCACGACAAGGCATGTCCCGAGGACAAGATGAATATTATACGTCTCCAATAAGTAAGTGCTGCAAACTTTGTATTTTATCGCTTGACATATGCTTGATCTCCCAAGTATTTCCTCGCCTTCTCTGCCTTCCTATCCTCCTCTGTCTCCCTCTCCTCTCTTTCCTCGCCTTCTCTGCCTTCCTATCCTCCCTTATCTCCCACTCCTCTTTTCCCTCCCTTCTCTGCCTTCCTATCCTCCTCTTCTCCCTCTCCTCACTTCCCTCGCCTTCTCTGCCTTCCTATCCTTCTCTGTCTCCCTCTCCTCTCTTTCTTCGCCTCCTCTGCCTTCCTATTCTCCTCTGTCTCCCTCTCCTCTCTTTCCTCGCCTTCACTGCCTTCCTATCCCCCTCTGTCTCCCTTCTGTGCTTGATCTTGTCAAATCTCTTTTGGTGGCTTTCTTTACCTCCTTCTCAGCTAGTGTGTACTGTGCTTGAGCTTGTCTTGTCCCTTCTCGTGTTTTTGCACTGTCTCGTGATTGAAAAGACATAACGCCTCTATCGGATTTGCGTATATAAACCTAACAAAACTATATACATGTTGTGTCACAGTCCTTTCTTATCTATGCGTATGTTGACCTAGCCTGCCCTCTTGTCGTTTCGGCTAGCTACGCGGTGTCTGGTTACCGATCGCGTCAGGCGATGTCTACATATTGTGTCATAGTCCATTCTTATCTTTCATATATGTTCCAGAGAAGAAGAACTCCGCGACTACCACGAATGTGCTTTCTGTATCGTCATGGCTGAACTGCTGAGGACACGGGACCAGTTTGATCCTCCAAACCCTTGGGTTGACCCCGACCCTGTTGCCCCCTTGGACACGGGGATGTCGAAAATTGGTGTCCGCAGACAGATGATGATGATGATGGTTTCGTTGATGTAATCGATCGTTGATGTTAATAAAACTATTCAACTTTCAAACTGTGGTGTTTGTTGGTTATTACCTTATATATAATCCTTCTTTCATATATACATACACACATACACACATATTTTAAAGTTTCATATATATATATATATATTTATAAACATTATTCACACACCTTTCAGTATACTTCATTATCTCTCATGGTCCACCTTTCAACATGCTCGTTATACACGATACAACATAGGCAGACTTACATGAGCCACTGGCGTGGTCGTATTGACCCCTAAGCTCACGACCTCTGTCGCGGTGTTCACTCGCTTTGAGAGTTTTAATGTATGTTCCAGAGACGAAGAGCTCCGCGAATACCATAGGTATACATTCTGCAGAGTCATGGCGGAGCTGGTCCAGACACGGGACCTTTACGATCCCCCCAATCCTTGGGTTGACCCCGACCCTGTTGTCCCTGTCGACACGGGGGACATGGACAATTGGTGTGAGGAGTCATACGATAGTGATGACGGCTTTGTAGATTTCGTAGTTCGTTGACATCAATAAAACTTTCAACTTTCAAACTGTGGTGTTTGTTGGCTATTATATTATATTATATTATATATATATATATATATATATATATATTCTCTCTTTCATATACACATACATACATACAAGCATACCTATACACATTTTACAGTTTCATATATATATATATATATTCTCTCTTTCATATACACATACATACATACAAGCATACCTATACACATTTTAAAGTTTCATATATATATATATATATCATAACGTTTTCTCTTTGTTCTTTCGTTATTACATCATTCCGTTTACTTCTTTATCTCTCATTATACACCTTTCATCACCTTTTAAAACTTTTCTCTTTGATCTTTCGTTATGACTCTTTGATCTTTCGTTTCTTCCAATACCTTTCCTCTTTGAACTTTTTGTTATTCCCTCTTCAGTCTCTCGTATATACACAATAACCCTTCCATGGCTACTCATTCCACCGCCAGGAGGCGCTACACACACTCCTACATACGGTCACGTGACTACGCACTTTGCTCAGGGGGGCGGCTTTCGAAACCTCCCTAATATCAACCACAACCTCCTCCGAACCCCCCCTGGATGGATAACCAGACCGACCTATATACTACTGACGGTGAATCTATAGATTTTGCCCATTATAGTAATTATAATATCCTAATAGTAATACTATCCTTAGTAAATTCATTATTTGTTATTATTATCAAAATTATTTGATGCATGCAGCCTACAACTTTTAATTGAACTTAACTATGCACAATCGTGTGCATAATTACAGTTATCAACTTATAATGAACACGAACTATATAACAGCAAAAAACAGTCGTTCCCATATTCTTAAATGTAGGCTAATTCTGTAATTTCAGTGACATTGGCCACAATTAATTATTCATGCATTAATAACACAGTTCATGTATGATGATATTATCAAAAGCAAGCTTGCAGTCACAGCGACAACTGGCATCGTTACAGTCAAATATTTCAGACCAAACGTTTCGTGTATGTAACCTAATGAAATATTTGGTATATTTGTTTCCTCTCGTGCGTTTCATCACTAGACAATACGTAAAGGTCATAGGTCAAAATCTATCAAATATTTCAGCGACCAAAAGTTTCGCTTAAGTAATGAAATATTCGGTTATCTATTTCCGCTCGTGCGCATACGACTTCTGCGCCGACCAGATATTTCAACGACGAAATGTTTCGCTACAGGCGTGATTTGCCTAGTTGTTTCCAGCACTCGGCAACGTTCTATTAACTGATTAGTCTGTATATTGTGTGTTTACAATGTTATGGTCTTATGAGGTCTCATTCAACTAGTCAGCCTTTTTCAGAACATTATCGCCAAGCCGACCTTTCTATGCTGGCACTGAGGGTGGTCACTGCCAGGGTGCTTGTCGTCCTCAGTGGTTCTTTTACGTCCCAAATTGAGACGGGACCGACATTAACGTGATCGCCGAGTCACGAGGGATACACTGTCCCCAATGTTGAGAGCCAGGTTTTTTACACCAAATATACCATACCTGCTCTATCCGGGTATTGAAATCGGGGCGCCGGCATGTCGGATGTGCTAACCACGTGAGTAGTAATAGAGGTTAAGTACCGCGCGCAACTTGCGCGGCGCGGAGCAAACCCCATGTTAAGAGATAGGGATTTTCCGCCGGGGCGCGCCAAGCGCTTTTCCCGCCAATTATGCAAATGAGGTCTTTGGCGCGCACTGGTGGAAGTGCAATTGACCAATCACGAGCGAGCTGGGCATTGTGGGCGTGGCTAGTTTGGCAAATAAGCTTGGAAAAGTATTTCCGATCCCATGTTAAAGTATAGGGAATTTTATCGCAAAGGTATCCGACCACTTTTCGAATTTTAACCCCATGTTAAAGCATAGGTCGTTTTATCGCAAAGGTATCCGACCACTTTTTGGGTTTTTATCGCTGTTAAAGCATAGGCCATGTTTATCCCATGTTAAAACATAGGCAGTTTTATCGTAAAGGTACGCGACCACTTTTTGAATAAAATAACATACACCGAACACCATTTGAATAGGCTACTCACGAGATTGCTTGATCCGGATGCCGAGGCTTCGCCAAGGAACCGACCCGTTATTTGTTTGACTATGACATGACGAAAATGTGGTGTTATAGTAAGGCGTAATGTATAACAAAAGGCTTATAAATTCAACGGAGACCGTTTTGTCTGAAGTAATGTATACGAAATGTAGATTACATATAGGACTATGTTATATCAGAGCCTATAGCCTCGTTTTTCGAACAGAGTGCCCATTTTGGAATTAGCCCTTTGGTGTCTGTTACAAAAACCCGTACTCGAGACGTCTCTGGACACGTTTGTTTGTTGCAAGCACGCGCACCCTGTATGACGTCATGGTACGCGCTGTAATTTTGTACACGAAGTGAGTTGTTCAAGCAGATAGTGCTTTGGTTAGACCTTGTATTGAACTTGCGCGTATGTAATGTAATCCCTTCATGTGACGTCAATTAAATAAGCAATTGCGCATGTGCAATAGTACCTATTCTTATATGTCCCATAGGTTGTGGACCACTTGATTAGGTTTAGGCCTCTCCTAGTCTATACATTTACATAGGTTCAAAAACATAGATCCAAACCCGATAAAGCATAGCCATAGGCATAGGCATTAGAGGCTAAAGGCTATCTGGCCTACGGCTACAGCGCATAACCACGGACAAACAACTTACAAACACTGACAAACAACTTTCAAACACGGATATACAACTCAAAAACACCGACATGCTATAGCGAGTGAAAAATCTCCCTGTTAACCGGTATAAACTGGTATAAATCAAGCCTCAAGGTTCTGTGTTGAAAAAACATCCGTGTATTTGTCCCGTGTTAAGCCTTAAGGCATTGCCATAGGGGATTATACGAACTTATCTGCTAAAACATTCAAACTACCAGCTATCTGTATAATATTTTGGTCAAACTGGTTGTCATGTAACAGTATTCGTCATACGAAATTTGTACTTACCGAACTTTTTGAAGTTATTATAGCAGTTGATAGCCTGTACACAAACTGGTGTCAAACTGTTTTGAAGAGGTATTCCTTGTTCGAGGCTCATCTACATGTATGTCTCATCTGTGCCTAGAGACCAACAATACTCGTTCAGCAATTTATCACGCTGGGGTTCTTAACCTATATGTGTGTACGTATGTACGTATGTGTATAATCGCGTTCAACATCGTTATTAAATAAATAAACACGCTATGTGCGATGCACAATGGCGATTCGATCGTCTTGATAGCAAAGATCATATAGCAATAAAAGACGGCGCCGTGCTCGCTATCTATATTGTTCGAGGAAAGTGAAGCGTCATGATAATGAAGCGTTATGTTAGAACAGTACAGACACACAATAATGACTATGACCGAGATGTGCCGCGAGACTACGGATGACACGAGACAAGAGACGAGACTATGACCGAGATGTGTCACGAGACTTCGGATGACACACCACACGAGAGTACCGACGAGACAAGAGATATGCCACGAGACTACGGATGACACGAGACAAGAGACGAGACTATGACCGTGATGGGTCACGATACTTCGGATGACACGAGACAAGAGACGAGACATGACCGAGATGTGTCACGAGACTTCGGCTGACACATCACACGAGAGTACTGACGAGATAAGAGATACCGCGAGACTACGGATGACACATCACACATCACACGAAATGCCGCGAGACTACGGATGACACGAGACAAGAGACGAGATATGACCGAGATGTGTCACGAGACTTCGGATGACACATCACACGAGAGTACTGACGAGATAAGAGATGCCGCGAGACTACGGATGACACATCACACATCACACGAGAGTACTGACGAGATAAGAGATACCGCGAGACTACGGATGACACATCACACATCACACGAGATGCCGTGAGACTACGGATGACACGAGACAAGAAACGAGACTATGATCGAGATATGTCAAATTCCAGGCAATTCGACGTGTTACCGCGTAAGATTCCGTAAAAAAGATGGAATTCCAGAAAATTCGACGTGTTACCGGGTAAGAATCCGTCAAAAAGATGGAATTCCAGGCAATTCGACGTGTTACCGTGTAAGATTCCGTTAAAAAGATGAAATTCCAGGCAATTCGACGTGTTATCGCATAAGATTCCGTCAAAAAGATGGAATTCTATCAGAATAGACGGTTTATCGGTATAAAACGAGTTGTACAAACCAAACTTAGACCGACGTGTTCCAAGAGCCATTCCGTTCTTTACATTTGAACAGTAAACACGTACATTATGAGCTTATGGACTCGTCTACCAGCTGCCAACAACCCTACACCGGTATCACGAGCGGCCTTCCAGTGCCCCGATTGCAAGAGACATTTCACACGGAAAGATATCTGGAAACAACACATTGCCCACAAGCGCTGTAGGCCATCGACAAACACTACGACGACAAGCACTACATAGTTCAATTAAATTGTTCAATCTTAACAGGTAGTACTTGGTTATGGTAATGAAGTAGTTGATACTTGAAAACATCAGAAATACAGCCAAGGGATTCATTAGTAAGTACACATGAGACGATTTCCCGAAAAGTGGACCAAATATTTCATTGATCAAATGTTCAGCTCTGGATTATATCCCTTGATCACCAGGCCCACACGAGTAACAAGCACGACTGCTAGTATAATATATAACATTTTCTGTTCTGAACTGTGTAGAAACAAAATGTGCGGCATTGTTTTAAGCGATGCTACAGACCATATGCCAATTTTCGTCCTGTGTGACAACAGCACTTATGCGGTTATTAACGATGATCCAACATATAAATATAACATGACGTTAGATGAGGACTCATTAAACAAATTTAAGCACGATTTAAATTATGCAAACTGGGACACTGTAATGAACGAGTCAAACCCTGATTTAGCATTCTCGCGCTTTATGCAAATACTAAATAATACTTATAACGATGCCTATCCCGTAAAAACTACAACGTATTCAGGAGAGACAAAAAAGAATGATAAACCTTGGTTATCAAGAGGGCTAAAAAACGTTTGCATAAAGAAGAATAACATGTACTTAGCGTTTCTAAAAAATAGGACAGAATTAACAGAAATCCGCTACAAAAATTACAAAAACAAGTTAACAAAATTATTACGTCTAGAAAAGAAAAAATATTACAGAAAAAAACTCGACGATTATAAGACTAATATAAGGGCAAGTTGGAAAACTCTTAACAGGATAATAGGTAAAAGAAAATCTGATACCACATATTTGACCAAGTTTCATGTTGGCGATAACATAGTAGTATTATAAAATAAAGAAATAGCTAATCATTTTAACAATTTCTTCGTCGATATAGGTACTAAATTATCCAACCTCATAGAACCCTGCCCGGGAACAAAGCCAACCGACTTTGTAAAACGTACTGTATCACAATCAATGTATATGCCCCCCGTTACTGAGCAAGAAGTACTCGAAATTGTGTCTGGGTGCAAAAGTAAAACTTCATACGGACCTGATGAAATCAGCATGAAAACAGTTAAGCATGTAATAAAGTAAATTGTACAACCGCTAATCCACATTTTTAACAGATCTTTGATCAGCGGATCATTTCCAAATGAAATGAAATTAGCAAAAGTCATTCCTATATTTAAGTCAGGAGATCGTTTTCAGTTTTCTAATTATAGACCTATATCTCTCTTATCCCAATTTTCAAAAATACTTGAAAAAATATTCAACAAAAGGCTAAGGTCTTTCATTGAAACACAACACATATTGACAGATGGGCAGTATGGCTTCAGAAGTAATCACTCAACTTCACTAGCTTTAACAGAATTTGTCGAAAAAATTACATCCGCAATGGATAAATGCCAAAGCACGATTGAGGTCTTTATCGACCTAAAAAAAGCCTTTGACACTGTTGACCACAACATACTGCTAAGTAAATTGCAATGCTACGGAATCAGGGGTCTGAGCCAGATAAAAAGCTACTTAACCAACCGTAGACAATATGTATGCTATAACAACAGTAACTCAGAACAAAAGGGAATCAAGTGTGGAGTCCCGCAAGGTTCAATCCTTGGCCCGTTATTATTTATTCTGTACATAAATGACATGTGTGAAGTCTCAAAATTGCTTGACATTATTTTGTTTGCTGATGATACAAACATTTTTTATTCCGCTAGTAACACAGATGAAATAAGCACTGTTATTAACAACGAACTAAAAAAACTAGACCTGTGGTTTCGAGCGAACAAATTATCACTTAATGTGAACAAAACACATTTTATAATGTTCAACAATAAAAAGCAACCTAGAACAGGTGTGAATATAGTGTTGAATGGGAAAAACATTGAGCAGGTATCATATTATAAATTCCTTGGAGTAACCATTGACGAAAACGTAACATGGAGAGAACACATAAAAATGGTTGAATCAAAAGTATCAAAAAACATAGCAGTTTTGTATAAAACTAGGCATGTTCTTGATTGTCAAGCGTTACACACATTATATAATTCACTTGTTGAACCACATATGTCATATTGCTGTGAGATCTGGGGAAATACTTATCAATCTAGACTCAGAAAACTATTTATGTTACAGAAAAAAGCTATACGGATTATTTATAATCTTAATTATCATGATCATACATCTGTATTTTTCCATCTCTCAAACATGCTTAAATTTCATGATTTAGTTAAATACAAGACTATGATCATACTTTATAAAGCAAACAACCATTCTTTAAATGGTCGTGTTCAAGCATTATTTGAACCAACCGCAGCTATACACATACATGATACAAGACAAAGCAAACTGTTCTATGTTAAAAAGACAAACACCACCCTCCGACTGCTGTCAATCACCGTCAAGGGTATAAAAACGTGGAACAATTTACCAAATAAATTGACTCGGTTTCCAAGTTTAACACAATTTAAAAAAGCAATCAACTTGTCATTACTTTCTACATATTTGTGAATTGTTAATTGAAGGTGACGTTTTGTTAAACCCATGTAATAGTAACACAAGCACTATAGTAAACAGTCTATAAAATTATATGAGTTGTGAATATTATTGTGTGATTTATTTATAATTCCTGTTGTATTTATTCAGTTTTCATAGTTCGAGTAGGGCATAGCAACACATAAGTCTATGACTTCAGCTATGTCCTTTCAGCAGCAGCAGCAGCAAACCATACTGTGCATGTATTATGTTGTTGTTGTTGTTGAATAAACGTTCATTCATTCATACGCAAGCTACTCTATGGCTATGCCGCCTATGCATCTAAAAGATTAAGGTCTACTCACTTTTTGACGTCAGTTGACTCCTTGCTACTCGTAGCAATTAACTCCTCGAAGTTCAACTTGCATATATAGAAACTAACGAAAACAAAGCAACGCCATGGCGAATTTCATTCACGAAATTGAGGAGATCAACCGAAAAGATGTCGGCAATAAAAAAGTAAAGGTAAGTTCTTATATAGCGAAGTAAACAGACCCCAAGACTGCTAGCTCAAAGCGCTTTACACAATATTAACTCAACCGATAGACTACCTTTGACGTGACGTGAGGCTGCCCGCCGGCTGCTGTGGTTATATCAAGGTTATTTTGCTGCAGGGCCCGAGGTTATAAATAAGGGGTGGCGATAGTGTCACGTGAGGTCTTTATCGCCCTCTGGTGGAAGTGCAATTACGATCGAGCTGGGCATTGTGGGCGTGGCTAGTTTTGCAAATGAGCTTGGAAAAGTATTTCCGATCCCATGTTAAAGTATAGGGAATTGTATCGCAAAGGTATCCGACCACTTTTCGAATTTTAACCCCATGTTAAAGCATAGGTCGTTTTATCGCAAAGGTATCCGACCACTTTTTGGGTTTTTATCGCTGTTAAAGCATAGGCCATTTTTATCCCATGTTAAAGCATAGGTCGTTTTATCGCAAAGGTATCCGACCACTTTTGGGGTTTTTATCGCTGTTAAAGCATAGGCCATTTTTATCCCATGTTAAAACATAGGCCGTTTTATCGTAAAGGTACGCGACCACTTTTTGAATAAAATAACATACACCGAACACCATTTGAATAGGCTACTCACGAGATTGCTTGATCCGGATGCCGAGGCTTCGCCAAGGAACCGACCCGTTATTTGTTTGACTATGACGACATGACGAAAATGTGGTGTTATAGTATAACAAAAGGCTTATAAATTCAACGGAGACCGTTTTGTCTGAAGTAATGTATACGAAATGTAGATTACATATAGGACTATGTTATATCAGAGCCTATAGCCTCGTTTTTCGAACAGAGTGCCCATTTTGGAATTAACCCTTTGGTGTCTGTTACAAAAACCCGTACTCGAGACGTGTCTGGACACGTTTGTTTGTTGCAAGCACGCGCACCCTGTATGACGTCATGGTACGCGCTGTAATTTTGTACACGAAGTGAGTTGTTCAAGCAGATAGTGCTTTGGTTAGACCTTGTATTGAACTTGCGCGTATGTAATGTAATCCCTTCATGTGACGTCAATTAAATAAGTAATTGCGCATGTACAATAGTACCTATTCTTATATGTCCCATAGGTTGTGGACCATTTGATTAGGTGTAGGCCTCTCCTAGTCTATACATTTACGTAGGTTCAAAAACATAGATCCAAACCCGATAAAGCATAGCCATAGGCATAGGCATAGAGGCTAAAGGCTATCTGGCCTACAGCGCATAACCACGGACAAACAACTTACAAACACTGACAAACAACTTTCAAACACGGATATACAACTCAAAAACACCGACATGCTATAGCGAGTGAAAAATCTCCCTGTTAACCGGTATAAACTGGTATAAATCAAGCCTCAAGGTTCTGTGTTGAAAAAACATCCGTGTATTTGTCCCGTGTTAAGCCTTAAGGCATTGCCATAGGGGATTATACGAACTTATCTGCTAAAACATTCAAACTACCAGCTATCTGTATAATATTTTGGTCAAACTGGTTGTCATGTAACAGTATTCGTCATACGAAATTTGTACTTACCGAACTTTTTGAAGTTATTATAGCAGTTGATAGCCTGTACACAAACTGGTGTCAAACTGTTTTGAAGAGGTATTCCTTGTTCGAGGCTCATCTACATGTATGTCTCATCTGTGCCTAGAGACCAACAATACTCGTTCAGCAATTTATCACGCTGGGGTTCTTAACCTATATGTGTGTACGTATGTACGTATGTGTATAATCGCGTTCAACATCGTTATTAAATAAATAAACACGCTATGTGCGATGCACAATGGCGATTCGATCGTCTTGATAGCAAAGATCATATAGCAATAAAAGACGGCGCCGTGCTCGCTATCTATATTGTTCGAGGAAAGTGAAGCGTCATGATAATGAAGCGTTATGTTAGAACAGTACAGACACACAATAATGACTATGACCGAGATGTGCCGCGAGACTACGGATGACACGAGACAAGAGACGAGACTATGACCGAGATGTGTCACGAGACTTCGGATGACACACCACACGAGAGTACCGACGAGACAAGAGATATGCCACGAGACTACGGATGACACGAGACAAGAGACGAGACTATGACCGTGATGGGTCACGATACTTCGGATGACACGAGACAAGAGACGAGACATGACCGAGATGTGTCACGAGACTTCGGCTGACACATCACACGAGAGTACTGACGAGATAAGAGATACCGCGAGACTACGGATGACACATCACACATCACACGAAATGCCGCGAGACTACGGATGACACGAGACAAGAGACGAGATATGACCGAGATGTGTCACGAGACTTCGGATGACACATCACACGAGAGTACTGACGAGATAAGAGATGCCGCGAGACTACGGATGACACATCACACATCACACGAGAGTACTGACGAGATAAGAGATACCGCGAGACTACGGATGACACATCACACATCACACGAGATGCCGTGAGACTACGGATGACACGAGACAAGAAACGAGACTATGATCGAGATATGTCAAATTCCAGGCAATTCGACGTGTTACCGCGTAAGATTCCGTAAAAAAGATGGAATTCCAGAAAATTCGACGTGTTACCGGGTAAGAATCCGTCAAAAAGATGGAATTCCAGGCAATTCGACGTGTTACCGTGTAAGATTCCGTTAAAAAGATGAAATTCCAGGCAATTCGACGTGTTATCGCATAAGATTCCGTCAAAAAGATGGAATTCTATCAGAATAGACGGTTTATCGGTATAAAACGAGTTGTACAAACCAAACTTAGACCGACGTGTTCCAAGAGCCATTCCGTTCTTTACATTTGAACAGTAAACACGTACATTATGAGCTTATGGACTCGTCTACCAGCTGCCAACAACCCTACACCGGTATCACGAGCGGCCTTCCAGTGCCCCGATTGCAAGAGACATTTCACACGGAAAGATATCTGGAAACAACACATTGCCCACAAGCGCTGTAGGCCATCGACAAACACTACGACGACAAGCACTACATAGTTCAATTAAATTGTTCAATCTTAACAGGTAGTACTTGGTTATGGTAATGAAGTAGTTGATACTTGAAAACATCAGAAATACAGCCAAGGGATTCATTAGTAAGTACACATGAGACGATTTCCCGAAAAGTGGACCAAATATTTCATTGATCAAATGTTCAGCTCTGGATTATATCCCTTGATCACCAGGCCCACACGAGTAACAAGCACGACTGCTAGTATAATATATAACATTTTCTGTTCTGAACTGTGTAGAAACAAAATGTGCGGCATTGTTTTAAGCGATGCTACAGACCATATGCCAATTTTCGTCCTGTGTGACAACAGCACTTATGCGGTTATTAACGATGATCCAACATATAAATATAACATGACGTTAGATGAGGACTCATTAAACAAATTTAAGCACGATTTAAATTATGCAAACTGGGACACTGTAATGAACGAGTCAAACCCTGATTTAGCATTCTCGCGCTTTATGCAAATACTAAATAATACTTATAACGATGCCTATCCCGTAAAAACTACAACGTATTCAGGAGAGACAAAAAAGAATGATAAACCTTGGTTATCAAGAGGGCTAAAAAACGTTTGCATAAAGAAGAATAACATGTACTTAGCGTTTCTAAAAAATAGGACAGAATTAACAGAAATCCGCTACAAAAATTACAAAAACAAGTTAACAAAATTATTACGTCTAGAAAAGAAAAAATATTACAGAAAAAAACTCGACGATTATAAGACTAATATAAGGGCAAGTTGGAAAACTCTTAACAGGATAATAGGTAAAAGAAAATCTGATACCACATATTTGACCAAGTTTCATGTTGGCGATAACATAGTAGTATTATAAAATAAAGAAATAGCTAATCATTTTAACAATTTCTTCGTCGATATAGGTACTAAATTATCCAACCTCATAGAACCCTGCCCGGGAACAAAGCCAACCGACTTTGTAAAACGTACTGTATCACAATCAATGTATATGCCCCCCGTTACTGAGCAAGAAGTACTCGAAATTGTGTCTGGGTGCAAAAGTAAAACTTCATACGGACCTGATGAAATCAGCATGAAAACAGTTAAGCATGTAATAAAGTAAATTGTACAACCGCTAATCCACATTTTTAACAGATCTTTGATCAGCGGATCATTTCCAAATGAAATGAAATTAGCAAAAGTCATTCCTATATTTAAGTCAGGAGATCGTTTTCAGTTTTCTAATTATAGACCTATATCTCTCTTATCCCAATTTTCAAAAATACTTGAAAAAATATTCAACAAAAGGCTAAGGTCTTTCATTGAAACACAACACATATTGACAGATGGGCAGTATGGCTTCAGAAGTAATCACTCAACTTCACTAGCTTTAACAGAATTTGTCGAAAAAATTACATCCGCAATGGATAAATGCCAAAGCACGATTGAGGTCTTTATCGACCTAAAAAAAGCCTTTGACACTGTTGACCACAACATACTGCTAAGTAAATTGCAATGCTACGGAATCAGGGGTCTGAGCCAGATAAAAAGCTACTTAACCAACCGTAGACAATATGTATGCTATAACAACAGTAACTCAGAACAAAAGGGAATCAAGTGTGGAGTCCCGCAAGGTTCAATCCTTGGCCCGTTATTATTTATTCTGTACATAAATGACATGTGTGAAGTCTCAAAATTGCTTGACATTATTTTGTTTGCTGATGATACAAACATTTTTTATTCCGCTAGTAACACAGATGAAATAAGCACTGTTATTAACAACGAACTAAAAAAACTAGACCTGTGGTTTCGAGCGAACAAATTATCACTTAATGTGAACAAAACACATTTTATAATGTTCAACAATAAAAAGCAACCTAGAACAGGTGTGAATATAGTGTTGAATGGGAAAAACATTGAGCAGGTATCATATTATAAATTCCTTGGAGTAACCATTGACGAAAACGTAACATGGAGAGAACACATAAAAATGGTTGAATCAAAAGTATCAAAAAACATAGCAGTTTTGTATAAAACTAGGCATGTTCTTGATTGTCAAGCGTTACACACATTATATAATTCACTTGTTGAACCACATATGTCATATTGCTGTGAGATCTGGGGAAATACTTATCAATCTAGACTCAGAAAACTATTTATGTTACAGAAAAAAGCTATACGGATTATTTATAATCTTAATTATCATGATCATACATCTGTATTTTTCCATCTCTCAAACATGCTTAAATTTCATGATTTAGTTAAATACAAGACTATGATCATACTTTATAAAGCAAACAACCATTCTTTAAATGGTCGTGTTCAAGCATTATTTGAACCAACCGCAGCTATACACATACATGATACAAGACAAAGCAAACTGTTCTATGTTAAAAAGACAAACACCACCCTCCGACTGCTGTCAATCACCGTCAAGGGTATAAAAACGTGGAACAATTTACCAAATAAATTGACTCGGTTTCCAAGTTTAACACAATTTAAAAAAGCAATCAACTTGTCATTACTTTCTACATATTTGTGAATTGTTAATTGAAGGTGACGTTTTGTTAAACCCATGTAATAGTAACACAAGCACTATAGTAAACAGTCTATAAAATTATATGAGTTGTGAATATTATTGTGTGATTTATTTATAATTCCTGTTGTATTTATTCAGTTTTCATAGTTCGAGTAGGGCATAGCAACACATAAGTCTATGACTTCAGCTATGTCCTTTCAGCAGCAGCAGCAGCAAACCATACTGTGCATGTATTATGTTGTTGTTGTTGTTGAATAAACGTTCATTCATTCATACGCAAGCTACTCTATGGCTATGCCGCCTATGCATCTAAAAGATTAAGGTCTACTCACTTTTTGACGTCAGTTGACTCCTTGCTACTCGTAGCAATTAACTCCTCGAAGTTCAACTTGCATATATAGAAACTAACGAAAACAAAGCAACGCCATGGCGAATTTCATTCACGAAATTGAGGAGATCAACCGAAAAGATGTCGGCAATAAAAAAGTAAAGGTAAGTTCTTATATAGCGAAGTAAACAGACCCCAAGACTGCTAGCTCAAAGCGCTTTACACAATATTAACTCAACCGATAGACTACCTTTGACGTGACGTGAGGCTGCCCGCCGGCTGCTGTGGTTATATCAAGGTTATTTTGCTGCAGGGCCCGAGGTTATAAATAAGGGGGTGGCGATAGTGTCACGTGAGGTCTTTATCGCCCTCTGGTGGAAGTGCAATTACGATCGAGCTGGGCATTGTGGGCGTGGCTAGTTTTGCAAATGAGCTTGGAAAAGTATTTCCGATCCCATGTTAAAGTATAGGGAATTTTATCGCAAAGGTATCCGACCACTTTTCGAATTTTAACCCCATGTTAAAGCATAGGTCGTTTTATCGCAAAGGTATCCGACCACTTTTTGGGTTTTTATCGCTGTTAAAGCATAGGCCATTTTTATCCCATGTTAAAGCATAGGTCGTTTTATCGCAAAGGTATCCGACCACTTTTGGGGTTTTTATCGCTGTTAAAGCATAGGCCATTTTTATCCCATGTTAAAACATAGGCCGTTTTATCGTAAAGGTACGCGACCACTTTTTGAATAAAATAACATACACCGAACACCATTTGAATAGGCTACTCACGAGATTGCTTGATCCGGATGCCGAGGCTTCGCCAAGGAACCGACCCGTTATTTGTTTGACTATGACGACATGACGAAAATGTGGTGTTATAGTATAACAAAAGGCTTATAAATTCAACGGAGACCGTTTTGTCTGAAGTAATGTATACGAAATGTAGATTACATATAGGACTATGTTATATCAGAGCCTATAGCCTCGTTTTTCGAACAGAGTGCCCATTTTGGAATTAACCCTTTGGTGTCTGTTACAAAAACCCGTACTCGAGACGTGTCTGGACACGTTTGTTTGTTGCAAGCACGCGCACCCTGTATGACGTCATGGTACGCGCTGTAATTTTGTACACGAAGTGAGTTGTTCAAGCAGATAGTGCTTTGGTTAGACCTTGTATTGAACTTGCGCGTATGTAATGTAATCCCTTCATGTGACGTCAATTAAATAAGTAATTGCGCATGTACAATAGTACCTATTCTTATATGTCCCATAGGTTGTGGACCATTTGATTAGGTGTAGGCCTCTCCTAGTCTATACATTTACGTAGGTTCAAAAACATAGATCCAAACCCGATAAAGCATAGCCATAGGCATAGGCATAGAGGCTAAAGGCTATCTGGCCTACAGCGCATAACCACGGACAAACAACTTACAAACACTGACAAACAACTTTCAAACACGGATATACAACTCAAAAACACCGACATGCTATAGCGAGTGAAAAATCTCCCTGTTAACCGGTATAAACTGGTATAAATCAAGCCTCAAGGTTCTGTGTTGAAAAAACATCCGTGTATTTGTCCCGTGTTAAGCCTTAAGGCATTGCCATAGGGGATTATACGAACTTTTCTGCTAAAACATTCAAACTACCAGCTATCTGTATAATATTTTGGTCAAACTGGTTGTCATGTAACAGTATTCGTCATACGAAATTTGTACTTACCGAACTTTTTGAAGTTATTATAGCAGTTGATAGCCTGTACACAAACTGGTGTCAAACTGTTTTGAAGAGGTATTCCTTGTTCGAGGCTCATCTACATGTATGTCTCATCTGTGCCTAGAGACCAACAATACTCGTTCAGCAATTTATCACGCTGGGGTTCTTAACCTATATGTGTGTACGTATGTACGTATGTGTATAATCGCGTTCAACATCGTTATTAAATAAATAAACACGCTATGTGCGATGCACAATGGCGATTCGATCGTCTTGATAGCAAAGATCATATAGCAATAAAAGACGGCGCCGTGCTCGCTATCTATATTGTTCGAGGAAAGTGAAGCGTCATGATAATGAAGCGTTATGTTAGAACAGTACAGACACACAATAATGACTATGACCGAGATGTGCCGCGAGACTACGGATGACACGAGACAAGAGACGAGACTATGACCGAGATGTGTCACGAGACTTCGGATGACACACCACACGAGAGTACCGACGAGACAAGAGATATGCCACGAGACTACGGATGACACGAGACAAGAGACGAGACTATGACCGTGATGGGTCACGATACTTCGGATGACACGAGACAAGAGACGAGACATGACCGAGATGTGTCACGAGACTTCGGCTGACACATCACACGAGAGTACTGACGAGATAAGAGATACCGCGAGACTACGGATGACACATCACACATCACACGAAATGCCGCGAGACTACGGATGACACGAGACAAGAGACGAGATATGACCGAGATGTGTCACGAGACTTCGGATGACACATCACACGAGAGTACTGACGAGATAAGAGATGCCGCGAGACTACGGATGACACATCACACATCACACGAGAGTACTGACGAGATAAGAGATACCGCGAGACTACGGATGACACATCACACATCACACGAGATGCCGTGAGACTACGGATGACACGAGACAAGAAACGAGACTATGATCGAGATATGTCAAATTCCAGGCAATTCGACGTGTTACCGCGTAAGATTCCGTAAAAAAGATGGAATTCCAGAAAATTCGACGTGTTACCGGGTAAGAATCCGTCAAAAAGATGGAATTCCAGGCAATTCGACGTGTTACCGTGTAAGATTCCGTTAAAAAGATGAAATTCCAGGCAATTCGACGTGTTATCGCATAAGATTCCGTCAAAAAGATGGAATTCTATCAGAATAGACGGTTTATCGGTATAAAACGAGTTGTACAAACCAAACTTAGACCGACGTGTTCCAAGAGCCATTCCGTTCTTTACATTTGAACAGTAAACACGTACATTATGAGCTTATGGACTCGTCTACCAGCTGCCAACAACCCTACACCGGTATCACGAGCGGCCTTCCAGTGCCCCGATTGCAAGAGACATTTCACACGGAAAGATATCTGGAAACAACACATTGCCCACAAGCGCTGTAGGCCATCGACAAACACTACGACGACAAGCACTACATAGTTCAATTAAATTGTTCAATCTTAACAGGTAGTACTTGGTTATGGTAATGAAGTAGTTGATACTTGAAAACATCAGAAATACAGCCAAGGGATTCATTAGTAAGTACACATGAGACGATTTCCCGAAAAGTGGACCAAATATTTCATTGATCAAATGTTCAGCTCTGGATTATATCCCTTGATCACCAGGCCCACACGAGTAACAAGCACGACTGCTAGTATAATATATAACATTTTCTGTTCTGAACTGTGTAGAAACAAAATGTGCGGCATTGTTTTAAGCGATGCTACAGACCATATGCCAATTTTCGTCCTGTGTGACAACAGCACTTATGCGGTTATTAACGATGATCCAACATATAAATATAACATGACGTTAGATGAGGACTCATTAAACAAATTTAAGCACGATTTAAATTATGCAAACTGGGACACTGTAATGAACGAGTCAAACCCTGATTTAGCATTCTCGCGCTTTATGCAAATACTAAATAATACTTATAACGATGCCTATCCCGTAAAAACTACAACGTATTCAGGAGAGACAAAAAAGAATGATAAACCTTGGTTATCAAGAGGGCTAAAAAACGTTTGCATAAAGAAGAATAACATGTACTTAGCGTTTCTAAAAAATAGGACAGAATTAACAGAAATCCGCTACAAAAATTACAAAAACAAGTTAACAAAATTATTACGTCTAGAAAAGAAAAAATATTACAGAAAAAAACTCGACGATTATAAGACTAATATAAGGGCAAGTTGGAAAACTCTTAACAGGATAATAGGTAAAAGAAAATCTGATACCACATATTTGACCAAGTTTCATGTTGGCGATAACATAGTAGTATTATAAAATAAAGAAATAGCTAATCATTTTAACAATTTCTTCGTCGATATAGGTACTAAATTATCCAACCTCATAGAACCCTGCCCGGGAACAAAGCCAACCGACTTTGTAAAACGTACTGTATCACAATCAATGTATATGCCCCCCGTTACTGAGCAAGAAGTACTCGAAATTGTGTCTGGGTGCAAAAGTAAAACTTCATACGGACCTGATGAAATCAGCATGAAAACAGTTAAGCATGTAATAAAGTAAATTGTACAACCGCTAATCCACATTTTTAACAGATCTTTGATCAGCGGATCATTTCCAAATGAAATGAAATTAGCAAAAGTCATTCCTATATTTAAGTCAGGAGATCGTTTTCAGTTTTCTAATTATAGACCTATATCTCTCTTATCCCAATTTTCAAAAATACTTGAAAAAATATTCAACAAAAGGCTAAGGTCTTTCATTGAAACACAACACATATTGACAGATGGGCAGTATGGCTTCAGAAGTAATCACTCAACTTCACTAGCTTTAACAGAATTTGTCGAAAAAATTACATCCGCAATGGATAAATGCCAAAGCACGATTGAGGTCTTTATCGACCTAAAAAAAGCCTTTGACACTGTTGACCACAACATACTGCTAAGTAAATTGCAATGCTACGGAATCAGGGGTCTGAGCCAGATAAAAAGCTACTTAACCAACCGTAGACAATATGTATGCTATAACAACAGTAACTCAGAACAAAAGGGAATCAAGTGTGGAGTCCCGCAAGGTTCAATCCTTGGCCCGTTATTATTTATTCTGTACATAAATGACATGTGTGAAGTCTCAAAATTGCTTGACATTATTTTGTTTGCTGATGATACAAACATTTTTTATTCCGCTAGTAACACAGATGAAATAAGCACTGTTATTAACAACGAACTAAAAAAACTAGACCTGTGGTTTCGAGCGAACAAATTATCACTTAATGTGAACAAAACACATTTTATAATGTTCAACAATAAAAAGCAACCTAGAACAGGTGTGAATATAGTGTTGAATGGGAAAAACATTGAGCAGGTATCATATTATAAATTCCTTGGAGTAACCATTGACGAAAACGTAACATGGAGAGAACACATAAAAATGGTTGAATCAAAAGTATCAAAAAACATAGCAGTTTTGTATAAAACTAGGCATGTTCTTGATTGTCAAGCGTTACACACATTATATAATTCACTTGTTGAACCACATATGTCATATTGCTGTGAGATCTGGGGAAATACTTATCAATCTAGACTCAGAAAACTATTTATGTTACAGAAAAAAGCTATACGGATTATTTATAATCTTAATTATCATGATCATACATCTGTATTTTTCCATCTCTCAAACATGCTTAAATTTCATGATTTAGTTAAATACAAGACTATGATCATACTTTATAAAGCAAACAACCATTCTTTAAATGGTCGTGTTCAAGCATTATTTGAACCAACCGCAGCTATACACATACATGATACAAGACAAAGCAAACTGTTCTATGTTAAAAAGACAAACACCACCCTCCGACTGCTGTCAATCACCGTCAAGGGTATAAAAACGTGGAACAATTTACCAAATAAATTGACTCGGTTTCCAAGTTTAACACAATTTAAAAAAGCAATCAACTTGTCATTACTTTCTACATATTTGTGAATTGTTAATTGAAGGTGACGTTTTGTTAAACCCATGTAATAGTAACACAAGCACTATAGTAAACAGTCTATAAAATTATATGAGTTGTGAATATTATTGTGTGATTTATTTATAATTCCTGTTGTATTTATTCAGTTTTCATAGTTCGAGTAGGGCGTAGCAACACATAAGTCTATGACTTCAGCTATGTCCTTTCAGCAGCAGCAGCAGCAAACCATACTGTGCATGTATTATGTTGTTGTTGTTGTTGAATAAACGTTCATTCATTCATACGCAAGCTACTCTATGGCTATGCCGCCTATGCATCTAAAAGATTAAGGTCTACTCACTTTTTGACGTCAGTTGACTCCTTGCTACTCGTAGCAATTAACTCCTCGAAGTTCAACTTGCATATATAGAAACTAACGAAAACAAAGCAACGCCATGGCGAATTTCATTCACGAAATTGAGGAGATCAACCGAAAAGATGTCGGCAATAAAAAAGTAAAGGTAAGTTCTTATATAGCGAAGTAAACAGACCCCAAGACTGCTAGCTCAAAGCGCTTTACACAATATTAACTCAACCGATAGACTACCTTTGACGTGACGTGAGGCTGCCCGCCGGCTGCTGTGGTTATATCAAGGTTATTTTGCTGCAGGGCCCGAGGTTATAAATAAGGGGTGGCGATAGTGTCACGTGAGGTCTTTATCGCCCTCTGGTGGAAGTGCAATTACGATCGAGCTGGGCATTGTGGGCGTGGCTAGTTTTGCAAATGAGCTTGGAAAAGTATTTCCGATCCCATGTTAAAGTATAGGGAATTTTATCGCAAAGGTATCCGACCACTTTTCGAATTTTAACCCCATGTTAAAGCATAGGTCGTTTTATCGCAAAGGTATCCGACCACTTTTTGGGTTTTTATCGCTGTTAAAGCATAGGCCATTTTTATCCCATGTTAAAGCATAGGTCGTTTTATCGCAAAGGTATCCGACCACTTTTGGGGTTTTTATCGCTGTTAAAGCATAGGCCATTTTTATCCCATGTTAAAACATAGGCCGTTTTATCGTAAAGGTACGCGACCACTTTTTGAATAAAATAACATACACCGAACACCATTTGAATAGGCTACTCACGAGATTGCTTGATCCGGATGCCGAGGCTTCGCCAAGGAACCGACCCGTTATTTGTTTGACTATGACGACATGACGAAAATGTGGTGTTATAGTATAACAAAAGGCTTATAAATTCAACGGAGACCGTTTTGTCTGAAGTAATGTATACGAAATGTAGATTACATATAGGACTATGTTATATCAGAGCCTATAGCCTCGTTTTTCGAACAGAGTGCCCATTTTGGAATTAACCCTTTGGTGTCTGTTACAAAAACCCGTACTCGAGACGTGTCTGGACACGTTTGTTTGTTGCAAGCACGCGCACCCTGTATGACGTCATGGTACGCGCTGTAATTTTGTACACGAAGTGAGTTGTTCAAGCAGATAGTGCTTTGGTTAGACCTTGTATTGAACTTGCGCGTATGTAATGTAATCCCTTCATGTGACGTCAATTAAATAAGTAATTGCGCATGTACAATAGTACCTATTCTTATATGTCCCATAGGTTGTGGACCATTTGATTAGGTGTAGGCCTCTCCTAGTCTATACATTTACGTAGGTTCAAAAACATAGATCCAAACCCGATAAAGCATAGCCATAGGCATAGGCATAGAGGCTAAAGGCTATCTGGCCTACAGCGCATAACCACGGACAAACAACTTACAAACACTGACAAACAACTTTCAAACACGGATATACAACTCAAAAACACCGACATGCTATAGCGAGTGAAAAATCTCCCTGTTAACCGGTATAAACTGGTATAAATCAAGCCTCAAGGTTCTGTGTTGAAAAAACATCCGTGTATTTGTCCCGTGTTAAGCCTTAAGGCATTGCCATAGGGGATTATACGAACTTATCTGCTAAAACATTCAAACTACCAGCTATCTGTATAATATTTTGGTCAAACTGGTTGTCATGTAACAGTATTCGTCATACGAAATTTGTACTTACCGAACTTTTTGAAGTTATTATAGCAGTTGATAGCCTGTACACAAACTGGTGTCAAACTGTTTTGAAGAGGTATTCCTTGTTCGAGGCTCATCTACATGTATGTCTCATCTGTGCCTAGAGACCAACAATACTCGTTCAGCAATTTATCACGCTGGGGTTCTTAACCTATATGTGTGTACGTATGTACGTATGTGTATAATCGCGTTCAACATCGTTATTAAATAAATAAACACGCTATGTGCGATGCACAATGGCGATTCGATCGTCTTGATAGCAAAGATCATATAGCAATAAAAGACGGCGCCGTGCTCGCTATCTATATTGTTCGAGGAAAGTGAAGCGTCATGATAATGAAGCGTTATGTTAGAACAGTACAGACACACAATAATGACTATGACCGAGATGTGCCGCGAGACTACGGATGACACGAGACAAGAGACGAGACTATGACCGAGATGTGTCACGAGACTTCGGATGACACACCACACGAGAGTACCGACGAGACAAGAGATATGCCACGAGACTACGGATGACACGAGACAAGAGACGAGACTATGACCGTGATGGGTCACGATACTTCGGATGACACGAGACAAGAGACGAGACATGACCGAGATGTGTCACGAGACTTCGGCTGACACATCACACGAGAGTACTGACGAGATAAGAGATACCGCGAGACTACGGATGACACATCACACATCACACGAAATGCCGCGAGACTACGGATGACACGAGACAAGAGACGAGATATGACCGAGATGTGTCACGAGACTTCGGATGACACATCACACGAGAGTACTGACGAGATAAGAGATGCCGCGAGACTACGGATGACACATCACACATCACACGAGAGTACTGACGAGATAAGAGATACCGCGAGACTACGGATGACACATCACACATCACACGAGATGCCGTGAGACTACGGATGACACGAGACAAGAAACGAGACTATGATCGAGATATGTCAAATTCCAGGCAATTCGACGTGTTACCGCGTAAGATTCCGTAAAAAAGATGGAATTCCAGAAAATTCGACGTGTTACCGGGTAAGAATCCGTCAAAAAGATGGAATTCCAGGCAATTCGACGTGTTACCGTGTAAGATTCCGTTAAAAAGATGAAATTCCAGGCAATTCGACGTGTTATCGCATAAGATTCCGTCAAAAAGATGGAATTCTATCAGAATAGACGGTTTATCGGTATAAAACGAGTTGTACAAACCAAACTTAGACCGACGTGTTCCAAGAGCCATTCCGTTCTTTACATTTGAACAGTAAACACGTACATTATGAGCTTATGGACTCGTCTACCAGCTGCCAACAACCCTACACCGGTATCACGAGCGGCCTTCCAGTGCCCCGATTGCAAGAGACATTTCACACGGAAAGATATCTGGAAACAACACATTGCCCACAAGCGCTGTAGGCCATCGACAAACACTACGACGACAAGCACTACATAGTTCAATTAAATTGTTCAATCTTAACAGGTAGTACTTGGTTATGGTAATGAAGTAGTTGATACTTGAAAACATCAGAAATACAGCCAAGGGATTCATTAGTAAGTACACATGAGACGATTTCCCGAAAAGTGGACCAAATATTTCATTGATCAAATGTTCAGCTCTGGATTATATCCCTTGATCACCAGGCCCACACGAGTAACAAGCACGACTGCTAGTATAATATATAACATTTTCTGTTCTGAACTGTGTAGAAACAAAATGTGCGGCATTGTTTTAAGCGATGCTACAGACCATATGCCAATTTTCGTCCTGTGTGACAACAGCACTTATGCGGTTATTAACGATGATCCAACATATAAATATAACATGACGTTAGATGAGGACTCATTAAACAAATTTAAGCACGATTTAAATTATGCAAACTGGGACACTGTAATGAACGAGTCAAACCCTGATTTAGCATTCTCGCGCTTTATGCAAATACTAAATAATACTTATAACGATGCCTATCCCGTAAAAACTACAACGTATTCAGGAGAGACAAAAAAGAATGATAAACCTTGGTTATCAAGAGGGCTAAAAAACGTTTGCATAAAGAAGAATAACATGTACTTAGCGTTTCTAAAAAATAGGAC
Source organism: Escarpia spicata (assembly GCA_963995525.1). Classification (NCBI taxonomy): domain Eukaryota; kingdom Metazoa; phylum Annelida; class Polychaeta; order Sabellida; family Siboglinidae; genus Escarpia; species Escarpia spicata. The sequence goes on along the minus strand of OZ023206.1, from coordinate 23,097,697 downwards.
AGAATTAACAGAAATCCGCTACAAAAATTACAAAAACAAGTTAACAAAATTATTACGTCTAGAAAAGAAAAAATATTACAGAAAAAAACTCGACGATTATAAGACTAATATAAGGGCAAGTTGGAAAACTCTTAACAGGATAATAGGTAAAAGAAAATCTGATACCACATATTTGACCAAGTTTCATGTTGGCGATAACATAGTAGTATTATAAAATAAAGAAATAGCTAATCATTTTAACAATTTCTTCGTCGATATAGGTACTAAATTATCCAACCTCATAGAACCCTGCCCGGGAACAAAGCCAACCGACTTTGTAAAACGTACTGTATCACAATCAATGTATATGCCCCCCGTTACTGAGCAAGAAGTACTCGAAATTGTGTCTGGGTGCAAAAGTAAAACTTCATACGGACCTGATGAAATCAGCATGAAAACAGTTAAGCATGTAATAAAGTAAATTGTACAACCGCTAATCCACATTTTTAACAGATCTTTGATCAGCGGATCATTTCCAAATGAAATGAAATTAGCAAAAGTCATTCCTATATTTAAGTCAGGAGATCGTTTTCAGTTTTCTAATTATAGACCTATATCTCTCTTATCCCAATTTTCAAAAATACTTGAAAAAATATTCAACAAAAGGCTAAGGTCTTTCATTGAAACACAACACATATTGACAGATGGGCAGTATGGCTTCAGAAGTAATCACTCAACTTCACTAGCTTTAACAGAATTTGTCGAAAAAATTACATCCGCAATGGATAAATGCCAAAGCACGATTGAGGTCTTTATCGACCTAAAAAAAGCCTTTGACACTGTTGACCACAACATACTGCTAAGTAAATTGCAATGCTACGGAATCAGGGGTCTGAGCCAGATAAAAAGCTACTTAACCAACCGTAGACAATATGTATGCTATAACAACAGTAACTCAGAACAAAAGGGAATCAAGTGTGGAGTCCCGCAAGGTTCAATCCTTGGCCCGTTATTATTTATTCTGTACATAAATGACATGTGTGAAGTCTCAAAATTGCTTGACATTATTTTGTTTGCTGATGATACAAACATTTTTTATTCCGCTAGTAACACAGATGAAATAAGCACTGTTATTAACAACGAACTAAAAAAACTAGACCTGTGGTTTCGAGCGAACAAATTATCACTTAATGTGAACAAAACACATTTTATAATGTTCAACAATAAAAAGCAACCTAGAACAGGTGTGAATATAGTGTTGAATGGGAAAAACATTGAGCAGGTATCATATTATAAATTCCTTGGAGTAACCATTGACGAAAACGTAACATGGAGAGAACACATAAAAATGGTTGAATCAAAAGTATCAAAAAACATAGCAGTTTTGTATAAAACTAGGCATGTTCTTGATTGTCAAGCGTTACACACATTATATAATTCACTTGTTGAACCACATATGTCATATTGCTGTGAGATCTGGGGAAATACTTATCAATCTAGACTCAGAAAACTATTTATGTTACAGAAAAAAGCTATACGGATTATTTATAATCTTAATTATCATGATCATACATCTGTATTTTTCCATCTCTCAAACATGCTTAAATTTCATGATTTAGTTAAATACAAGACTATGATCATACTTTATAAAGCAAACAACCATTCTTTAAATGGTCGTGTTCAAGCATTATTTGAACCAACCGCAGCTATACACATACATGATACAAGACAAAGCAAACTGTTCTATGTTAAAAAGACAAACACCACCCTCCGACTGCTGTCAATCACCGTCAAGGGTATAAAAACGTGGAACAATTTACCAAATAAATTGACTCGGTTTCCAAGTTTAACACAATTTAAAAAAGCAATCAACTTGTCATTACTTTCTACATATTTGTGAATTGTTAATTGAAGGTGACGTTTTGTTAAACCCATGTAATAGTAACACAAGCACTATAGTAAACAGTCTATAAAATTATATGAGTTGTGAATATTATTGTGTGATTTATTTATAATTCCTGTTGTATTTATTCAGTTTTCATAGTTCGAGTAGGGCGTAGCAACACATAAGTCTATGACTTCAGCTATGTCCTTTCAGCAGCAGCAGCAGCAGCAAACCATACTGTGCATGTATTATGTTGTTGTTGTTGTTGAATAAACGTTCATTCATTCATACGCAAGCTACTCTATGGCTATGCCGCCTATGCATCTAAAAGATTAAGGTCTACTCACTTTTTGACGTCAGTTGACTCCTTGCTACTCGTAGCAATTAACTCCTCGAAGTTCAACTTGCATATATAGAAACTAACGAAAACAAAGCAACGCCATGGCGAATTTCATTCACGAAATTGAGGAGATCAACCGAAAAGATGTCGGCAATAAAAAAGTAAAGGTAAGTTCTTATATAGCGAAGTAAACAGACCCCAAGACTGCTAGCTCAAAGCGCTTTACACAATATTAACTCAACCGATAGACTACCTTTGACGTGACGTGAGGCTGCCCGCCGGCTGCTGTGGTTATATCAAGGTTATTTTGCTGCAGGGCCCGAGGTTATAAATAAGGGGTGGCGATAGTGTCACGTGAGGTCTTTATCGCCCTCTGGTGGAAGTGCAATTACGATCGAGCTGGGCATTGTGGGCGTGGCTAGTTTTGCAAATGAGCTTGGAAAAGTATTTCCGATCCCATGTTAAAGTATAGGGAATTTTATCGCAAAGGTATCCGACCACTTTTCGAATTTTAACCCCATGTTAAAGCATAGGTCGTTTTATCGCAAAGGTATCCGACCACTTTTTGGGTTTTTATCGCTGTTAAAGCATAGGCCATTTTTATCCCATGTTAAAGCATAGGTCGTTTTATCGCAAAGGTATCCGACCACTTTTGGGGTTTTTATCGCTGTTAAAGCATAGGCCATTTTTATCCCATGTTAAAACATAGGCCGTTTTATCGTAAAGGTACGCGACCACTTTTTGAATAAAATAACATACACCGAACACCATTTGAATAGGCTACTCACGAGATTGCTTGATCCGGATGCCGAGGCTTCGCCAAGGAACCGACCCGTTATTTGTTTGACTATGACGACATGACGAAAATGTGGTGTTATAGTATAACAAAAGGCTTATAAATTCAACGGAGACCGTTTTGTCTGAAGTAATGTATACGAAATGTAGATTACATATAGGACTATGTTATATCAGAGCCTATAGCCTCGTTTTTCGAACAGAGTGCCCATTTTGGAATTAACCCTTTGGTGTCTGTTACAAAAACCCGTACTCGAGACGTGTCTGGACACGTTTGTTTGTTGCAAGCACGCGCACCCTGTATGACGTCATGGTACGCGCTGTAATTTTGTACACGAAGTGAGTTGTTCAAGCAGATAGTGCTTTGGTTAGACCTTGTATTGAACTTGCGCGTATGTAATGTAATCCCTTCATGTGACGTCAATTAAATAAGTAATTGCGCATGTACAATAGTACCTATTCTTATATGTCCCATAGGTTGTGGACCATTTGATTAGGTGTAGGCCTCTCCTAGTCTATACATTTACGTAGGTTCAAAAACATAGATCCAAACCCGATAAAGCATAGCCATAGGCATAGGCATAGAGGCTAAAGGCTATCTGGCCTACAGCGCATAACCACGGACAAACAACTTACAAACACTGACAAACAACTTTCAAACACGGATATACAACTCAAAAACACCGACATGCTATAGCGAGTGAAAAATCTCCCTGTTAACCGGTATAAACTGGTATAAATCAAGCCTCAAGGTTCTGTGTTGAAAAAACATCCGTGTATTTGTCCCGTGTTAAGCCTTAAGGCATTGCCATAGGGGATTATACGAACTTATCTGCTAAAACATTCAAACTACCAGCTATCTGTGTAATATTTTGGTCAAACTGGTTGTCATGTAACAGTATTCGTCATACGAAATGTGTACTTACCGAACTTTTTGAAGTTATTATAGCAGTTGATAGCCTGTACACAAACTGGTGTCAAACTGTTTTGAAGAGGTATTCCTTGTTCGAGGCTCATCTACATGTATGTCTCATCTGTGCCTAGAGACCAACAATACTCGTTCAGCATTTAGAGCGAAAACGTCTATGTCAATAACATGTAAGGACAACCACCTGACAGGACTTCATTTAAAGAGCTGACCATCAGGGTTCCCAACACCACTGAAGGGATACCAATGTAATTAGTCAGAGTATTGCCATCTACCGACCATGACAGATCTCTATTCGTCGACACACTTCCGGAAACGGTGAAATCGTAGAGACCGCCATGACAGGGCGTCATGACATTCAAGACTATATACACTAGTTTTCGGCGTCATCTCATTTGCATAATCAATCAGACCGAACGTGCATCACGTGACTTCCCTTAACACAAAAACTGTGCACGTCCATGAGAGAGGCGACATTCGACGCCACTCAACGGACACCAATGTAATTAGCCAGAGTATCGCCATCTACTGACCATGATAGATCTCTATTCGTGGACACACTTCCGGGAATACCCGAAGCACAGAGGCCGCCATGACACTCAAGTGACTTCCGGTATGACATCACATTCGGTGTAGCGTCACCTAGTGGATAATTGAAGTAGTTGGGGTTAACCTCGCGAAAATTTAAAGTTTTTGTCCCTCTAGGACAAAAACATAAAATTTTCTGAAAATTTATACAACCACTTTGGTGGTTGTTAAAATTTTCGCGAGGTTAACCCCAACTTTTTTTTCTCTAGCTAACCTAATTATATATTTCTACCCGCTAGATGGCGCCATCGTGTGACGTAGTACTCCGATTATCCACTAGGGGCGCTACGCCGGATGTGATGTCATACCGGAAGTCACTTGACTGTCATGGCGGCCTCTACTAGGGACGCTACGCCGGAAGTAATGAAGTACCGGAAGTTATTTGGATGACATGGCGACCTGTCATGGCGGCCTCTACGCTTCCGCTATCGTTGGTCATCATGTGACGTAGTACTCCGATTATACACTAGGTTATAATTATATATTTTTACCCGCTAGATGGCGCTGTCGTGTAGGGTAGTACTTCAATTATCCACTAGGTGACGCTACACCGAATGTGATGTCATACCGGAAGTCACTTGAGTGTCATGGCGGCCTCTGTGCTTCGGGTATTCCCGGAAGTGTGTCCACGAATAGAGGCTATACTCTGGCTAATTACATTGGTGTCCGTTGAGTGGCGTCGAATGTCGCCTCTCTCATGGACGTGCACAGTTTTTGTGTTAAGGGAAGTCACGTGATGCACGTTCGGTCTGATTGATTATGCAAATGAGATGACGCCGAAAACTAGTGTATATAGTCTTGAATGTCATGACCCCCTGTCATGGCGGTCTCTACGATTTCACCGTTTCCGGAAGTGTGTCGACGAATAGAGATCTGTCATGGTCGGTAGATGGCAATACTCTGACTAATTACATTGTTATCCCTTCAGTGGTGTTGGGAACCCTGATGGTCAGCTCTTTAAATGAAGTCCTGTCAGGTGGTTGTCCTTACATGTTATTGACATAGACGTTTTCGCTCATAGCATTTTTCAAATTCGCTTGCTATGGCAACCTCTACTAGGGATGGTACGTCGGAAGTGATGTCGCACCGGATATTACTTGACTGTCGTGGCGGCCTCTATGCTTCGGGTATTCCCGGATGTGTGTCAACGCATAGAGACCTATCATGGACGGTAGATGGCGATACTCTGGCTAATTACATTGGTGTCCGTTGAGTGGCGTCGAATGTCGCCTCTCTCATGGACGTGCACAGTTTTTGTGTTAAGGGAAGTCACGTGATGCACGTTCGGTCTGATTGATTATGCAAATGAGATGACGCCGAAAACTAGTGTATATAGTCTTGAATGTCATGACCCCCTGTCATGGCGGTCTCTACGATTTCACCGTTTCCGGAAGTGTGTCGACGAATAGAGATCTGTCATGGTCGGTAGATGGCAATACTCTGACTAATTACATTGTTATCCCTTCAGTGGTGTTGGGAACCCTGATGGTCAGCTCTTTAAATGAAGTCCTGTCAGGTGGTTGTCCTTACATGTTATTGACATAGACGTTTTCGCTCATAGCAGTTTTCAAATTCGCTTGCTATGGCAACCTCTACTAGGGATGGTACGTCGGAAGTGATGTCGCACCGGATATTACTTGACTGTCGTGGCGGCCTCTATGCTTCGGGTATTCCCGGATGTGTGTCAACGCATAGAGACCTATCATGGACGGTAGATGGCGATACTCTGACTAATTACATTGGTGTCTTTATGACTATGAAAACGAAAAAACAAACACATTCATCCATAGCATAAACACAATTTTTATTTGAATATTTCCCATATGATCTCTCTTGAACACTGTTCCTGAAGATTTCAAATCGATAATGCTAATAAGGGTCCCAACGTGTGATTTGCAAAGGTGTCGCCGAATGAGGCGCGCGCCGCGACGATGAAGGTCGTCTACGATTCCGACGACGACCACTGTCAAACGGAATGCTGGTTTCCTTTGATATGTCTGCATGTAAATCCAACGATCTGAGTTCCCGACTAAATCCATTGGCGTGTTGACATCCTTGAGACCGCGAGCAAAGGTTTCCCATCCCACCGGTTCAAACGACTTCCGTTTTCTCAACACGTCATTCACAAGGTCCACGATGTTACTTCCGGGTACCGCCTTGTTTCTGTACATCATCTCGCCACGACCGTTCCAACTTACGGCCCCTTTCATTTTATCAAGTAGTCTTCGTGCTTTCTGCTTCATAGTTTTCGGCACGCTGTCGATGATTTCGTTTTCGATACTCTCCTTTTCGACGACTTCGTTTTCGTTAGCAGGTTGTACTTTGTTTTTCTCTTCACTGGGGATTTTTTTGATGACCACACGCACGGGTTCTTGGATACGTTTGTCGGAAAGATCGTTGTACCGACTCAATACCTGGTTACACAACACAACCTTTTCCCTCTCGTATATATCGCTTCGTTCTAATATGTCTAGCATTTCATTGTCGAGTCGTTGCAAGACCCTTTCGATAGGATTAGTCGGAGAAGGCCGTTGTGGTTGAATGTTTTCTAAAATACGTGGATCGATCAGCGCCATCTTCTTTGTATACTCCATGGTCTCCTGAGATGGAGACGGGAATGTCGAGCTTGTTGATGGAACCGTAGGTACATGTGTCATAGTAGGCGCCTGAGATGGAGACGAGAATGACGAGTTTGTTGCTGGGATCAAAGACACAGATGTCGAAGTAGGCGCCGGTTCAAGTGAATTGAACAATGTAGTGCTTGTCGTCGTAGTGTTTGTCGATGGCCTACAGCGCTTGTGGGCAATGTGTTGTTTCCAGCTATCTTTCCGTGTGAAATGTCTCTTGCAATCGGGGCACTGGAAGGCCGCTCGTGATACCGGTGTAGGGTTGTTGGCAGCTGGTAGACGAGTCCATAAGCTCATAATGTACGTGTTTACTGTTCAAATGTAAAGAACGGAATGGCTCTTGGAACACGTCGGTCTAAGTTTGGTTTGTACAACTCGTTTTATACCGATAAACCGTCTATTCTGATAGAATTCCATCTTTTTGACGGAATCTTACGCGATAACACGTCGAATTGCCTGGAATTCCATCTTTTTAACGGAATCTTACACGGTAACACGTCGAATTGCCTGGAATTCCATCTTTTTGACGGATTCTTACCCGGTAACACATCGAATTTTCTGGAATTCCATCTTTTTTACGGAATCTTACGCGGTAACACGTCGAATTGCCTGGAATTTGACATATCTCGATCATAGTCTCGTCTCTTGTCTCGTGTCATCCGTAGTCTCGCGGCATCTCGTGTGATGTGTGATGTGTCATCCGTAGTCTCGCGGTATCTCTTATCTCGTCAGTACTCTCGTGTGATGTGTGATGTGTCATCCGTAGTCTCGCGGCATCTCTTATCTCGTCAGTACTCTCGTATGATGTGTCATCCGAAGTCTCGTGACACATCTCGGTCATGTCTCGTCTCTTGTCTCGTGTCATCCGTAGTCTCGCGGCATCTCGTGTGATGTGTGATGTGTCATCCGTAGTCTCGCGGTATCTCTTATCTCGTTAGTACTCTCGTGTGATGTGTCAGCCGAAGTCTCGTGACACATCTCGGTCATGTCTCGTCTCTTGTCTCGTGTCATCCGAAGTATCGTGACACATCACGGTCATAGTCTCGTCTCTTGTCTCGTGTCATCCGTAGTCTCGTGGCATATCTCTTGTCTCGTCGGTACTCTCGTGTGGTGTGTCATCCGAAGTCTCGTGACACATCTCGGTCATAGTCTCGTCTCTTGTCTCGTGTCATCCGTAGTCTCGCGGCACATCTCGGTCATAGTCTCGTCTCTTGTCTCGGGTCATCCGAAGTCTCGTGACATAACGAGTGATGTGACATCCGTAATCTTGTGTGATGTGACATCCGTAGTCTCGTGACATAACGGGTGATGTGACATCCGTAGTCTCGTGACATAACGGGTGATGTGACATCCGTAGTCTCGTGACATAACGTGTGATGTGTCATCAGTCGGTCTGCGTTCAATTCGTGCAGCTTGTTCGGCTAAGTTTGTGTTTCTTCTGTACAACTCCTGTCTATAGTTCGATTCGTGTAGCGTGTTGGTCAAACTATAGTGTTTCGTTTTCGCAACTATTTGGTCTGAGTTCGATTTGAATAGCGTATTCGGTTAAGTTTGTGTTTCGTTTGCGCAACTAGTTGGTCTGAGTTCGATTTGTATAGCGTATTCGGTTAAGTTTGTGTTTCGTTTGCACAACTAGTTGGTCTGAGTTCGATTTGAATAGCGTATTCGGTTCAGTTGTGTGTTTCGTACCACGTGTATGTATCCGAGTTCATTTTCGGTTACCCGTGCCAGGTTATTTGTTTTACGACCGAAGCTAATTTGGCAGGTTTTAACGAAGAAGCACGAATTTAAATACTATAGTCCGAAAAAAGATAAAAACGTTCTAATGGACATTTGTACACTTGGCCCTTAATACGGTAAACTATATAAATACTGGTACATCTTATCTGGGAGGTTATTGTGTGTCTGTACTGTTCTAACATAACGCTTCACTATCATGACGCTTCACTTTCCTCGAACAATATAGATAGCGAGCACTGCGCCGTCTTTTATTGCTATATGATCTTTGCTATCAAGACGATCGAATCGCCATTGTGTAGGCACTTCAAAGAATTCCGCAAACTGGGTCATTTCGCGTGCGTCGATTCGCCGTCACCGCAGGCCGTCTCGTTTGCCGGGCACCCGGTTATCGTTTTGTTTCCACTCGCGTTTTCGCGCTCTTTTCCGGACACTGACGTCATTCACTGCTGTGTCGTTGTCGGAGGTAGGTTGAACTTTGTCTACGTCGTTTAAATTTAGAAAATTGACAAAATTTAAGCTATATTACAGCTGGTTTGCGATCACCTCTGTGTTCAGTTGCATTTATTTTTTATAATAGCCGAGGATAGCCAGAACTATTTTGTGTTTAGCTTCATCTACTAACTTCAATTAGTCTGTGTTGAAAAAATTGGTGCTGCACTCCGTTGCGCAATATGATTTTGCGCCGTTCAAAAAATCGTCACATTTGTCATGATTTGGAAGTTCTGTGTCTTGCGCGCGTCACTGCAGCGCGGTGCCAGATGGCAGATCGTGATTTAATCTATTTATTTGGATTGAAATCTCTACAAATACAAAACCTGTACTATTTATATAATATTTAAATAATATCCTTGTCAATTCTGCGTATTTTGTCTTAGATTTAGATTTGCTGTTTGTAGAAATATGGCCTATAGTACTGGATGTCATACCGGAAGTCACTTGAGTGTCATGGCGGCCTCTGTGCTTCGGGTATTCCCGGAAATGTGTCCACGAATAGAGATCTATCATGGTCAGTAGATGGCGATACTCTGGCTAATTACATTGGTGTCCGTTGAGTGGCGTCGAATGTCGCCTCTCTCATGGACGTGCACAGTTTTTGTGTTAAGGGAAGTCACGTGATGCACGTTCGGTCTGATTGATTATGCAAATGAGATGACGCCGAAAACTAGTGTATATAGTCTTGAATGTCATGACGCCCTGTCATGGCGGTCTCTACGATTTCACCGTTTCCGGAAGTGTGTCGACGAATAGAGATCTGTCATGGTCGGTAGATGGCAATACTCTGACTAATTACATTGGTATCCCTTCAGTGGTGTTGGGAACCCTGATGGTCAGCTCTTTAAATGAAGTCCTGTCAGGTGGTTGTCCTTACATGTTATTGACATAGACGTTTTCGCTCTAAATGCTGAACGAGTATTGTTGGTCTCTAGGCACAGATGAGACATACATGTAGATGAGCCTCGAACAAGGAATACCTCTTCAAAACAGTTTGACACCAGTTTGTGTACAGGCTATCAACTGCTATAATAACTTCAAAAAGTTCGGTAAGTACACATTTCGTATGACGAATACTGTTACATGACAACCAGTTTGACCAAAATATTACACAGATAGCTGGTAGTTTGAATGTTTTAGCAGATAAGTTCGTATAATCCCCTATGGCAATGCCTTAACACGGGACAAATACACGGATGTTTTTTCAACACAGAACCTTGAGGCTTGATTTATACCAGTTTATACCGGTTAACAGGGAGATTTTTCACTCGCTATAGCATGTCGGTGTTTTTGAGTTGTATATCCGTGTTTGAAAGTTGTTTGTCAGTGTTTGTAAGTTGTTTGTCCGTGGTTATGCGCTGTAGGCCAGATAGCCTTTAGCCTCTATGCCTATGCCTATGGCTATGCTTTATCGGGTTTGGATCTATGTTTTTGAACCTACGTAAATGTATAGACTAGGAGAGGCCTACACCTAATCAAATGGTCCACAACCTATGGGACATATAAGAATAGGTACTATTGTACATGCGCAATTACTTATTTAATTGACGTCACATGAAGGGATTACATTACATACGCGCAAGTTCAATACAAGGTCTAACCAAAGCACTATCTGCTTGAACAACTCACTTCGTGTACAAAATTACAGCGCGTACCATGACGTCATACAGGGTGCGCGTGCTTGCAACAAACAAACGTGTCCAGACACGTCTCGAGTACGGGTTTTTGTAACAGACACCAAAGGGTTAATTCCAAAATGGGCACTCTGTTCGAAAAACGAGGCTATAGGCTCTGATATAACATAGTCCTATATGTAATCTACATTTCGTATACATTACTTCAGACAAAACGGTCTCCGTTGAATTTATAAGCCTTTTGTTATACTATAACACCACATTTTCGTCATGTCGTCATAGTCAAACAAATAACGGGTCGGTTCCTTGGCGAAGCCTCGGCATCCGGATCAAGCAATCTCGTGAGTAGCCTATTCAAATGGTGTTCGGTGTATGTTATTTTATTCAAAAAGTGGTCGCGTACCTTTACGATAAAACGGCCTATGTTTTAACATGGGATAAAAATGGCCTATGCTTTAACAGCGATAAAAACCCCAAAAGTGGTCGGATACCTTTGCGATAAAACGACCTATGCTTTAACATGGGATAAAAATGGCCTATGCTTTAACAGCGATAAAAACCCCCAAAGTGGTCGGATACCTTTGCGATAAAACGACCTATGCTTTAACATGGGGTTAAAATTCGAAAAGTGGTCGGATACCTTTGCGATAAAATTCCCTATACTTTAACATGGGATCGGAAATACTTTTCCAAGCTCATTTGCAAAACTAGCCACGCCCACAATGCCCAGCTCGATCGTAATTGCACTTCCACCAGAGGGCGATAAAGACCTCACGTGACACTATCGCCACCCCTTATTTATAACCTCGGGCCCTGCAGCAAAATAACCTTGATATAACCACAGCAGCCGGCGGGCAGCCTCACGTCACGTCAAAGGTAGTCTATCGGTTGAGTTAATATTGTGTAAAGCGCTTTGAGCTAGCAGTCTTGGGGTCTGTTTACTTCGCTATATAAGAACTTACCTTTACTTTTTTATTGCCGACATCTTTTCGGTTGATCTCCTCAATTTCGTGAATGAAATTCGCCATGGCGTTGCTTTGTTTTCGTTAGTTTCTATATATGCAAGTTGAACTTCGAGGAGTTAATTGCTACGAGTAGCAAGGAGTCAACTGACGTCAAAAAGTGAGTAGACCTTAATCTTTTAGATGCATAGGCGGCATAGCCATAGAGTAGCTTGCGTATGAATGAATGAACGTTTATTCAACAACAACAACAACATAATACATGCACAGTATGGTTTGCTGCTGCTGCTGCTGCTGAAAGGACATAGCTGAAGTCATAGACTTATGTGTTGCTATGCCCTACTCGAACTATGAAAACTGAATAAATACAACAGGAATTATAAATAAATCACACAATAATATTCACAACTCATATAATTTTATAGACTGTTTACTATAGTGCTTGTGTTACTATTACATGGGTTTAACAAAACGTCACCTTCAATTAACAATTCACAAATATGTAGAAAGTAATGACAAGTTGATTGCTTTTTTAAATTGTGTTAAACTTGTCATACCGGAAGTCACTTGAGTGTCATGGCGGCCTCTGTGCTTCGGGTATTCCCGGAAATGTGTCCACGAATAGAGATCTATCATGGTCAGTAGATGGCGATACTCTGGCTAATTACATTGGTGTCCGTTGAGTGGCGTCGAATGTCGCCTCTCTCATGGACGTGCACAGTTTTTGTGTTAAAGGTGCACAATCACTTCAATTTATTGCTCCTGACGTGTCAGACTAATTTCACGAAACGTAATCGTATCAGGTATTCATTATTGATACACTGGTTCATTTGTACGTATGCTTTACTTCGTTTTAGTGAAATTAACAGACAAACAATAAAATGATTTTCGGTCAGTCCTAACCGAATATCAAGACACATATCTGAACTTGGATGTGGTCTGAGATAGAATTCTCGTGTAATAGTCACGTGAACGGGAATATGCGGCGACATCGGCCTTTGACCCCACCGTGCGGTGCCTGGATTCATTCAGCATTGCGTATTTACGAGTCGCCATCCATTTTTCGTATACAAGTCGTAGCTCGATAGTTTTATCTGCAATGAAGGGACGCCCACGGATATATGTCACCGACTCGGCTAAAAAGAGGGTGAGAGCGGAAAGGCAAAGAGCGTATCCGCGTACAAAGGTGTATATTGGAAAGGTCATGGATTTGTGGAACCAAACGAAAGAAACGGCTGGCGTGAAAAGTGATTCAGCATTCGCCAAGGTTCTTCTGGACAGGTTAGTAATGTTTAATTTATCAGCATCAGTAACACGTATTTGGGCGTATGAGGGTATATGGAGATTATGTTGCTTGAGTCAAATTGGTTTTCTACTTTTAACCAACGAAAGGTAGTCGTCGAGTTGATATAGCCAATTAATATAGTATTATCGCCCACATCGGTGCAGGCCCATACCTGCGGGCCCATGGTATGGGCATGAGTATGAGGCTATGTATGTATGGCTATGCCTATACTATAGGCGGCCTACCTCACCTAGCAGGGACGTACGTGACAGCGACATGCTAGCAGGCATGGGACAATTAACTTTGGAATAAAATTAATGAAATTACAATAAATCATGATATATTTCAATGATCAAGTTATATGTTTACAATTTATATTTTGATCAAATTAAGAAGGACCTTTCCGACTGAAAACATAATTGCCTGGATCTAACTATAAGTACTTGCTTTATTGGATGTCAGTTGAGTCACTGGCTGCTTGTAGTGTGCACTTTGATCAGCAAAGCAAGTTACATTTACTGACAGCAGATCAGTGACAATCACCTCAGGAATCACATAATACCCAGTAAAACACAGCTAGTCTAAAGCCCTGCGTGGGGCGGGTTTTCGGGCTTGATTTTTGTTGTTGTTGCGGTGCGGGTTAAGTTTTAATTTGTGCGGGGCGGTCTGCGGGTCAGGTCACTGCGGGCTAGTAATTTCTACATGCGGGTTACTGCAGGCTGATTTTTGTAACTCAGTAATGGTCACCAGTTACTCAAAGGTGGGACATTCCTTGAGCTAGTTAATTGGGGATTACCTGATTGCCCTTTTGTTTGTGTTTAAACAGTGTTATGTTAACATGTGCTGGCCTGCCTTCCACTTCAGTCAGGTGTGATTAGTGGCTTCTTCCAGGTGGAAGTATCAGTTCAGGCCATCAATCTGTTAAGTAATTAAGGCTGTAATTAAGCCACCAGGATGTCCATAAAGAGCAGTTACCCCACCAATTAGACAGGAAATGCCTTTGATGTGTGGAGACTGGAGACCATGCCACTTGGCACTGCTGACAGTGCTAACTGCTAAGAACAAGAACTGTCAGTCTGCCTCTGTAGAAGTAAGATGGCTCAAGTCAAACTGCCTTCTACACTAGTATAATCCGGTGCCAGTAGCCTGGTCCAGAGGGGATTTTGAAAATATAAATTGCAACTTCTAATATCTGCAAATTGCAACACTGCCTTTGTGCACCAGACTCAACCTTTGAACAACTCATGTTTATGCAGTACAATGGCAAATAGATTATAAGATCATAGGATGCCACTGAAATTAATGCCAGCGGTGTAAATTTCATTGTTCTTCATAAAAAAATGATCAACTACCATTGCATATTCACTTGTGCTGAGTTATATCAATTAATTAATTAATAATTTTAAAATACGTTAAAATTGTACTCGTACCTTTACTTTGTCCCAGGTCTGCTTATCATCTTCAGGTATTTACATTATAATGACAAGGGTTCTATTTGTCTTAAAGATGGAATTCCAAGTACGACATGGTTGTCACCCATCACCGTGCATTTATTAATATTGTAAACAACAACGATTAATAAAGATGATATATTTTTAATGATTCCATGTCATCTGTTGTGGGCTGCGGGGCGGGTGCGGGCTGACTTTTGACTAATTACTGCGGGGCGTGTTGCGGGCCAAGTTACTGTGGGGCGGGCAGCGGGCCAGGATGTGGCAAAATATGCGGGGCGGGTTGCGGGTCAAACGACATAGTTGCGGGGCGGGTGCGGGCTCAGATTTCCAGCCCGCGCAAGGCTTTAACAGCTACCAATTGACCTTTACCCATGTCTACACAATAGTAGTATGATACTATGAGTTTGACTACCATGTTTTGTATGATATAAATATATCTTTACTTGCCTTCATCAATATAGAATAAAAAATAACACTTCTTTACTGTTTTTCCATGTGTGATGTACAACATTGAATGCTGATTGTAATAAAATATAAATTTAATAATCTTGTATTACGTAAATTTAAAAGAGTAGTAATAATTTAGGATTTTTTTAGAGAATTCGAAACATTTATACATATATTGTGACCGTAATAGTGTACATATTACCAGGGGGTAAGCGCCCAAAACTGCATGTAGTATGTATAGAAAGAACAGTTTATAAGTTACATCTCTGAAAAGTGTGGAATATGTATACACATTGAGAGAGATCTTTTAGGCCTCTATGCTAACCTTAGTTTGATAGTGAGCAAGAAAACAAGTACACCGGGTGCATGAACATAGGAGGAAAATTTATTTTATTCTTTCTGAAAGGTATTTAAATAGCCTGGATATTATTTTGATGTTATACTATTTATGTGTAGTAGTACTATTAAAAATGTCAAAATTAACCAATTTAGGCCATTCCACTTTATGCCTTCACTTGACAGTTTCATCACAAATATGCAAACGACGTCAACACCAATCCAGCCATCACAGACAACAACCGCTGCATTGGCTCTATCGAGTATCAGTGGTCACAGTAAAACCAGCTCACTGTCAGGTATTCAGTCTCTTCCTGAGGCTGGGTGTAGCTCTGAACCATTACAACCAATGTAAGTTTACGTAATGGTATTAATGTACTGTTATGTTCTGGTTTGACCAGTCTAATTTCTGTACAATTATTCCATCTTTGTAAAACTGTCAACTACATAACACATTTCATTTGCAGTTAATTTTGTCAACTTAATTTTCTTTTTATTTCATTTGGAATTTTTGTATTGCAAACATAAACATGTATATACAATGCAAGTAAATAAACGTGGCACAATATAGCCAAGCCTCAGTGATTGTCCTTTCACAATAATTATGTTTATGCTGGGGCACATATCTACTAAAGCCTGCAACTGCTTTAATGTTACTTCACATGACATTTTATCTCACTAATCACCTGCTGGGTCGCACAGCACAAGATGCTTATGTTCAGTTACTGATTTGTATTTTTGAATGTATATTTTATTGTGTGTTCAGAAATCAAAATTTAAAACTTAATTTGACCTGTTTAAACAATACAATGTGTGGAATGATTTTAATAATACGTAAGGTTGGGGAGACTTAGTAAGACATATGATATAATGTCGTTAGCATGGGAGCTGCCTCACAAGTGTTGCTATGTTGCTAACAATAGTTAATCAGTACACTTTGTTGCAGTATCCCATATGAAGACGACCCAATGGGATTGGAAGCTGTGGATCCTGGTGATACATCGTATCAGTTTGGAGATGACACACTACGAGAGATACATCAGTAAATATTTATATTATGTAAAATTTTATATATGTATATATATATATATGTTTCATGTACAGTAACAAATGGTTACTTTTGTGGTAGTTCACCACCGACAACCTTTTCTTCTGGTTAGCATTTTTTAAATGTCAATCCACCAGACCAGCACATTTTCTCCTGAAATTACAGGAACATGCATGCAAGTGCTGTTATGATAACATATTAGTTTTGTTTTCATAGTACTTTAATTAATATTCTTCATTAAAATGTGTTACAAAAGGTGTTTCTTTCTGTCATTACATATGGTACAGTACATTTTTTATTAAACCACTAATGGACAACATTTATAGCAAGTTTGTAGATATTCCGTTAACCAGCTTTTTAGTTGATATGTTTGTCTGCTACATATATGTACGCACTAATTAATTGTACATTATTGCAGAGGAAATATTATATGATGTCATGTTTGATGTATTGATTTCAAAGCAATACTCACTGCTTTGCTTTTTAAATGTAGATGTCGCATCGACATTGCCGGTTTAGAGAGCGTCACCACATGTGATTTAGTGCACGATTTGGAAGAGACGGTCAGTGATACCTCCAGTCCAGGAGAAGAAGAAACAACGATGGTGACAACAGCAGAAGACATCACAGGGAAACCCTGCTTCATTGTTTATGAAGAATGTCTACTGGAACTTGCAGCAATGAAGGTATACACTTTTCTTTGATAATCATGAAACATACTGGTGGCATAAGTATAACTAACAATAATAACTTCATGCCAATCCGTAGAAAAAAAACATGTGCATCAAGGGGGGGTAGTTTAAAAATGATGGAGACTTGTTTCTATATTTGTTATGAATATATATATTATCGGGTTTGGGGTCAATTGTAATTCGTAATTGTGTAATTAATTACAATTATGGTGTAATTGAAATATTTTAAAGTATCGTAATTGTAACTGATTTTGTGTGTGTGCCGTAATTGCAATTCAATGACATCCCCATAATTTCTCCAATTGTGGGTAAAACTCCCAGAACTGTTTTTTATTTCATTATGGAAACTAAGTCTGTTTCCCTCTGAAATCACCTTCTCTCTCATACTCCACATTTTTGGGGTGTTATAGTCAGACAGTGACTCTTTCTGGTGAACATGGGCAGATAACAGCTGTCTGCCTGTTCTGCCACAGTCCGGTTGCATAAAGCATTTAGCAGTGTCTGTCCAAGCAATCAGTCACCCATGGAGAGGCACAGTGCCAACTAGTCTTTATTTGCCTTATTGACTTGGCACATTGGAAGCACTGATAGAAAGATAAAACATGGCTTCTCTTCCATTGGGGAGGGCATATAGAGCTGACCCATTGAAGCACTAGCTCTAGCAGTAGCAGGCTTCAGCAGTTGACAAGTGTCAAGTAGGAGGCCAAGAACAAATGATAGGCTTGTGGTCCAGTGCTACATGGGCTAGCTGCAGTAATTGTAATTTATTTAAATAAGGCTGTGCACTAACACTATCCTTTCACTGTGGAATTACTTTCTAGTAAGCTTGAAGGCAGCAAGGTGCTGAGAAGCCAATTGTGTGGTAATGATATAATGCCACCAATCTATTGTAATTGACAATGATAATTGAATATATTTTGGGACGGTAATTGTATTTGAAATGCAAAATAATTGTAATTGTAACAGTACTAACTGTAATTGAACCCAACCCTGTATATTATATATATATAATAGAGAAATCAGTTTGAACTTTGGTGTCATTACATGTTATCATACTTTTTCACAACTGGAGAAGTCATGGCCACATCCAGGAGGGCCTGTAGGACATGTTCCTCCATAAACCTTTGGAATGTGCCCCTCATTTTGTTGATCTTTATGAGGGTGGACTTTGACACTCTTAGAGAACCTTAGATTGTTTTTTTTTCTGTGAACCATGGGGGTGCAGTTGGGGGTTTCTTGAAGAGCCCCCATGTTGTGTTTTGCCAAGCCTGCATGGGGATGCAATTGGAGGTTTGTGATGAGCCTCAGCCCCTCCTCAAATATTCACAGAAATCTTATGCCTGTGTACTACTCTCTATAAATTACTTCTCACACTTATAAATTTGTTTGTTGGTCTAGGTAGAAAAACTTTGCAAAGTCAAAGGATGCAGACAGTCATATGACTTGAATCTGAAGCACGTTGGAAGTACTGCTGTACTTGTGTGGGTGAGTACAGTTCAGATTTGGGGCAGAAGTACTCGGTACTCGAGTATATTTTTGAAGTACTCATACTCATAAAAATTATGGGTCATGGATTCGTACTTATACTCATTGTACTCCGATTTTATGAGTACATTATGAATACGTCTGAGTAGTTTCTAAATATGCACTGGGGAAAATAAATTTATTTGGTTATAAAATGAAATTTTCCTGGAATATTTAAAAGTTGAACTATTTTTTAAATACGTTGTTATTTCTGAAAGAATACCACCTTACCATCCCTACACATAGTACATCCTCATTCTCTGAAAACCATGACTATGCTAGTACCCAAACATGGCAACGGGCAGCATCTTTTCCCCTTCAGAAACACCCTGTTAAACAAACAATAATTGTAGGTTAATCACTTAGTTCATGCCATAATCTTGTTTATATTAATCTGCTCTGTTCATTTGTGTAGTTGTGAAATTTGGTATGACAGTTACTCGTACCAATCTGTTTGCAGTGCAGTTCCCTTATGGATCATCACAAAATGTTTATGTCTGATATCATACAAAATAATTTTCGTTTGGGGGAGGGATGGGGGTTGATGCCAGATGAAATTAATTTGGTCTGATATTGGATATCAATGTTGTTAAATGATCCCTTACTGCTGCCATATAAACATCTTTATTAGTAAAAACTTGCATATACAGGGTGTATATATTTCCTCATTCAGTTATATATCATTAAAAGTACACATGATGCAAATTATATTCATATTCACATTGGCTGTACAAAACGTCAACATTAATCAACAAGTGCCTCACATAATTAACCTAACTTATGCATAATCATCTCATACAGAATTATGCTTTCAGACCTGCCCAAAGGGACACAAGGGTCGTAAGTGGGCCTCACAACCTCGGCTTCGCAAGCGGGGAGTATATGCTGGTGATTTTCTCCTGGCAACAAACATTTTGTTGTCAGGAAACAATTACACAAAAGTGGCGCTACTCTTCCGCTTCATATGCCTGGGGATAGTGAGCCCAGCACAGTTCGACAGGATACAGTCACTCTACATCGTGCCTGCTGTGATGGAGTACTGGGAGAAGCTCAGGACCACAACCATTCAGCAACTGCAGGGCAAAGCACTCATCCTCGCAGGTAAATGGTCACATTAATATGTACCTATGTTGATAACCTGTACCTGGACTTATTTTTCATACATATTTATATTATGGCATATTCATATAAGGCACATTTGTATTATCTAATTTATAAACATAGTATATGTTAAACAATTTATATCACATAAATTCTAATCACTAATTTCACATAATGTAATTACGTTAAGTAGTAATTGTCGATATTACTATTACAGAATATACAGGAGTTATTTTTAACAATAGAAAACTAGTACCCCTTGACTGTTCGTAAGATGGTAAACAACCCATATGATATGTTTCAGTTACAGTGTATAGTTAACAACTGTGTGATACATTTTCTTTAGGAGATGGACGAAATGACAGCCCAGGTCACAGCGCACAATACTGCTCATATACACTGATGGACTGCGAGTCAGGCAGTATTGTGTCAACAGTAGTGGTCGACAAGAGGGAAGTCAACCTTAAATCCCCCAACATGGAGAAGGTGGCACTTGAGAGGAGCCTCACCCTGCTGTCAGGCACTCTGCAGATTGCAGAGCTTGTCACCGATGCACACACACAGATTGCTGCCTTCCTTCGTGAGTTATCTTAGTTGTACAGAAAGTGGACTCTCACAAAAAAACAGTAAACATCAATTGTAACGTTAGGCTTACAAATTTATGTACGTTTTCAATTATGTTCTTCTGGTGAATATGCTTTATCCAACTATTTGACAAGATATTCAACTTTGTAATTGATGAGCATGCTCATGACTAGTGTACACAACATGATAATGTGTATAAATGAAAATAAAAATTGTATGTGCATTTTAAGTCCTACACATTCATCCAAGCTTCGAAAAAACATTATGCATGATGTGTACACGTTTTGTGTGTTGCTTGTGTGTAAAGACAAATGATCGATACATTTTGGCTGGTATGGCTGCAAAGCATACATACTAAATAAGTTATTATATTTTAGGAGATGAGTACCCACAGATCCTTCATCAGTGGGACATTTGGCATGCAGCAAAGAACCTGGGGAAAAGACTGTCAGAGGTACATGTTTCATTGTGAACGAATGTTGTTGGTGTATTAAAGAAGGAGCAGATCAAGGACAATGTTTCCATGTCTGTTATGTTTGTAGTTACATCAGCATATGTAACAAAATAAGATATGAATAATGTCAGCTTACAAATTATTGAAATGTGATGAAACATTCCAAAAGAATTATGAATCTTAAGTGGAGCGTATTAGCACAGTGGGAAGAGCTTCGGACTCTCGACTCGGAGAACGTGGGTTCGAATCCTGTGCGATGGTGTCAAACCTTGGGCAATTTTGTTTACTCTACATTGCTTCAGTTCACTGTATCAGTGAGTACCTGACTGTAGACAGTAGTTGATATTTGTTTACGAATAGTCTTCATGCATTAATTGCAGCATGGGTGCATGCTTCCAAGAGATATGGTGTTCAATTGAACAGGTCTACCAGGGAGTAAAATTGTAAAGCACTTTGAGCAGCCCTGGTGACTGGATACTGCACTATATAAGAACTTACCTTTACTTTACGATTATGACTACTGTGAAGCATCGATAACCCAAACACTTTGGTCCCTAATGTACGTGCCATGGCTGATGAGGTTCTATTCTATTGATGGGCCATGCCATGCCATACCATAGTCTGAGCTGGCAGAAATTAATCATAAACATAATAACAGTACATTTTGATATGATGGGTGTATCAAATGCTATCAATATATATGCACCCATATATATGTTTATATACCATACCATAAATATAAAACATTATGTGACCCTACCATCTGCTATTTGCCAGGTGTCTAGTAACCGTGCAAACAAGGCTTTGGGACCTTGGTGCAAGGACATCGTGACGCATTTCTGGCACTGTGCAGAAGGTTCTGAGGAGCGATTCAAGGTAATTGTTTTTAAAAAACCTGTTTTCTTTACATTTTCACAATGACCCATGTTAATCACACCAATATCATAATCTTTCTAAACATGTTCCAATAACATAAATTTGGTGGCTAAAAAAATTCAATAACGTACCAATTGGTAGATTTAAATTACTGTATTTATTTGATTTAGTGTATTGACATGTGTGTAATTTAACATGAATGTTTGTTTTGTTATATAGTGACAACGCTGTGTTGTAGGAGGAGTGGTGAGGGATCATCCACCACACAGTCAACAAACACGAGTGGCAAATTGGTGGTGGGGTGTCTGCTGGCCAATGTTCCCATGGTCCTCTGGAGGAAGACCATGACAAGGTCTGGCTGGAGGAAGGCTCGCCAGCACACAAAGCCTTGGTGGAAGTTGTACTGAATGTTCGCTTCCTCAAGAATGTCCATCATTATGTGAAATTCAGGTGTGTATTTCAAAAGTTACAATTTTGTACTATTTTAACTATTACACTATTTATTTATAAAACAAATTATGTATTCATCTTTTTAAAGAACACCTCTTATTTTATCACTCCATCAAATGTTGGTTGTCAGCACACTGTGGTTGTGTGTAAAGTACAGATAATGGTTATGTGATCGTTGGTCATGGTTTTCAGACATACCGGAGAACTCGAAGTGTTTCATCACCACATGTTGATGTATGCGGCTAAACTTTTCACATTCAGGTAAACGAATAATATGGTACAGATTATCATAGGTCTGTCACCAAACCTTTCATGAAAATCATAAATAATAGCAATGAAGAACGACGACATATAATTTTGTCTGCATGATAATTTTTTATTAACTCCTGTCCTCATGAAATTGCATATTCGTGTTTAAAAATGTGAAGTAAACATTATTTCCAGTCTTATTATATAAGATTGTATTAAGACTGTGATTCTACTGACTAGACAATAATTACAAGTAAGAAAATAACAAGTACAATTATTGCACTGTATATTATAACATTTATAATATTACATGAATAAGTTATGTTTACATGTGTTAAAAACAACAACACTTACATAAAACTGCAATTGTTTATCGCATGCAGTGTGTAATGAAAAATCACAAGAAAATGACTAGGCAATTATGAAAGATAAACAAGAATTACAGGTATAATCATTAAAATTGGACGTTGATCATGACATAGTACAATATGTGTGATCGTACACAAAAAACAATGTAATATAAAGTATTAGAAAAATATAAATTGGTGATAATGTAAAAAAATAAAAACAAAATTAAATAATAAATACATAATAAATATACTTTCAAAAATACAATGTCGATGCAGTCAGTATACACAGAAACAGGTGTATCAAATGTCACAAACATGTTTTATATCTCGCAGCTACCCAGTGTATGTTGCAAGAACTCAGCTGGCTGCCATCGACTACCAAAAACACAAAGACAGACCCTACCGCCTTAACTCTGCAGGAGAAATTATGTGAGTATTTCCGTTGACATAAATAGAAATTATTGATGTAGCAACATTACTTATTAATTTTGAAAAAAATACCAATATTTAAAAACTTAGAAAACATTAAAATGTGGCTTTGTGTGAAGAAATCTAAGAGTACCACGAACATTCTTAGAAGAGTCAAAAGGAAATACTAAGGCAGTTAGAACAAGAGCAAGATTTATAGGATGCATATTGAGAAAGGTTTGTGTAACAATGGAGAGAACGTTCTAGAGTACAAATAATAGATAGATAGATAGTCTGTAAACATGGTTTAGAAACAGAACTGCTACTAAATACAAATGAAAGAAATTGGAGGGCCATGATTGTCAATGTCTGCATAACATGTAGCAGCAAGAAAAAGAGCAGCTAGAAGAAGACCATGTATGAATTACTTTTGAAGAATATGGTGTCACATTTATCTAAAAAATAATTCATGCCACAGTCATGGAAATTGTTATTTTGTCTGATTTAAAGGTACAGGATGTACAGCAAAAAATCGGGAAACTGGTATGCTGTTCCCATGAAGACACGGAAATCCTACAGTTACATAATCGACATGCAAATGGATGCAGTTCGTCGCAGAATGGTTGATACAGAATCAGTGTCAAGACGTCGCGAATTGATGGCAGAAGATCCCCGCCGAATCAGTCGGACCATGGCACCCACTGCTCCACCACCAACTGCCGAGCTAGTGAGGCGTCACCGCTCCCGGATGTCCAGAAACCTCCGGTCTACAATGACGTCTGGTCAATCAAGCTAACCGACTGACCTGGAAGCCAGTGTAAACCCCATTTGCATTGGGGAATCGATCCCTAATGCGGCTGACCACACAACTGGGGATGACGCGACGGATGTTTGTCCCGAGTCGGCCATGTCGCCACAGGACAAACTGCCTGTAAGCAGCATGTCGCAGGGCTGCCGAGTCGTGTCCGGGGTCCTGCGCAAAAATGTCTGCCCAGTAGGCCATGTTGATTTGTAGAACTAATGGCTCCAGACACACTAGTTCAATCTCCTGTAAAGATAAAATTGTTATAGCAAAACAACGTTGGGCATCATTGCAATGTTGGGAGTAAATATGGAGTATTCATTGTGGTAATCCGTATAAATTGTTTGATGAATGACCTGATATACCTCATACATATTGGCATATATCTTGCGAGCAGTGAGTATTCCACAGGGGATGGTTTCAGTGGGATGTAGGGGGTGATACAGCAAGGATAACTTAGTGTAACAAAAAAGATTATGATGTATTTTAATTGTATGAGGTCGTTGTCATTAAATTTATTGTTATTTTTTATTATGAATATTCATTAAAATTGCCATCCTGGCCAGAGTCAATATTATACATTGATGTGATAGCTGCCACTGGCAAGGATTATGAATTTTTTTTCCTGACAATACATCTCAGTTTCTGTCATGTGTAACTATTACAGCTACTCTTGTTTGACATTTCAAGATGCTGCCTGAACGTCAAGGTTACATCGTCATGGGAAATGTTGTAATGCCAACATTTTAGATAGGTATTATGCCAACAGTATGTTTTCCTTATCATGTATTCGAAGGGTTTGTCACATGTGGCATATTATGAAAGAATCAGTTCACTCCAGGGTTCATTACTACATTACCTCAGGGTATTATCGTTCATTTAAAACAAAAACTTGCATTCTTATTACACAATTGTAGTATGCTTAACTAGTCCTTCTATGTTGCATTTCAATGTCAGGTACTCACTGGTCTTTGAGATATGCAGTTGTGTAGGCCACAGCATAACCTCTCCAGGTCTGTCGGCATGTCTCTACATCTGCCGCAGATGCATCACTGGGGGGTGATTTCCGATGGCTGGTCCGGGTGGGGGGTAGGCGCCTGGGCTTGTAGCACTTCAAGTGCATCGAACACGATGCCTGGATGCTCATTGACAATTGAGTGCAACAAACAGCGCATCGACGTTGCATCTAACTGCTCTATTGTTTCCTATGTAAATGAATGCAAACAAGTTATATTTTTGTAGGTGTTATATGGATGAATCACTCTGGGTTTAATGTACAAATGCATGATGCACACACAAGGGACTTTGTTGAATAATGATAACAGCTTTTTTCCATGACTACATGTGGATTTGGTGTGAAAATGTAATGTTTACATAAAGGTTTTTTCGTAAAGTAAGTAAACATAGTTTCTATATGTATGTCTATGCAGCCGAAGATATATTTAAAGGTGCAATTAAAACTTTGTTAATAACCTATGTGTGGTTAATTGTTGTATATGATATTACCTGAGTTGAACGAATGCGGGCCTCCCGAAGCCTACGTACTCTCTCGATATCAGCCTGACTTAGCCGACATCCTCTGCCACCCCTCCCTCCTCTCGTCCTTACACGCTGGTTGCGGGGTGGCATCTATCAACATCAAAACAGATGTATGAACTTAATCACATGTCACATGAACATCCTTTTAGTATTGCACATTCCAGAAATACTTCCTCAATTGTGATGACAATGCACGAAATTGGATGATTGCACACTAACACCTTAACTTTGTAATTTGACAGTTATCCCAGGAAACCAATTACAAATTACATAGGCATATTCTTGGTTGTCGCATAACATGCATATTTATTACATTACGTAATTAAAATACGATGCTAAATATCCATTAACACAAAATGTCAGCAATATAACAACTTTCATATATATATATATTCATAAATACTATAATAGGTGTCGGAATTGGGTGAAAATTTAGTGGAGGGGCTGAATCTGAATAAAAGCCATTGATCGCCCTCCATCCCAGAGGGTCACAAAAAATCCCAACTGCACATCATTTGCAAAAATAATGGGGCTCAGCTTCCTGGTTTCAACCGCCGAAATTTATACCCCCCTTGTTTGACGTATTTGATGAACATAATATAATTACTGCTCCCTTAAAATGCACAGTCGCTATACTGCCAAAACAATGTTATTTCCCATTATGCGCCGTCGCCGTCAGGTAATTTACTATCGTACTGTATTTTCGTAATAAATAGTTTATTAACGTGATTCGCCGTAGCCATAGGCATGTCAATACATATCAAATCGGCCCCTGTATTATCTTATTATGCCCACTGTCAGTGTCACTCTCCGTTTTTGGCGCAGTGCCAGTACAAATGATGACGTAAATTCGCAATGCACTGTCGCAGATGTCACTCACTTTTATTAACGTTGGCTAATTCACTTTGGATTAATACACCGCTTGGTATCATACATGTTCGCGTTACCAATTGTGACAGTGTAATACGTACCTTCTATTCATTCTACCACCACGTGTTCGCTCTTCTCTGTTGTTGATGTTTTCATAAGCTGGCCTGGATGTCTGGTCTCGCGTAAAGCACGTGACTGTCTAATTTTAGGAAATCGACAGCGCAATTGGCTTTCGCGCCAGCTACCCGATGTAACGACACATCTTTTTTTGTCGATTAAAAAACAAGTACGAATTTTTTATTTATTAAACAGATTGTGCGCACTAATTAAACTATTCACACATTACACATCTGGACATAAAAGAACAGGATTGGCGATGGGCAAACGAAGTGATTGTGCACCTTTAAGGGAAGTCACGTGATGCACGTTCGGTCTGATTGATTATGCAAATGAGATGACGCCGAAAACTAGTGTATATAGTCTTGAATGTCATGACGCCCTGTCATGGCGGTCTCTACGATTTCACCATTTCCGGAAGTGTGTCGACGAATAGAGATCTGTCATGGTCGGTAGATGGCAATACTCTGACTAATTACATTGGTATCCCTTCAGTGGTGTTGGGAACCCTGATGGTCAGCTCTTTAAATGAAGTCCTGTCAGGTGGTTGTCCTTACATGTTATTGACATAGACGTTTTCGCTCTAAATGCTGAACGAGTATTGTTGGTCTCTAGGCACAGATGAGACATACATGTAGATGAGCCTCGAACAAGGAATACCTCTTCAAAACAGTTTGACACCAGTTTGTGTACAGGCTATCAACTGCTATAATAACTTCAAAAAGTTCGGTAAGTACACATTTCGTATGACGAATACTGTTACATGACAACCAGTTTGACCAAAATATTACACAGATAGCTGGTAGTTTGAATGTTTTAGCAGATAAGTTCGTATAATCCCCTATGGCAATGCCTTAACACGGGACAAATACACGGATGTTTTTTCAACACAGAACCTTGAGGCTTGATTTATACCAGTTTATACCGGTTAACAGGGAGATTTTTCACTCGCTATAGCATGTCGGTGTTTTTGAGTTGTATATCCGTGTTTGAAAGTTGTTTGTCAGTGTTTGTAAGTTGTTTGTCCGTGGTTATGCGCTGTAGGCCAGATAGCCTTTAGCCTCTATGCCTATGCCTATGGCTATGCTTTATCGGGTTTGGATCTATGTTTTTGAACCTACGTAAATGTATAGACTAGGAGAGGCCTACACCTAATCAAATGGTCCACAACCTATGGGACATATAAGAATAGGTACTATTGTACATGCGCAATTACTTATTTAATTGACGTCACATGAAGGGATTACATTACATACGCGCAAGTTCAATACAAGGTCTAACCAAAGCACTATCTGCTTGAACAACTCACTTCGTGTACAAAATTACAGCGCGTACCATGACGTCATACAGGGTGCGCGTGCTTGCAACAAACAAACGTGTCCAGACACGTCTCGAGTACGGGTTTTTGTAACAGACACCAAAGGGTTAATTCCAAAATGGGCACTCTGTTCGAAAAACGAGGCTATAGGCTCTGATATAACATAGTCCTATATGTAATCTACATTTCGTATACATTACTTCAGACAAAACGGTCTCCGTTGAATTTATAAGCCTTTTGTTATACTATAACACCACATTTTCGTCATGTCGTCATAGTCAAACAAATAACGGGTCGGTTCCTTGGCGAAGCCTCGGCATCCGGATCAAGCAATCTCGTGAGTAGCCTATTCAAATGGTGTTCGGTGTATGTTATTTTATTCAAAAAGTGGTCGCGTACCTTTACGATAAAACGGCCTATGTTTTAACATGGGATAAAAATGGCCTATGCTTTAACAGCGATAAAAACCCCAAAAGTGGTCGGATACCTTTGCGATAAAACGACCTATGCTTTAACATGGGATAAAAATGGCCTATGCTTTAACAGCGATAAAAACCCAAAAAGTGGTCGGATACCTTTGCGATAAAACGACCTATGCTTTAACATGGGGTTAAAATTCGAAAAGTGGTCGGATACCTTTGCGATAAAATTCCCTATACTTTAACATGGGATCGGAAATACTTTTCCAAGCTCATTTGCAAAACTAGCCACGCCCACAATGCCCAGCTCGATCGTAATTGCACTTCCACCAGAGGGCGATAAAGACCTCACGTGACACTATCGCCACCCCTTATTTATAACCTCGGGCCCTGCAGCAAAATAACCTTGATATAACCACAGCAGCCGGCGGGCAGCCTCACGTCACGTCAAAGGTAGTCTATCGGTTGAGTTAATATTGTGTAAAGCGCTTTGAGCTAGCAGTCTTGGGGTCTGTTTACTTCGCTATATAAGAACTTACCTTTACTTTTTTATTGCCGACATCTTTTCGGTTGATCTCCTCAATTTCGTGAATGAAATTCGCCATGGCGTTGCTTTGTTTTCGTTAGTTTCTATATATGCAAGTTGAACTTCGAGGAGTTAATTGCTACGAGTAGCAAGGAGTCAACTGACGTCAAAAAGTGAGTAGACCTTAATCTTTTAGATGCATAGGCGGCATAGCCATAGAGTAGCTTGCGTATGAATGAATGAACGTTTATTCAACAACAACAACAACATAATACATGCACAGTATGGTTTGCTGCTGCTGCTGCTGAAAGGACATAGCTGAAGTCATAGACTTATGTGTTGCTATGCCCTACTCGAACTATGAAAACTGAATAAATACAACAGGAATTATAAATAAATCACACAATAATATTCACAACTCATATAATTTTATAGACTGTTTACTATAGTGCTTGTGTTACTATTACATGGGTTTAACAAAACGTCACCTTCAATTAACAATTCACAAATATGTAGAAAGTAATGACAAGTTGATTGCTTTTTTAAATTGTGTTAAACTTGGAAACCGAGTCAATTTATTTGGTAAATTGTTCCACGTTTTTATACCCTTGACGGTGATTGACAGCAGTCGGAGGGTGGTGTTTGTCTTTTTAACATAGAACAGTTTGCTTTGTCTTGTATCATGTATGTGTATAGCTGCGGTTGGTTCAAATAATGCTTGAACACGACCATTTAAAGAATGGTTGTTTGCTTTATAAAGTATGATCATAGTCTTGTATTTAACTAAATCATGAAATTTAAGCATGTTTGAGAGATGGAAAAATACAGATGTATGATCATGATAATTAAGATTATAAATAATCCGTATAGCTTTTTTCTGTAACATAAATAGTTTTCTGAGTCTAGATTGATAAGTATTTCCCCAGATCTCACAGCAATATGACATATGTGGTTCAACAAGTGAATTATATAATGTGTGTAACGCTTGACAATCAAGAACATGCCTAGTTTTATACAAAACTGCTATGTTTTTTGATACTTTTGATTCAACCATTTTTATGTGTTCTCTCCATGTTACGTTTTCGTCAATGGTTACTCCAAGGAATTTATAATATGATACCTGCTCAATGTTTTTCCCATTCAACACTATATTCACACCTGTTCTAGGTTGCTTTTTATTGTTGAACATTATAAAATGTGTTTTGTTCACATTAAGTGATAATTTGTTCGCTCGAAACCACAGGTCTAGTTTTTTTAGTTCGTTGTTAATAACAGTGCTTATTTCATCTGTGTTACTAGCGGAATAAAAAATGTTTGTATCATCAGCAAACAAAATAATGTCAAGCAATTTTGAGACTTCACACATGTCATTTATGTACAGAATAAATAATAACGGGCCAAGGATTGAACCTTGCGGGACTCCACACTTGATTCCCTTTTGTTCTGAGTTACTGTTGTTATAGCATACATATTGTCTACGGTTGGTTAAGTAGCTTTTTATCTGGCTCAGACCCCTGATTCCGTAGCATTGCAATTTACTTAGCAGTATGTTGTGGTCAACAGTGTCAAAGGCTTTTTTTAGGTCGATAAAGACCTCAATCGTGCTTTGGCATTTATCCATTGCGGATGTAATTTTTTCGACAAATTCTGTTAAAGCTAGTGAAGTTGAGTGATTACTTCTGAAGCCATACTGCCCATCTGTCAATATGTGTTGTGTTTCAATGAAAGACCTTAGCCTTTTGTTGAATATTTTTTCAAGTATTTTTGAAAATTGGGATAAGAGAGATATAGGTCTATAATTAGAAAACTGAAAACGATCTCCTGACTTAAATATAGGAATGACTTTTGCTAATTTCATTTCATTTGGAAATGATCCGCTGATCAAAGATCTGTTAAAAATGTGGATTAGCGGTTGTACAATTTACTTTATTACATGCTTAACTGTTTTCATGCTGATTTCATCAGGTCCGTATGAAGTTTTACTTTTGCACCCAGACACAATTTCGAGTACTTCTTGCTCAGTAACGGGGGGCATATACATTGATTGTGATACAGTACGTTTTACAAAGTCGGTTGGCTTTGTTCCCGGGCAGGGTTCTATGAGGTTGGATAATTTAGTACCTATATCGACGAAGAAATTGTTAAAATGATTAGCTATTTCTTTATTTTATAATACTACTATGTTATCGCCAACATGAAACTTGGTCAAATATGTGGTATCAGATTTTCTTTTACCTATTATCCTGTTAAGAGTTTTCCAACTTGCCCTTATATTAGTCTTATAATCGTCGAGTTTTTTTCTGTAATATTTTTTCTTTTCTAGACGTAATAATTTTGTTAACTTGTTTTTGTAATTTTTGTAGCGGATTTCTGTTAATTCTGTCCTATTTTTTAGAAACGCTAAGTACATGTTATTCTTCTTTATGCAAACGTTTTTTAGCCCTCTTGATAACCAAGGTTTATCATTCTTTTTTGTCTCTCCTGAATACGTTGTAGTTTTTACAGGATAGGCATCGTTATAAGTATTATTTAGTATTTGCATAAAGCGCGAGAATGCTAAATCAGGGTTTGACTCGTTCATTACAGTGTCCCAGTTTGCATAATTTAAATCGTGCTTAAATTTGTTTAATGAGTCCTCATCTAACGTCATGTTATATTTATATGTTGGATCATCGTTAATAACCGCATAAGTGCTGTTGTCACACAGGACGAAAATTGGCATATGGTCTGTAGCATCGCTTAAAACAATGCCGCACATTTTGTTTCTACACAGTTCAGAACAGAAAATGTTATATATTATACTAGCAGTCGTGCTTGTTACTCGTGTGGGCCTGGTGATCAAGGGATATAATCCAGAGCTGAACATTTGATCAATGAAATATTTGGTCCACTTTTCGGGAAATCGTCTCATGTGTACTTACTAATGAATCCCTTGGCTGTATTTCTGATGTTTTCAAGTATCAACTACTTCATTACCATAACCAAGTACTACCTGTTAAGATTTTAATGTCCAATGTCACACACACAAAAGTTATAGCCGTTTTTAGCTAAGGGTTATTTTGCCCCACTGGTGGGGAAAACTAGTAATTTAAATGAAAATTAATGTAATTTTAACCATGTGCTTTCTATAGTTTTCGTTTAGTTTCCAGTCATCGTTTTTATTCCAATACAGTTTCTCCCACACGAACATGACCCAGAATTACCTGTCTGGAAACCGAATGCAAGAAGTCGGTGGCAATGTTGGACAGTGTGTCGCACCAGAGCTAGAAGTCGGGGACAGTGTTAGACAGTGTGTCACACTAGTGCAAGAAGTCGGTAGCAATGTTGGACAGTGTGTCGCACCAGAGCCAGAAGTCGGGGACAGTGTTAGACAGTGTGTCACACTAGTGCAAGAAGTCGGTAGCAATGTTGGACAGTGTGTCGTACCAGTGCAAGAAGTCGGGGGCAATGTTGGACAGTGT
This sequence comes from Escarpia spicata, assembly GCA_963995525.1. Classification (NCBI taxonomy): domain Eukaryota; kingdom Metazoa; phylum Annelida; class Polychaeta; order Sabellida; family Siboglinidae; genus Escarpia; species Escarpia spicata. The sequence continues at coordinate 23,065,416 of OZ023206.1, read as the reverse complement.
ATCGTACCAGTGCAAGAAGTCGGTAGCAATGTTGGACAGTGTGTCGTACCAGTGCAAGAAGTCGGTGGCAATGTTGGACAGTGTGTCGTACCAGTGCAAGAAGTCGGTGGCAATGTTGGACAGTGTGTCGCACCAGTGCAAGAAGTCGGTGGCAATGTTGGACAGTGTGTCGTACCAGTGCAAGAAGTCGGTGGCAATGTTGGACAGTGTGTCGCACCAGAGCTAGAAGTCGGGGACAGTGTTGGACAGTGTGTCACACTAGTGCAAGAAGTCGGTAGCAATGTTGGACAGTGTGTCGTACCAGTGCAAGAAGTCGGGGGCAATGTTGGACAGTGTGTCGCACCAGAGCTAGAAGTCGGGGACAGTGTTAGACAGTGTGTCACACTAGTGCAAGAAGTCGGTAGCAATGTTGGACAGTGTGTCGTACCAGTGCAAGAAGTCGGGGGCAATGTTGGACAGTGTATCGTACCAGTGCAAGAAGTCGGTAGCAATGTTGGACAGTGTGTCGTACCAGTGCAAGAAGTCGGGGACAGTGTTGGACAGTGTGTCGCACCAGAGCTAGAAGTCGGGGACAGTGTTGGACAGTGTGTCACACTAGTGCAAGAAGTCGGTAGCAATGTTGGACAGTGTGTCGTACCAGTGCAAGAAGTCGGTAGCAATGTTGGACAGTGTGTCGTACCAGTGCAAGAAGTCGGGGGCAATGTTGGACAGTGTGTCGCACCAGAGCTAGAAGTCGGGGACAGTGTTGGACAGTGTGTCACACTAGTGCAAGAAGTCGGTAGCAATGTTGGACAGTGTGTCGTACCAGTGCAAGAAGTCGGGGGCAATGTTGGACAGTGTATCGTACCAGTGCAAGAAGTCGGTAGCAATGTTGGACAGTGTGTCGTACCAGTGCAAGAAGTCGGTAGCAATGTTGGACAGTGTGTCGTACCAGTGCAAGAAGTCGGGGGCAATGTTGGACAGTGTGTCGTACCAGTGCAAGAAGTCGGTAGCAATGTTGGACAGTGTGTCGTACCAGTGCAAGAAGTCGGTAGCAATGTTGGACAGTGTGTCGTACCAGTGCAAGAAGTCGGTGGCAATGTTGGACAGTGTGTCGCACCAGAGCTAGAAGTCGGGGACAGTGTTAGACAGTGTGTCACACTAGTGCAAGAAGTCGGTAGCAATGTTGGACAGTGTGTCGTACCAGTGCAAGAAGTCGGGGGCAATGTTGGACAGTGTATCGTACCAGTGCAAGAAGTCGGTAGCAATGTTGGACAGTGTGTCGTATCAGTGCAAGAAGTCGGTAGCAATGTTGGACAGTGTGTCGTACCAGTGCAAGAAGTCGGGGGCAATGTTGGACAGTGTGTTGTACCAGTGCAAGAAGTCGGTAGCAATGTTGGACAGTGTGTCGTACCAGTGCAAGAAGTCGGTAGCAATGTTGGACAGTGTGTCGTACCAGTGCAAGAAGTCGGTGGCAATGTTGGACAGTGTGTCGCACCAGAGCTAGAAGTCGGGGACAGTGTTAGACAGTGTGTCACACTAGTGCAAGAAGTCGGTAGCAATGTTGGACAGTGTGTCGTACCAGTGCAAGAAGTCGGGGGCAATGTTGGACAGTGTATCGTACCAGTGCAAGAAGTCGGTAGCAATGTTGGACAGTGTGTCGTACCAGTGCAAGAAGTCGGGGACAGTGTTGGACAGTGTGTCGCACCAGAGCTAGAAGTCGGGGACAGTGTTGGACAGTGTGTCACACTAGTGCAAGAAGTCGGGGGCAATGTTGGACAGTGTGTCGTACCAGTGCAAGAAGTCGGTAGCAATGTTGGACAGTGTGTCGTACCAGTGCAAGAAGTCGGGGGCAATGTTGGACAGTGTGTCGCACCAGAGCTAGAAGTCGGGGACAGTGTTGGACAGTGTGTCACACTAGTGCAAGAAGTCGGTAGCAATGTTGGACAGTGTGTCGTACCAGTGCAAGAAGTCGGGGGCAATGTTGGACAGTGTATCGTACCAGTGCAAGAAGTCGGTAGCAATGTTGGACAGTGTGTCGTACCAGTGCAAGAAGTCGGTAGCAATGTTGGACAGTGTGTCGTACCAGTGCAAGAAGTCGGGGGCAATGTTGGACAGTGTGTCGTACCAGTGCAAGAAGTCGGGGGCAATGTTGGACAGTGTGTCGTACCAGTGCAAGAAGTCGGTAGCAATGTTGGACAGTGTGTCGTACCAGTGCAAGAAGTCGGGGGCAATGTTGGACAGTGTGTCGTACCAGTGCAAGAAGTCGGGGGCAATGTTGGACAGTGTGTCGTACCAGTGCAAGAAGTCGGGGGCAATGTTGGACAGTGTGTCGTACCAGTGCAAGAAGTCGGGGGCAATGTTGGACAGTGTGTCGTACCAGTGCAAGAAGTCGGGGGCAATGTTGGACAGTGTGTCGTACCAGTGCAAGAAGTCGGGGGCAATGTTGGACAGTGTGTCGTACCAGTGCAAGAAGTCGGGGGCAATGTTGGACAGTGTGTCGTACCAGTGCAAGAAGTCGGGGGCAATGTTGGACAGTGTGTCGTACCAGTGCAAGAAGTCGGGGGCAATGTTGGACAGTGTGTCGTACCAGTGCAAGAAGTCGGGGGCAATGTTGGACAGTGTGTCGTACCAGTGCAAGAAGTCGGGGGCAATGTTGGACAGTGTGTCGTACCAGTGCAAGAAGTCGGGGGCAATGTTGGACAGTGTGTCGTACCAGTGCAAGAAGTCGGGGGCAATGTTGGACAGTGTGTCGTACCAGTGCAAGAAGTCGGTAGCAATGTTGGACAGTGTGTCGTACCAGTGCAAGAAGTCGGTAGCAATGTTGGACAGTGTGTCGTACCAGTGCAAGAAGTCGGGGGCAATGTTGGACAGTGTGTCGTACCAGTGCAAGAAGTCGGGGGCAATGTTGGACAGTGTGTCGTACCAGTGCAAGAAGTCGGGGGCAATGTTGGACAGTGTGTCGTACCAGTGCAAGAAGTCGGGGGCAATGTTGGACAGTGTGTCGTACCAGTGCAAGAAGTCGGGGGCAATGTTGGACAGTGTATCGTACCAGTGCAAGAAGTCGGGGGCAATGTTGGACAGTGTATCGTACCAGTGCAAGAAGTCGGGGGCAATGTTGGACAATGTGTCGCACCAGTGCAAGAAGCCGAGGGCAATGTTGGACAGTGTGTTGCACCAGCGCAAGAATTCGGTGTCTCGAGCGACACACCGACCGTCTTACTCAGCCTTGGAGCCGCACAGGAAGAAGGCCGTGAAGCCGGATTCCTATGCACTTCAACTACCGTCCGCTACGGGACACAGGAAACTTGAGTCAACTTAGACACACGATTTTAGCGCACTTTACACTGTCAGTGCTGTGCACACGTAATCGAGATCAATGTCGAATAGAGTGGACACTGAAACTATTGTGTACGTAAACCGTAGAACCACCGCGTCGATTGTGCATCGCACAGACATTTTCATGACAATCACATATTGTTGCTGTTCACACAAGTGCCATCGTTGTGTTTTGGATGTAATATATTCGTGTATTTTATTGTTAAATGGGACATTTGTCTATTTTTACTATGACGATATAATGCAATATGAGTGTAAGACCAGGATATGATATGACATGGATGTGAAGAAAATGTGTGGATTTTATGTAATGTTTTATTTGTTATCTGAATATTAAACTTGTGTTGTGACTTTACTTAACGAATATAATTTGCATGAGAAATTTGTAATGAAGTGTTGCGTTTTATTTACGCAATGTAATTTTGAGTTGCCCCTCTACAGTCGATATGCAGTTTATGCCTTGTGAAGATTTAAGTTTTGTGGCAAGGGTATACCTTTATTTTATTTTCATATTTTGTATATAGGCTGGTAGTTATGAAGACTACGATATTTTCATTTGTTATGATTTTAGAGTCCAGACTTGAGCCATTTTGGAAATGGGCTTTGTTAGACAATGTCTACTTTGACCACCCAAATGAATCACAAACTTCGCTACTGTCTAAGTAGACATGTGCTGTGATCATAATATGTGCACCACCATTCAGAGCGTGAATAAAGAAATCAAAACATAGTTGCATGCACGATCAGCGTCATGCGTGGGCTGCTATGCTGCGTTCCATTTGGATCGTTTATATCATAAACAAACTAAACTTGGCGAACTCAAAAGTTCACGACCAGCCCGAGTTTACGACTGGTAAATTTATGTATAAATATGAGTATGTAATAATTATCATATTTAAATCATACAAAATTATATTTCATGTTTGAGTAAAATTAAAGCACTAACGTTTCGAAATATTATACTTATTTAAATAATAAAATAACTCGGGTTGGTTTTTGACTCAGTAATATTTCTCAGAAGCACATTTAGAAAACACGCTGTCACGTATACATGTAGGACGTACATGTCAAAGTAGAATCACATATAGGTGACCTAGTTCGGTGTACCTGTTACCTGAACTATGACTATTTTATACTCCAGTACCCAGAAATATCACAGAATTAAACCACGAAACTCACCGACATGTTAACGTGCACTGCAGTTGTCTTGCGGTACTGCGTTTGGGTATGATACAATATCCAAGTATTGGTAATCCCGACATTTAAACTGCCTGATTGGCTCACACCGTGACAGCCCACGAAGGTCAGCTGTTTGCAACTATGTTCGGTGTGCTGACACGCAGCTCAACCGTGACGCGACTCGGATAAGCCATGTGAAAGAACTATGTATCGTATTGCGTGTCGACAGAAGCATTCTGCGACTGCAGCGAGGCGGTGCATGCATGTAACTGCCACACACCGCTACCATTGTTCAAAATTGAGTATATATTCCCGTCTATGTCTATAGGTATGTCTATATATTAATTGACAAAAACCCGAATGTCATTACGCCAATATGGGGGTGCCGAGGTGGGGTGAATGTGCGAAACACTACAGGGAGTTTACATGTGTCTGCCCAGTCTAGTTTTTGAAAGTGTCCACCGTCGCTGCAGACACAACTGTTTCAGATAGTCCGTCCCAGTGCTTTACGGTTCTCTTGTAAAAGCGGTTGGGGTAAACCTGAGTCGTGGCCGGCCCCTGAATCAATCGTTCACTGTGGCCATGCGTGTTGTCAGTTGAATGAACAATGTGGCTCGGCAAAGTAAGGGCTGTTCGTGTAAATATTTATATCTAGGGTCCCAAGCGGCGTTCGTGTAGTTTAGGTTAAAGCGAGCTAGGGCAAAGTATGCAGACTGTTTGGTTTTCTCTGAACAGTTAAACATATTTCTTCTGGTGAAGCCCAATACACGGTTCGATTAGGCAGACAGGTGGGAGATGTGAATGTTTCACCTGAGGTCGTCAGACAACTCCACTCCTAAGTATGGGTGGTGGTCGTGGACAATCCCCGGACTGTCTCCATAGATGGAACACTGGGACTGGTGGACAGTTTTCTTCTTAGTGATATGCATAACTGAACATTTATTGATGTTAAAATGCATCTGCCAAGTTCCAGACCAATCCATCAGTATTGTCATTGATTGATAATCCTGTAGAGATTGCAGTCATCAGCAAGAAGCCGGATGTTAGAGGTGACGCCCTCTCATATGTCGTTGACTTTCTGCTTTCTGCCAGAAAGCCAGTTTGAAATCCAGTAATACTGGAGCTTTTTCATGCGGTTCTGTTGGTTCATGTCGGTCCAGTGAATACTGAATGAACTGTCACTGTACTATAGCATTGTGTCTTTCACAAGGTAGCAATAAATACGCGCTAGTCGCTCACGTATTCGCGCAATGGCTACTTTGCAGAACGCACCAATATTTCAAAACTAGTCACCAGATTGGGCCGAAATTGAGGGGTATCAGGTTTGGTTGGATTTCTCTGAAAAAACCTACAAAGAAGCCAATCACATAAAACCGTATTTAAAAGCTTTCGAACACAAATATCACCAAGTGGATATATCTAAATATTGTTATAAATATATATATCACAAAGTTAAGTAAGGATATATATATATATGCATATAATATATGTATAGGTGTATATATATATATATGTTATATATATATATATATATACACACACCTGTATATATTTATATATATATATACACACCTGTATATATTTATATATACACCTGTATATATGTATATATATATATAACCATAAAGTTTCAAGAAGAAGTTGGTGAGAAGTCGGTTGAAGTGGGCAAGACATGTGGAGCGAATGGGAGAAAAACGGCAAAGAAAGCAGATGCCCGAAGAGTGGAGGAAAAAAGAAGATGAGGGCGACCGAGACTGAGGTGGAAAGACTGCATGAAGAAAAGCATTGAGGGTTGGAAAGGGGAATGGAGAAAAAGAGCAAAAGACCGAGGGGAATGGAGAAGGGTGGTAGAGAAGGTAGTACAAGCACAATGAGGAGGTAGAAAAAGAAAAGAAAAACGTCGACGTATCCAAGCCAGCCTCACTCCTGAAGACAGGGAACGAGGGAAACAACATTTTGATCTCGTGACATATGCAATAGATATCAGAGCGAACGAAAAGAAACAACTACACCTGACGCATGCGCTGATCCCCAGCCCGTCGGAACCGGGGGTAGATTGGAGGTTTCAGCCCTCCAATAGGTGGGGGGTTGGAGATTGGATTATAGCCCCCAATATTTAAGAAAGGTTGGTGGATTTTTGGATGCAATTTGATTTTTTGGCCAGTCTTGAGGGGTACAAATTGAGGTTTTTGAGAGCCTAAATGTTGTTGTTTTGGAGAGCCTCCAAGTTGTTTTTTGTAAAACTCAGGGGTGTGTGCAAATCGAGGATTGCCTCAGCACCCCCCACCACCAATATTCACCACGTTCTAACACCAGTGATATAGACCTATAAACCTTGCGTTATTCTGATAAAACATAAACCGCCGCCTTTCTATCTGTAGCGGAACTTTAACAATACGGCGCTGTCTGTGGGAAGGAGTAGCAAAGAACAAATATTATTGGAAATGTTTTGGGCTTGGATTGGTTATGTTGAATTATTATTAATTATTATTATTAATTAATTATGGCAGTTTGGTTATTCTCAAAATTGCGCATTTTTTCGAAATAGCAAGTTATCGGAAAATGAGCTCGGATAATGTCCTGCTGTAGTTGAGATATCACACGAAGCTGTGCTGAGTGCACGTAGAGCTGAATCTAGCATTTTATGTGCCACACATCCACCTAAAATGATTCACCCTTATAGCAAAATCTTGTTATCGTTTGCATATGAAAAAAGTAACAATAAGAAACTATTTGCAGGGACTGTCATTTGTTGTCACTTAAAATGAAGCAAATAACACAAAATGGTGGAACACATCTAGTGACAATGCAAGAAAATACACGTTTCCAACACAAAATACTGTATCAAATCGACTAGAATTTGTTTGAAGTGGATCTTGTACTCAGATCCACGCAGAGCGCCAGCCACGTACCGTTGTATGTGGGTTGATGCCGCTGTCGCGCTTACATTTATCCGGGCGTTAAATAATATCCGGGTAACGTTTCTGCGCGTGCGCGTATCTAGGGGAATGTATTTAGCACCAGCTACGACTGTCGCGTTTTCATTTATCCGGGCGTTATGTATGTTTATATATCTATATATATATATATATACATAAATTATAAAAATTTTGCTTTCCACAGACATAAACAATTTCTGTCGTAAAACAGTTTCCTCTCCACGCACACGTCACGTGACTTACTCTTATACTTGGTCACAAATCTGAAACAGCAAATTATAATTATGTACTCTAACTATAACGCTCGTATTACGACAACAAACGAAACATAGTGGATATTATTTATCACTACGTGATCTACTGGTGCCAAATATTATGCCTTACATATGCACATAAACATCACCCGGATAAAATGTAACGCTCGGATAAATGTAAGCGCGACACAGTAATCGGAACTTGTTTCTGTTCACATAACAGCAATGCGTGTGTTCTGTCGTGAACACAAAGCATCGTCCATACAATGAAAGTTCGTAAGCGCGAATATTATTGCTGTCTGCAGCAATAATTGTCCGTGTTGCAAATCCCACGGGACGCTCGGTACTATCTTCCGTGACGTGCGAGAGCACAACGCCGAGTTCGTAGTTCGATGCATCGCTCTGGAGTAGTATTAATAATATGTTGCCTAAACGGATTACAGTGCACCAACATACATTTCGTGGACATGAGTTCCTTTGGAAACTGTGTACAGGGACACGCGGTATATCTTGTACGATGAATAGGCGTCGCTCAGGTCCAGCTTGCCGAATTATTTACCACCTGTCAGTTTCTAAAATAGGTCATCCAATGTTTGGTTCAAGTACGATTCTAGGTGGGACACTCTGTTCACTGTCAGTTTGTAGTCTCCGCACACCTGAACCTTGTCATCAGTTTTGAGGACCCAGTTGGGGTAAAGCACTGGCTCAATCACGTTCGTCTGCACCAGTCTGTCCAGTTCTTCGTCCATCTTCTCCATCAACGCATACGGAACTGATCTCGTTTTGAGCAACTTTGGTGATTGGCTGCTGTAAAGGTAGACCTTCCCCGTGGTTCCCTTTAGCTACCACTGACAAAGATGCCCCTGCTGCATACTTTATGCCAGTCCAGCCTGATATGCTTTAACCACTGTAGACCAAACAATTAATGCAGACTTGTCTGAGATTGTACACCACAATTAACGGTAAATGATACACCAGTTGGTCTGTCGCCATGATATTACCAGCCTGCCCAACATTCTGATTGTCGTACGTTTTCAAGACAATACTGGCCGGTTGCAGTGGAAGGTGACTCAAATGGTTGCGACACGAGCTATCTGGCAACAATGGAATATGAATATGGTGCTGCATATGTCCTGCTGAATGCCAACATTGGTGCCGTCAACGCACACGGGCACCTTGGTGTAACTGCTTTCGAGTGCGTCCACGGCGTACGTGCTATATACAGTGACACATCGCGTTACAGTCACCTCGGTAATACAGCAACCTGGCAATTAAGGTCACCCCAGGATAGTCCAAAATTATTTGTGACGGAAAAATAACCTCGTTAATTAATACGGTCACCTCGCCGTTCACGTCACTTTTGCCAGGTACCGAGGGTGACCTTTTTAGCGAGGTTCCACTGTACTGCGAGGTGGTAATCCTCTTCGTAGAATGCTTAAATTTCTTCAGTCACGGAACCTACACGTGACTTGCCATTATGCACACTTTTGATTTTGCGACATGGCCTGTTTTGTCACCAACGAAAGCAAGTCTGTGCCATAAACTTACATGCTTACAGAGCATATTTCCCACAACAACGCCAGTATTGTGGCCGTGTAGCCTGTTGATGCTGCCGCCCGTTGCTTCTTCGGTTTTTTAGAGTAGGCCTACATCCCCTCACTAGGATTTTGAGCTTTTCACTCGATTAACGCTTGCGCAGGATTCTGTGCAGAAAGTGGCGCCTCCTGGCGAATGGAACTAACGAACAACGTTCTCTGTAACAAACAGCTTAGGTATGGAATACAGCAGCCGGACCCAAGAGCCACGGGGGGGGGGGGGGGGGGGGGGGGGGCGATGGCGCACGTGCCCCAGACCTTTATAATGTTGCGTACCCCCAGGCCTTTTTGAATGGCCACCGTTACGTGCTCCCTAGACCTTTGAAATAAGCTCCCGTTTATGTTACAATAAGGTAAAGTTACGGCGCCGAAAATATTTTCAACAGCACCGCCCTCCGTCTTCCGCTGTCATAATCAGACCGACAGCGCTATAGCGGAGTCGTGCTGAAGTCTGGCTCAAACCACCGGATATGAATTTGCCTTGGCGACCAGTGAAGGTATTTGCCCCCCCCCCCCCCCATAGGCGTATCTAGGGGGTGGGGGCCTTGGAATTGTTTGTATGGGCCCCCGTGACCGTGCCCCCAGAACCTTTTTAATGTGCCCCCGTGACTGAAGTTAAGTTACAGCGGCCAAGCAAGGTACACCACCCCACCCCACCTCCATCCCCGCCACCACCCGCTTCTTCCGATGTCACCAATGGAGCCGAGAGGCAGCGGAGAAGCTGAAGTTACGGCGTCGCAGGAGCAAACAAATGTCTACTCCATTTGCTTCGGCCGCCAGTGGAGGTTTTTATGCACCCAGGACTACCCTCTCTGGACACGCCCGTGCCTCCCAGACTACCGTCTCTGGATCCGTCCCTGCTTAGTATCATACATCTTACTAGAACCGCTCCACGTCAGCTGACTAAATTTAGCCCGCGGGCCAGTTTTTGCAGATCGCTGGAACTAGCGTGCATATAGGATCTATCAATCCTCGAGCAAGAACATGTTGTGCTCGTCGTCAGCTTTGACATGATGTCCAGGGGCAGATTAAGTGTTACTGGGGCCCTGGGGCAAGTTTTGATTATGAGTCCCCCATCGAACGCTAAGACCAAGACGTACATTTTAATGCATTAAATACAAGCTAGGACGGGAACGATATATTTTATACAACACTTTTCTGAGGTAGTAAAATTGATTGGGCCAGTGATGGCTACAAAACCGTGATTGGGCCAATGATGGTTTGTTATTGGATTTCCATTGAAAAAAACAATATTGGCCCAACAATGGTTGTCATTGGTTTGCCATTAAAAAACAAAGCAAATACGAGCAGTGGTCCTTGCTCATGAGGGACACCAAGGCATTGTGCGCACCAAGGCCAGGTTGAGGGGGAAAGTGTGGTGGCCCAGAATGGACAGGGACGTCGAAGCTCTTGTCAAGGGCTGTTATCCATGCCAATTGGTGGGTGGCCGACCACGTCCCGAACCAATAAGGTCGACACCACTGCCACAGGGGCCATGGGATGACACCGCAATTGATCTCTGTGGACCAGTGCCAAACGGAGAAAGTCTTCTGGTGGTCGTCGACTATTTCTCCAGGTGGCCAGAAGTAGTGTGGATGCGCAACACGAATGCGCAGAACATTGTGAAGTGCTTGTTCGCCACACATGATCTGCCATTCAACGTGAGGAGTGACAACGGACCACAGTTTGTTGCTGCAGAATTTGAAGGATTTCTCGAGTATCTAGGGATACAGCAATCGAAAGGCGTCCGTGCTGGCCATAGAGCAACGGGGAAGACAAGAAGAACGGTTTAACTCTACTCTGATGAAGGCCACCAAGATTGCAGGGGTAGAGAAGAAGGACTGGAAGAGAGAACTGCAGAATTTCCTGTTCCAGTAACGGACCACACCACACACAGTCACAGATATGAGTCATGCAGCGGAGATGCTGATGGGATATAAACTGAGGAACAAGTTCCCGAAATGCAGATGAGAGCAGAGCCCATGAATGAGTTGCAGTGGCAAATTCGGGAAAGAGATGCAGGAGAAAAAGACAGGAGAAAGAGTATGCAGACAAGAAGAGAGGTGCTGAAGTCAGCGACAACGAGGTTGGCAACCGAGTGATACTCAGACAAAACAAACAGAACAAGCTAAGCACACCGTACGAGGCAGAGCCGTATGACGTCGTGAACCGTGAAGGCAATGCTGTGACTATCCAGAGAGGAGACGGGCAGCGAAAGATGAGAAACATTGCACATACGATGAAGCTGAATAGAAGCCCGGAGATGGACGAGGAACGTGCAGTGGCGGCCGTTGTCGTCGACACAGATGTCGGAGATGATATGAGGAAGATGTGCTGACGGAGGGAGCGAAGCCAGTCTTACCGGTGATGCATGACACGCTTGCTGTGCCGTCCGCGCGCCCAGTGCGTGCCAGGGTGGAACCAGCGTGGACGAAAGACTATGAGAAGAAATAGACTGTGTTGTGTTGGCACCTGCCAGATCAATGGGCATAATAAACCCTACTAGCCAGGGGAGTACAAAGGCACTCAGGGAAATGTTGCACAAAATAATCGTTAAACAGTTTCAGAGACAACGTGAAAACGATGACTCTTTGGAGTAAAACAAAAGGGCGATGTAGTGTGTTCCCGTTTCCGGCTACCCGTTTAACGTGCTGTCTTTTCCCTCTATTTAATTTAATTTAAGCCGGGTTATTGTTTTGAAGTATGCTGGTGAATAAAGTTGTCGTTTGTCGTTTCTGCGTATTCTAACCCCACGCAACACCACACCGGACAAACAGCAATCGTATTTGCAAACAAACTGTTTGTATTATTTATAAACGTGATTACTAAACAGCCGCAAAGCGAGCGTTTTATATTAGTTCGGATTTTTACAAACTTACTTATTTCGTAATGAAGTCTTTAAATTGTTATATCCATTTATATTTCTTTATTATTTACATTTTAAAACGCACGTATTTTTTATACCTATTGTGTCTACTGGTTTATGTTTTAATACCTGAAAGTAATGCATTCGTACTAGTGATCACATATCCGTTCCGTTTATAAGATATGTCAAAATTTGGGATGGTGACGACAGTTGGTTATACTTGTTATATATATATTTTGTTTTATGTGGATCATGTAAGTAAATTTATTTCCTCATCCACATAATATACAATAGATTTCAAGACAAAAGCAACACAGATGAGGTGGCTACCAGAGAAATTAAAAACTTATCGAGCTGGTAGCCTGTTAAATCAAACTAAATAATTATAGTACTAGTAGTGGTAGTAGTAGTAGTAGTAGTAGTAAAAGCTTTATTTAATGATGGTGACCATGTCACGTTATATCGTGATTTTCAATGGGCCATCTCACACTATATTCTTACATCAACATTTCCACAGCTTTTATAAAATATATAATTCACAACAATAAAAATATAAATAAATTAAATAATAAATTATTAATACGACACTACAAATAAAACAACATCATCAAAAAATGTACCAGTTCTAGAAAGATTGAAGTCGATAATAATAGTAAATAAGAACAAAATGAATGAATTAAAACAATTCACGAAAAGTGCTAACAATTGTATACATCCTTCTTGAGATATTTTTAAAAGACTGTTTTTAATGTCTCTGCACTATTGGCATTCTGTATAGATTCCGGGATAGCGTCCCGTAGTTTCGCACCCCTATAAGCAAATGTGCGCTGGCCTATGGCCAGGTTGTACTTGTGAACACGAATGTTTGTGCAGCTGCGGGTCTGATGATCATGTACACTACTGTTTAATATAAATAGGTCTACAAGGTAGGCCGGGGCTTGCCCATGCATGATATTATACATTACAATGGCAGTGAAGTAACGTATGCGAACATCGATTGTCAACCATCCTAGAGAACGAAATATTGTCACTGTTGAAACTTGTCGCCGGTCTTTCACATTCAAAATTACACGTGCCTACTGCATCATCATCTTATGAACGTTCGACAGCAAAACGTGTCCGCAACTGAATTGATCAGCCATCATTTTCGCGTGTTGGTGTGGCTGACCGTTCTGGTTGGTTTGTTTCGGTTGAACCGCACTCGTTGTAGGGCAATAGTGAAATTTAATATTTTTTCGACAATTATATGTAACTATGATACACCTGTAGCAAGACTATATGCATGGTCAAGCTTAATTTGCTCCGTTTTATTACAAAAAGAGCCAATTAGTAAATGCATACACAATGGTATATGACCACTCCGTTACCGAATGTAATTTAATGTGATGGCGAACGAGTGATGACATTTTTATGACTTTAGCCGGTGCTATATTAGCAGGAATAATTTTCAGACTTGAATTTCAACTTATTTTTGCACATTTACAGCGCTTCATATATATATATCACAATATTCAAAATGGATTCCGAAGTAACGGAGTTGAAAAAAACAGTTATAAACACAGGCGTTAAAATACAATTTTATTAGGAACTTCGAAAAGTAAGCTTAACTGAAAACTCAAAAATAACAATAAACCAACAACCTTAATTAAACATGTTGCCCAAATGAGTTGGTTCAGTGGTCGATACAGATGTCGCAAACAAACGTGCCCTTCTCATAGCCTGCACACTCCAGATGGGCTCATTGACCACAGTACCACACTGAACCCACTTTTCCCCCTCTCCATTTTCTGAATACAGTTCATTGCAGTATAGGCACTGCGTATCACATTTTGATTCTTTCTTGGTTTTTGCGACACTAAAGCTTGCTGACTTTTACAGACTTGTTCTGGGTGCTCCTGGGTACCGGCCGATGAGACGTCAGGTTGAAGAGACGCAGAGCTGTAACATGTAGATTTTCTACTCGAGTAAAACTAGTAGTTTCAGGAAAAAATTACTCAAGTTGAAGTAAAGGTACTTTATAATAATAAATATTATGCCACCGGAGTCGTTCTTTTTGTAGAGCCATTTCCCTTGTATCACGATTTTGCATAACGCGGTCCCTGTACCGTTGCTGCTTCTGGGCGTTTGTGAGCGCCATTATGGGATGTATGCATGAAAATCTGAAATGAAGCAGCCCATGTTATGCTGCATGATACAGATTGTCATTAAAACAGCTCATGGAAACATTCACAATGAGTCTGATGCCATAAAACTTCAGTTCACTTCGGTTAAATTCAGTTAAATTCAGTTAAATATTTCTGAAATATTGGGGTACAAGGTCTGTGAAGTTCAGTCCAGACTAGTGTGATGCTTTTGTTCATAGTTATTATGATTTAAATTAGTGATTGAATATAATCGTAAGCCTGGTTTTGCTATGCATCGTTTTGTCCCTAATCAGAAACATTCCAGCCAATAGGCTACTTCGATGTCATCCTAAAATGACAACATTATAGCTGTCAGATGACTGTTTGGTAAAACATACAAATAGCCATAATACGTCTGTCAAAGGAATGTTGCATATGGCCGGACATAGCTTGTGCCGCACTAATTCCGTCATAAAAAGTACGTCTCATGAAGAATGTATTTTAGATCGTTTTGAAACCGTTATTATACTCCGTTACCACCGCTCACCACTCCGTTACAATAGCCCGTAGTTACTGTTTGTAACCACGCTGTTTAGGGATATACAATGTGCTTTATTTTCTTTAACATAGAAGCTAGCGTCTGAAAGTGATTTGACCAAAAAATCGCATGATATTCAACTGTTTATTGACTATTTATATCAGAATACTAAACTCAGTTACCATGTTTTAAACTCCGTTACCAACATTCACCACTCCGTTACCAACGCTTCATACTCCGTTACGATAATCTATTGCATTTGTTTTCCTTAATTCGGTTAAAAATCAACACAATTATATTACATATGTTAATAATATCACATATTTTGGCATATCAGGTACGCCTGATTACAATATTTCTAGTATCACTTAACAATTGAACTCCGTTACCAATGAGCTAAACTCCATAACCAACAAACTTGGTTATGGAGTTGTGGTAACGGAGTGTAAGTTTTTGTACATAACGCGTGATAGCTGGCGAGCAGTGCGCGATACGGTATTGTTTTATCGCCATCACCTTGGGCTTGGCTTGGAGACCCTTGATCAGCTATAATGTACACGGATCAAATTCGTTGTGTTGTTTTGGTTACTTAGATAATCGCGGTAATGGAGTGGAATTTGGAAAGCATACGGTCGTAAGGTTATGAGATGAAAGGCCAGCATTTCAGACAAAATATATGAAAACGTTTATACATCGTCAGAATGCGAGGGTCCCTTGAGTGTTTTGAAGCGTCGAACAGTCGATCTCTGGCCGCTATCAATATAGCCAGATCGGCGTTAAACCAGGGAGGTTAGATTTGACACGCTTTACTATAATCGGCGCATGTTCATTCAACACAGAAATTTACATTTGTACAAACAGGTCCAGTTTTATTTCAACGTCGTCCGTCATGTCGATCAAAGACCATGGCGCATTAGCAAGTTGCTCTAAAAAACTATGTTCATCAAAGTTTTTAAAATCACGGTAACAGATGGTTTTGTGCACGTTCGTCTTGGCAAAAGACCCATTATGTTTTCGAACGACTCAAGGGGCAGTGATCTGAGAGAACGATGGATGCAACGGAAGATGTCAGTACATTTGTATGGTTGTTTACGCATACACGGTCGATACACGATTTTGATCTCGGGCGTGTGACCTCGTATATAAGTTAATCGAGTCCCAACATGATCAAGTCGTTGTATAATGTGTAGCGTGTGTCTTTCATCAAGTCTACATTGACATCTCCCAACACATAGACGTCCGTTATCAGACATAGGGCGTTTTCAATATTCGAGACAATGTCTCGTTAGTACACTCTTGTATATAAATAACATTACATATATACATGTTAGACGGTTGAGTCAACGTAACAGCTTCAAGTTGACTTGATTTAAATAAAGCTAGAGATAATGTAAGGGAAACTGATAATTAAAAGCCTATTCATTACATATATAGTAATTAGTTTAATTAATGCCAATTTGCTGGGTTTTATGCTTAAACATATTCAATGATGTTGCAAGAACACAGTACTGGTACACACAAAATTGGAAATCAGACTTGAAAGTTCAAATGCATAATTTTGATTCAAAATGCTTACATTTTGAAGGAGGAGGTAACTGTGCATAACTGCTATTGAAGCCGGGATGACTTTCCTCACGGTCAAGAGATGGCAACACTAGTTCATCTCAAAGGTAGTATGTAACATGGACACAAATTAAGGTCAATATGACCAAGACCTCCTGATTAGACTTAACTTGAGAACCAGCAAGATTCATTTATTAGATATGCATGAAATGTGTTCTATTCCATCAAAGTTTGGTGTTCTCTTAAGTAACGATACTAGATTTATCACGCTGGTCGAGGGCAGTAGGTAACATGGACAACAATTTCAGTAGATGAGAACCAGCCAGAAGCTAATGTAACCAAAGAACCTAATAGCTAAACAAAATTTCTGGCAAGGTAATATCCTGCTGCATCATACAGAATAGGCAGTATGGAAGATGGACATTTTCGTAAGAATTTGTTTAATACCTCCAGTTTTGACAACAAGATCAAAACAGACCTTCTTCTGTGCTGGAACCAATTGAAGTAGGAAGACTGTTGGGAGCAGCAGAAAAACTTCAACAATTGATGAAAAAAACTACACCAGTTGATACATTATCCCAGCAACACAGACACAGGTAGGTGGAGATCTTGAAACGCCAACTTAAATTTAGTAAAGGAAGAAAGAACTCAACACTTATCTTCATGAAAAAATGTAATGTTTATTGTAAGGTACAGAGGTCCTAGATCATTTGGCTGCATACAGGAATCAACAAAACACAGTCTAGGGCTTTACTGTCGATTTGATTTGTAGGCCTACAAATAGGCTCCCCCAGTTGCCGGGCGATGTCTTCTCCAAGAATTGCATGAGTGTATTTGGTGGCCCGGAAAAGACCTTGGGGTCCCACTTCAAAGTACCGCACTCCCGGCATTTCTGTATGCACGATCTGAAACAAGTACTCCAGTATTAATATACTATAATACGCCTAGGACTTGTAGGTATTGATTAACAATACCATTGGGGTCGGCATGCTTGATGTGAATATGTATCGTCTATATAATATATGTAAATGAATAAAACTAAAATGTCATTAAGTTGGCCTATTTCAATCTACACTTGTATTGCATTGTTGCTTTGCATAGGAGGACGTGTGTAACAGTGGCATATACTACACTATTAATAAATATTTATAAAAGTAAACTTGTAATGATCAGGCCTGAAGTAATAGTAATATGTAATACTAACAATTACACATATTGAAGTAATAGTAATAGGTTGAACCAAAATGTAATACCAGCAATAGAAATAAGCCAGAATATTTACTTGTCCGCCGGACAAGTGCGTTTTGAAATCTACTTGTCCGTCAAAATTTTAACTTGTCCGAGTGGTCGTGAAGGGGAATCGAAGCTTTGAAAAAAACGTAAAAAGTCTGTCTTATTTTTATGACAACTACGCAATGTTCCTGCTGTTTCGTTGCATGTACACATGAATGACTTGTGATCAAAGACACAATTTGATTTAATCTTCAGATTTTAAAATTGCAAAATTATATTTGCAACTATTTTCCGGTCCATTATTATTCATCACAAATATTAAAAGTAAACACGTTACATGATGTATACCAATATTTTAGTGATGCTGATATGAACGGTTTTATTAATAACAAATAATTATTACGATGATAGGAATGAGACAATTGTTTTCCTTGCTATTTGTTTTGTAATGTTGCAAAAACTGTTTATGTTTAATATGATATATATAATTATATATATAAAACATATAACATTGCTGTAAAATGTTGGCATCAGTTTGTCATTGAAGACGCCACTGAACCAGGAACACGACAATGCAAAGCCAGGAAATGTTGTCACAAAAATCATAATAAACTATAATATAATCTGATAATATTTTGTTAAACCTCTATGAACTTCAATATTAACAAAGTTCTGTGTTTTACAAACGAAGATAATATTCAATTGATCATCAGCAAACAAACGCATAGTTTTTTTCTAAATGTTATATTACCATTTCAATGATGATAAAACAGTTTTAACGGTGCCTGAATTACATTTACCAGGCGGAAAATAATTTATAGATTTAGTTACGTCGTAACGTTGCTGCCGCGCGCAGACCGCCGTAGTTGGCGGAAGCCAACATGTTAACGGCGTTTGGCGCCCTGTCCCCGGCCGCGCGTCTTGCATAATTGGTTTCGAAAACTCGCAATTTATGGTTAAAATAAATGTTACAAAGATACAACAACACTTCTGAAATGTCATTAATATTCCGTTTATCAACCAGCACCGTAGATTTACCGGAGAGCCAGTTACAAGTTTTGAAAATTTTCACCGATCTGGATCGGCTAACGTTCGATGACTTGGAAGACTGCCGAGTCCGCGTGGGTTAGGCATAATAATGATTAAAACTATATAATTATTCAAATAACAGGTAGCGATACAAAGTCTACTATTTCCAAAGTTCATCAAATATGATTCGTGAGCTGAAGCAAGTTGTACGTCGGCCAAACTGAACGATTTACGATTGTGTGAAATACAGCCTCGATCAACGATGGCTGATGTGGAGTCTGTCCTACGCTTATGACAGAGCTAGGTCGGTGCGCTCAGCGCATGACCCTGTTAACGCAGGCACTAAACTCGGTCGAACACTGACGTACAACACACTGGCAGCGGAACGACAAGACGTCAACACACTAACACAATTGGAACGCGCGCGATTGCTAGCGAACTTCATTTACGTTTGAATTTCCTCAAATAAAAAGTTTGCAATGTTGCACGCGTCACTATTTAATGTAAATTTTCACTTGTCCACCGAATAACCATGTAGAGTAATTTTACTTGTCCGGGCCAAAAATCACTTGTCCCGGACAAACGGACAAGTGCTATTTCGAACGCTGAATACTAACAATTACACATATTGAAGTAATAGTAATAGGTTGAACCAAAATGCAATGTAATAGTAATAGTAAATGCTTCAGATATAATGGTAATAGGAAGGAAAGTAAGTAATAGTAATATATTACAATATAATCGACCCCAGGCCTGGTTAGGATGCTGCCAAAATTAAGGTATGTATGTTAAAATAAAGGCAGGATTGTGCATTAGCTTATTGGGAATACCATAGTGAGTATCAATGATTAGTAAATTAATACTTTAACTAATATATGTAAACAATAATGTATCAAGCAGTAGATGCCTACATAAAACAAACAGTAGACTGACTAGTGTAATTAAAGTCTTAAATAAATAGTGTAATTAGTCTTAAATAAAAAAGTAAACAAACTCCAAAGAAATACTGCATGAGAAAGTGGGATAACAACTAGGAAATGTGTCATCACAGCTGAGGAATATCGCTACATGGCTGGAGGTAATGAAGACCAAGAGTAAAGAAAGTTTGTGCGGTCCAGTGACAATGACGACTGACGTACATCAGCGCCCGACATCGTCATCGGTAGGCAACGTACCGATGTCGTCGGCAAAAATAGACGGAATGGTGTTCAAATTATATATTATTGACATAAAATATCATCTACGAGGCGTGGATAATTTATAATCAGTAATTTAAAAATATTCCTGAAAAAAGAGGAAAGGCAAAATAACGAAAATGTCCCAGTTGCGTGCCATCCACTGATCCAGCAGTTAAGCAACACGTGAACACGTGGATCGTCGGGGCCGAATTAAGTCCACAAAATTATATTTTACCAAGAAATAATGGCTAGATTTTATCTAGACACAATGAACAATGTTTTAAATTTTCTGACTGCATACGTAATGAGACAATTTAGCCGAGGGGGTACGGAACATTTTCAAAAAATCGAACAACGAAATTAAAAACGTGCCTGCAGAATTTCCGGCGTCCATGTTGTCGTAGATGGATTCTCTTCGCCGTAAATGAGTTCGTGTTACATCCTGGTATTCATGATGTTGTATAATGCTGAAGATTTTTCTTTTATTGTAAAAAATTCCTTGGAGGTACGTAACTGGTAAAAGGACATGACAGGAGGTAACTTTCGTTAGGTCTGCGTCAACAACTGGTTAGTTATGCTTCAAGAAAAATAACTTCCCAAATTAATTAGTGCCAATGAGCGATCGTTTCACGACATGTTTGATATGTTCTACATTTTAACTTCATGGTCGTAATGTTCCGAATGGGTACGTAACGTAGAAGGACATGAAATATTACGTACCTCCGCCATCTGGATATTTTGGTTGCAGTTTATTAACAACTTGAGGTATTAAAATTATAATTACGTAGTTTAAAACACATGTGTTTTGGGGTTATTTTTCAATTTAAGTGAATATTTTACAATCAAAATCAGAGCCACAGAGCCGGCTTCAATATACATTTGTCCCAAATATGACGTAAAAATTCAGGTCGATTTCGGGTGGACATCTTTCATACATAAAACTGGGTCGAGTAATGGGATATTTTGTTGTGTATGTTATCTCTATGGGATATATAGTAATTGTATAATAAGTCAAAGATACAATTTTCTTTTATTGTACAATATTTATTTCACTTATAGTTAAGGCTCCACAAGTGTGTACCAGCACCGTGTTCTTACCCATCGACAGGTAGTGTGTTCCCAAGTTGTGCCTCTATTATTTTCAAAGAATTCTCTCCAATTCTATATTTAGATCTTGGTATATATAAGTTTGCCTCCTGTCTTGAACTTCTCGTCATGACCTCAGTATTAAGCTCTTAAAATTGGTGAAATAGACCAGGAAGTTGTTTCCTGTTTGTACACAAATATTAGAACATTAAGGGTATATATTTCCTGAACTTTTAGAATATTAAGTTCTCGGTGTACGGTAGTAGCACTATCACGAAAAGGTTTTGGATAACCTGTAGCTTAGCTATGTTGGTCATACCCGCCGACCCATACAATTCGATCCCATAATTAATATGGGGAAATACATAGGCATAATATAATTGCCTTACCATATCAGCATTTATGTACGAGGCTATATGATGGAATACACCTGATAGCTTAGACACTTTTATACAAAGTTTATTAATATGTTCAGACTATGATAGTTTACAGTCCAAATAGATGCCCAGATTTTTGGCTGAATGAACCAGTTCAATGTGTTTGCACTGCAGCAACAATGGCGTAACTGAGCAATCCACATGTCTAACGAATATTGTGTAGCAAGTTTTACCCAGATACAGAGTTAGCTGATTGTGCCTGAACCAAGTAGTTAGTGACTCTAGCTCATTCCACATACAATATCCTTGATATTCTTACCACTAATGAATAGGTTGGTGTCGTATGCAAACAAACGCAAAGATATATATTCTATGGCATTAGAAATATCATTGATATACAGTACTCAGAATCAATTTATTTGACCTATAAATACGATACATATACAATGAATAACGTAAGTAATAGATAAGGTCCGGAGACTCCCATTAAGATATATAATATCGCAAACACAGGAGCCACCCCATAAATATAAACAAACAACTAAATTTACATGTCACAAATCAGAATAACATATGCCTTGTTTTACAGTTGATAATTACTCAGTGTATCAACATACACACATAATACAAGGACTGATTATATGTACTCATGTACACATTGACGTACGTATGCATACTTAGATATACATTTCATTAAGTATTACGAATTACAAATAAAGCAATTATGATTATGACAACTGGATTCATAATTTAAAATAAGTTTTTTTGTGTATGTTGAAAAACCATATAGACTGTGGGTGTAAATATTATTAATGATAATACTTGGTGTATTGTTAACTGTCTCTACTATGTTGTGTCTAGTGCATTTTGTTTGGTAAATTCATGTTTGAATCTGGACATATACAGATCATTTCTTTTACATGTGCAGTGCTGATGAATATCATAGATGTGTGTGTTTGGAAAAAAACATTGAAGTATTAGGGTAGAAGATTGTTAATTAATTTATAGTAAAATTTTAATTGTTCGATTTTATAAATGTCATCCAACTTTAGCAACTGAAGTCTTTTAAAAATAGGACTTGTGTGAGCATTATATTTACTTAAGGATATTATTCAGATTGCTTTTTTCTGTAATTTGAAAATTCGATGTGCCTGATGACCCCATAAAGGTAAGCCATAATTAATATGAGGTAGAAATAACCGTGGTCCCAAAATGGAACCCTGCGGAATGCCAGTTTGAACATGAGCATATCCTGATACTATGACATTAACGTTAACACATTGCTGCCTTTCATTTAAATAATGTATAAACCAGTCACATAACATGGCCTCTTATTTCATAGTAGTCTAGCTTATACAACAGTACTTCATAATCAACGATGTCGAAAGCCTTAATTAGGTCAAAGTAGACCCCCATAATTAAATGTTCGAGAGGTTTCCTAATGTTTTCTATTATTTCGATAAGCGCTAATGTAGTGGAATGGTCTTTGCAACATCCAAATTGATGATTGGACAAACATGATTTCTCTCAAGGAAGTCTAATAATGTTCTCAATATTTTTTTTTTTTATATACTCGTCAAACTTATTGGTCGATAGTTACCTGGTATACACCTTGATCCTTTCTTAAATACCAGTTTTACTTTTGACAATTTTAATTCTCGTGGGACAATGGCCTCGGAAAATGACAAATTCCATATGTAAGTCAGAGGCTTATAAATGAAGTGGCATGATTTTCGAAGGAATAGTGTCATTGACGACCAACTTTTTAATACTGGGAATCTTCCGTTTACCCGTACTAACAAATTCCGCATATATTTTCCATAACTCCCTGGTAGAATGCTTCGGTTGTATTAAGAAATTACTGTAATATGATTTCTCAGCCTGTCGTTTGATAGCTGTAAGCTTATTCTTATACTGTCGATATACTGTTTTATTGTTTTCATTTGGTTTGTTGATATATCCGATATAAAATAGTCTTTTTCCTAATACTACTCATTTATTGAATATTTGGTAGTATCTGGTTGCAAGCATATCATAACATCAGTATCCTTACATTACATTTTCATAGTTTACATTCTCCAGTTCATGCGTAAAACTTAATATATTACGTTAACTAAAAATTATCAGTTTGGGTCTGTCTCTGATGTCTTTAGATGTACCTTTCATAATGATGAAGTTAGGTAAGTGGTCTGTTATATATACACACAGGTTTCCTGAAATTACATAATTTGTCATGTACTTTAAGGGTCGATGTATATATTAACATGATCAATTAGAGTTGCCGAATGATCTGCTTTTCTAGTTGGCAGTGTGATACACAGTAGCAGATTTCCCTAATTCACATGTCCATTTGTCTTCATTTGACACGATTCTAGTTGTAGTAGATCTATATTAATATAACCACAATAATAAAAAGTTTACCCTCCTGTTTGATAATGGACATGTTTGATCCTATGAGATCATAAATACCTGTGTGTTGTAATTTGGATGTCCGTACACATTCCCAATCACAAAACTTACACTATCTTTTGCTATTTCAAACCAAATGTAGCCCAACCTACAATTATCCGTAAGCATTAAATAATCTCGTTCATGTACGTTCTTGATAATACAGAAACTCTTATTTAATGGTCCGTGATTTTATTTTGATTATATATTTTGATTTGTTTAGAAATTATATTCTCTGAATATGTTCACACATCTGTCCAAGTTATTCAATCCTGCCTTAGTTATCGCAATTACAATCAAATGTTAAATTATTGTGTCAAGATGTGGTTTTAGCAGATTATAATTTTCAAAGGAGCTTTGTAGATTGATATGAATAATAGTTATTAGTCCATCTGTTGTCTCGTTTCATTAAATTCTGTCAAATCGTAATATTTACAATTTAGCGATTGTATCACCTCATCAGAAAGTCCTTTATCCAGACTACAGGCTGCAAGTTACCGTGTTTGTTTTCAGAAGTTCTGTAAATTTTGTTCTTGCAAGTTGACATCCTGCAGTTAACTGGAGGTTGGACAACATAGAGAATGGTAAAACGTTTGCCAATTCCTTGTTTTCAACCATCACTATTGATTTCTTCCATATAAACTGGTAACATCTGTTCATGCCTCAACAGGTGACAGTGTCATCATGCCTAGTGTTGATTGTTAATTGTATTAATTAGTGGCGCAGTGATTTCGCACAGTGATACCGTTTGTTAGAACAAAGAAAAAAAATGGAAATACATAAATAGAATTTTCCATGGGACTTTCCACAGAACAACCCATAAAAATTTCCAAGAATTATCTGGTTAATTTGATTACTGTTATGTAAATTAATTAGTATTTAGTATCTGACATTTTTTTCATGTAGATTTAATATAGGCCTACTGCAAATGTTGTCAAGATAGAACAAGTAGTTTTTAATTAAAATATGCATATCACAAGTAGTTTTAAGATATGACGGTTAATTCAAATACGACATTTCACGAGGAGTCTGTGTCCATAAGTCAGGGGGCTTACACTTCTTAATGTTACTTAGCTACAACCCTGGTTCAACTTATTCAACTATGTCAGGCAAACTATTACAAAGGCAATATTTGTAATACATTTTATTCCAACTAATAACATACATATATATTATAACATACAATAACCCCTGAATAACCGATATCTGATCAATAATTATTCCCTCATCAGTACCAGAATTGTAGTTGAAAACATTTCATGCTTAATATGGTATACATGTAATGATATTCTTACCTGAATTAATTTGGCAATTTTAATTTCCTTGCTTGCGGTGGGTGTTTGTTTAAATACTGTACAAAGTTATATTATTGAAAAAATTCACACCAAACCTGACCATAGCCTACTAGATATAAATTATGGTAATGCTCTGTTTGTACCTTATTAATTCTATTACGTATCGGTAAAAGGTATAAAAGTGTAGTATACATGGATAGATACAGACTTCAGACACCTACCAGCAGTGCTTATTGGTTAATGTTCAAACTATGAGTCAGCTTGGGTTGAACATTTTCCAACAATTTATTAATAAATCTTTAAGCTAGGATATCATATATGTGCGGAAATGTATGCAGGTGCGGAATGCGACAAAAATGGATATCATGGTGGAAACGAATGGGATGGTTCCACATGTGCATATCTGTAGATGCGTTTTTCACACGGAGGCGGAAAATCTAATCACTCCATGTATCGATTCAAGTCGTATCCGCACAGGATTCAGGTAAATGACAGAGGTGACGTCACTACAGAGGTATTCCCCATTCTGCATGTCATTTCTCTACACTTGAAATCTTAGCTTTAATCCATTGAAATAATTTTCGTAAGACGAAGCACCAAAATAAAGTTTTTCCAACCCGCAAAACCATCCTAACACAACAGACTGCAAATAACAAGAACTAATGTGTTTATATTTTACTGTCAGTTTGCTTTTTTAGACACATCAGTTTCCCCACAGTCTCGCTAATAATAATCATATGACAAACAATACACTGTCATTTGTATAACAAATGTGCTGTGTTGTCCATGCCCAGACCTTATGACGAATCGTGGGCCCATCCCAGTGGTTGAACCAATCACAACCGAAAGTAGTAACGTCAAACATGTTTGCACACATTCGCACAACTTTTGAGGTGGCAACATCGGTTTGATGATGATTATGACCGAAACGTCTTGATGACGATTATGAGAGAAATATCTTAATGATGATTACAACTGAAACGTCATGATGACGATCATGACCGAAACATCTTGATGACGATTAGGACCGAAACATCTTGATGATGATTACGGCCGAAATGTCTTGACGACGATTACAACAGAAACATGTTGATGACGATTATGACCGAAACGTCTTGATGACGATTACAACCGAGACGTCTTGATGACAATCACGACCGAAATGTCTAGATGACGACTACGACCGATACGTCTTGATGACATCTTTGATTTCCTGCCGACAGATCGGGCACAGCGTGTTCTGGTTGTTCTTGATGTCGATCGCGCACTCATAACAGAGGCACATGTGTCCGCACGTGTACAGCACGCAGTCGACGGCCTTCTCGAAGCACACGGAGCACTCGTTGGTTGCGTTATCGCCGGCCTCCTCGCTCCAGCCGTCCTGCATCACTGTCACGCTGCCGCCGCTCGCTGCGGGCATCAACACCATCTTCGTCGTCAGCGCTTCCTGTAGCTGAATGTTTGCCGCGAGCGACATCGGCTCGACCGGCGACGACAGGAACGGGTTCGTGCTGACAGGGGTGGGGATGAGCGGGGGCGGCAACGACGCTGTTATACTTGCCCCGGAGTGACAGTGGCGCAGCTGCATCAGCGCTTGCGCCGCTGGTGCCACTGGCTGCGGCAAGAGCTGCAGCTGCGGCGCCGACTTATATTGCTTCGGCGGTAGAGACGGCGGCGTTGTCGGCACTGACGGCAGTGCACGCTGGTGTGGCGGCGGGGGCCTAGGGGGCGCCACTGTTGTCGACGCTACAATGTCGGGCTGTGGCGGGCGCGGCGGCGGAAGTGAGACGGTGAGGCGGGAACTCGAACCAGTTGAGGACGGTGACTGCGTGGTGCTGTTGAGGATACCTGTGGCAAGGAGACATCAAACATGAGTACAGCGGAACAACGCTTTAATGTTTCCTCAGTAATGCAGCCACTTCACAGTTAAGGTCACTCTGGGACAGTCCCAAAATATTTCTGTAACAGTAAAATATGAAAGCAGACCTGCTAATGTGGACACCTTCCTATTCGGGTTACTTTAAAGGATGACCTTAATACTCAGATTCACTGTATCTCACTCACATGGTAAACACATGTCTCTGACAGGCCTAGCCTACCAGGGTAATAGTAATATATAATAGTAACGATTACAAATATTCAAGTAATAGTAATAGCCCGAACAAAACGATATAATTGAAGTAGTAAGCAATGTAATAGTAATTACCCTGTTACTTTTCTATTATTATACAACAAATTCCAATGACACCAGGCCTGATCACGGGTGTTGCACTCAACTAGCCTTTCAAGGCTGTGGCTCATATTAAGAGTCGGTGATTACTGAATGACCTCATTTAAAGCCACTATCAAGAAGGGCTGGACGAGATAATATAAAATAATGCTTTATTTGTTGTTCTGAAAGATGCATGTTTACCCATCTCGACATCTCTGGGAAGCATTCAGCCATACAGCAATTACTGTGCAAATATTACTTGTACGCAAATATCCACCACTGACTATGTTGCCAGGTACTCATTCACAAAGCTGAGTGAACTGGAGTTACGTAACATGAACACACTTGCCCAAGGTTTGACATGACAGCAAGAGTATTCGAACCCGGGTTCTCTTGATTGAGAGTTGTGACACTGTAACTGCTAGTCTACTACACTACAGTGAACCATGATAACTGCAAGGGATAGTGAAGTCAACTAGCACCCTTGGCTTGCGAGCATGAAATAGGGTAACTCCTTCCACGAGGTAGTCTCGCTTAACCGACTCTCGCCTGGCTGTGTGACTTCGCCAGAACGATAGTCTGGCTCTGAATGGCCCTTCTGAATGTTATGCCATGAGAGCTGCCACCTAGTGAATATGCATGTGATTAAAAAGCATTAAACTACGAAAAAAGTTTAATGTCGGTTTATTTTGTGTGACATGTTTCAATATAAGTTTAATGTTGAATAGTTGTTATAGTATAGTATTATCCTTGTATCCTTATTTAATTTGTTATTTCATAGTCGGCCTGAGAGCCAATCATCGTCTCAATCCGAATCTGGGGTAAAGCCCCCTACCGGCGCCTGGATAATCGAGGCTATCCACGAGGGGTCTCTGAGTGCCAAACTACCCGTACTTACCGTGCGATTTGATTTTCTGTGTGTTGCCGAACACGTCAAAGAACATCCACATTGGCAGTGTCTTGTCGTAGTGCATCAGTGTCGACACCACGTGGCCGTTCTTACCGTATCGTACTTCGCCTGAAATGATGGCAGTTCACAGTTCAAGGTCATTCCACTGGTTACGTTTTCAGTTCAGTTTGCAGTTTCTACAGTTATTCGATCTTTCAACCCTAAATGACTACACTGTGTAATAATAACGCGATAACTTTGATGTGCAACTAGCTGAATGTTTCTTGTAATCTGATTATATTAGATTCACTAGCAAAAATGCCCGTCACCTGACGGGATGTGTTGGTAGTTGACAGTCATGATAGTAATATATTTACAAAATTTTAGAAAACACAGCGCATTGTTAAATAAACACCACAATGCGTTCGCAGATGCTCGTTGTTTGTTCAAAATGACGAAGGTCGGAGAGAATGTCAAGTTCACGTCCATCAATAGGCCCTAGTCGTGACAGTGTACAACTGTCAAATAATATTCATACTGCTATGCTATTGGCATGAAGGTAGACATAGGTAGGCATTATTGTGTCTGCGTGTAGTCTGTGATGCCAAGTCTATGACATAGGAGCAAATTCCAAAAGTTTTTTTCCATGGTTCCTGCAATTGTTATGTTACATTTTACATAGTACACGCACATTATGTTTTAAGTTCATTGCTCACGTCACCACAGACAGCGCACTCTATCCTTTAGCACGGCAAGTGGCGGTGCGGCTGTTGTTTCACACTGTACATGCAATTGCAATTTATTTAATATCAGGGATGAGAGTGACATTCAGAGAAAAAAACGGAAATTTTGCTGTGGCCCACATTTCTGCCCGAGAGGACTGTCTCATCTAATCGGGGGGAGGGGGGGACTCCTCAGGGATATTTTTTAATTGTAGACGACATATGGTGTATTTTGAGCAATATTAAATAGAAAATCTTAACATTTCCAACAGCAAAAAAAGCACACGGACTCACGCACACATTGTCATAGTACTAACTCATTTGTTAATGATAATTTCTGGGCTTAACCCGAGTTGGCTGACGGACAGGTTTCTCCTTGGCCAGCTTTGTCAAAACAGCCCGTTGATGGGCCATTCTAGCTTTCTTCGTTGCCAGCTCAACTACTTCCTTAGCTTTGTACTTGATGGCTGCCTTCGTCTTTGACATGTTCAGCTCAGTTTTCTTCTCCTCCTTCATCTTTCCTTCCTCGGCAAGAAGGATGGAGTACATTTTGTATGCACCCCTCGTGTTGTGAACGAGGCGACCAGTCCTGTTTGTGGAAGTCCTGTATAGCAGTCTTGTTGTTTGCCATGAGTGAGTACTTCACTGTCTGGATAGTGTTGAATGTACTAACATTCTTTCTGGGAGTGGCAGTATTCATGATGCTAGACATGTGACTAAAACACCCTTCCACTTGAGGACCATGAAAGCAGCTCATAATTGCAGCCACCAGCTTTGACAAGGCTGGGAACTTGCCAGTAGAGAATATGGTAGCCCACCACGAGTCCAATCTGGAACTTGTGGTTGCTTATGGAAGTGTGTTCCATGTGATACACCCTCTGTTCAGGTTCTAATAGAACATTGGTGACCAGCGTGGGCAGTGCCAGCGTGTGTACTTCAATGCCTTCGGTTCCCCTCTGACTGTAGGCTGCAGGATCCAATCCGCACAGTTGACATCGGCCTCGCACCACAAACAGTAGGCTTTCCCTGGTGCTGATAATTTACTGATGAATATATCCAACATAGTGTCTCCAGCCGATCTCTCCAGCCACGCCCAATTCCACTTATTCTTGACACTTTTGTCAATGTCCTTCACGCAACATTTGTCTTGCCGTAGAACAAATCGTTGATTAGCCATTATGTTCGAAAATGATCGACATCTCCACAAAATACATCGTCGTTTCCTATTGGTCCACTGCTTTTGTGCGCGCACTTCGAAAGCGCTGAAGCGAATAGCCGACAGAACTAAGGGTTTTACTTCGCAGATTCACGGGTTCGGTTGGGTCGGTTCTGTCTCTAATCGCCAGGCAGCGTCATTAACACGTGACGACACTCGGTGGATAGATGGTTAACTCAATCCGCAGATAGATTGCTAGTGAATTGTCCAGGATTGTATATGCCCTACCCCCAAAATTCATTTTTTCCTCCCCGGATTTACACGATTCACAAAAGTGATCGTTCATTCCGGCAATTTCTCATCCCTGTAATGTGTTTTGATATCACCGTAAAGATAATATTCTTATGTACAACTTTGTTACTGGATGAACACAGGAACTGTGTTAACTTTTTGAGTTATTGATGTTTGAGCATCATGAATGCTCAACCTTGCATTATATCTGCTGCTGTGTATAACTAATTTCATTGCAGGATTAAGCATTCGCAATGTTTAAATGGCAATAACTCAAAAACTAAAAACAAATCCTGGGTACATCCAGCAACAAACTTGTAGATAACTTTATTATCTTTACTGTGATGTCAAACAATATTATTAAATCCCATTGCAAGTTTGAGCATTCGTAATGGTCAAATGGCAATAACTCAAAAAGTAAACAAAATTCCTGTGTGCATCCAGCGACACATTAATTTAACAGGTAAGATTATCATCGTTACAGTGATATAAAAACATTAAATTCCGCGATTGCAATTTTAGGTACGGCCTGAAACATCGGCCTGCGTGCTAAATCCTAGCGGTGCCACGTGGTGACGTCATAACGACCGCTAGGTGTTGCAACAAACTGTGCAGAAAACGTACAGAAAGGCGCAACCAAAAGGAGCCTTGAACAGGGTGCGGAGGTTAAAAAATTAGTTGAATATAAGGACACTACTTTTAGATTATATTTCATTCAGGTTGGGAATGAAAAAGGTTCATTTCGCTTTAGTCATTAGTCTTTAAGGAACAAGCTGATTTACCCCATAAAGGTGTCTTGACTTATATGGGGTATTTTTAAAAGATATAGGTATTACGTCCTATTCTAGGTGTTGTTGATTAATCCCTGAAAGCTTGGTGCTCGAGTTTCAAGCCGTCTAAGAGGGAAACTTGATTTTGCATTAACGATAAAACTGGTCAGAGTTATATTATAATAAAATTAATTTACAAATACTCCTGGAAACTGTCTTCTGCGTTTGTATATGTTATGTAGTGTAACGACATCCAAAGATGTACATTTTTACTAGTTATTGAAAAGCACCACAATTCTATTCTTCATTTTTGAATCGTCAGGTGGTATACATACCATCACAAATTGCATAAAATGGGAAACTGTGCCTCCAAATACATTGCAATTGCAGCATATTATTAAAGTGGTGTACCATGCATTTTTTTAAATACCAAGATATATATTGATAGTACATTTTGGTGGATATAATTTCAATAAATCGAGATGTAAATACTAAATCACGTAAAAATCAGGTATCAAGGAGGGAGATTGCTACACTGACAGAGTTCCAGATAGGAAAGAAACTGTACCTTGATGCGTGAGAAGAAAGCTGAGTTCGTCTCCAACCTTCGGTTTTGCACAGACATCCTTGTTAACGATCCAGTACTCGGGCCGGTCCAGCAGCATGTCCGAGTCATCCGGCAAATGTTCCGATTTCAGACTGGCCGGATCACAAGCGGTCATTCCAAATGCGAGACCGCCGATATCGAGTCCGTCGCCCACAGGCATTATGGACAATATCTGGATAACGAGAGTTTCTCCGCACCGCATTGGTCGGTGTGAGAACACATATCCATTGCAGTATTCATGTTTCAGTCGCACCGCAATCGTTTGGTCGGGCGACAGACACACATTACGTCCGATAGTCGAGTGAAACGGCAGCGGCGTGTAGTGCGCGTTCTGCGATGTGACACGAGGCGGCGGCGGGGCGATCTCACTAGGTGGTGCCGCTGAAAAGTTCGATTGGAGTGTCAACGGTGTGGTGATCTGTGGCGATGATATCGACGCATTCTGCCAGTTGTTGTGTTGTATCGTTGTTGCCGTCGTCGTGATGTCGCCACCTGGTGAGCAACTGGTGCTGAGACTGCCCCCATTGTGCAGCAGTGCAGTGCTGACATTGTTCAGCTGGTAGCCGTCTGCACCGAAGAAACATTCATGTTGTCATTCACTCAACAGAAAAAGTATATTGTTTTTTTTTTACTGACTGTACAATATATCAAGAGCATTTTCAGATAGCAAATACAAAAATTATTATTATTGATGCAAAATTTATTTTTATTTTTCATTTACAGTGGAGCATGAATCAAACATTTATACTTCAGGAACTGTATGTCACATCATTTGTCAAAAAACTTTAAAGGGAGCGATTTTTGTGAAAGCGGACAACACACTGATTTAAACAGTTTTGATTTTATCGGATGATAGAAACAGACGAGTGCATATATATATATATATAAATCGACTCACCCACAAACTCCACTGAGATGGTGTTTCCATAAATGTCAATAAGCGCCCAGATGGGGTTACTGGTGCTGATGCCGCTGAAGAACAGACCGTTCTCCTCGCCATTTACCCCATACATTACGTCGCCTCCTCGCGTCACGTAAAAGAACAACACCGTATCCTTCTCAGCGAACCTCTCGGGCAACGCTTTCGCCCAATAGCCCGGTTTATTCGTAAGATCCGGGCATGCGTACCGTGGCAACTCCGCACTGTTGATTGTTGCTGGATTACATGAGGTGAAGCCGAATCGAACAACTCCACTCCAGCTCGTGGAAACATCGCTGAATTTGATGTAAACGCGTTCATTGATGGCGACGGATCGGTTGCTGAAGCAGATGCCCTTGCAGAAGCTCTCGACTCGGTTCGCTCGACGCTTGTCCGCGGACAGCTGGACATGGTCACTGTGAGTGGCGTGGAACTGGAGTGGGTACCCTTTCATCGCATTCGGCCCAAGGTCCGATGGACCTGCAACACATCATAAACCATTACTTCTACTGTAAATTATTGTAATTGTAAAATATTATATTTACATTACCAGTACCTATATTGGTTGGGGGGTAAACCTTTGATATGTACGGCACTTTCCACCAACGCCATTGTATACTTTTGTGTTCACATGTTGCAAATGGTGAGTGTTGTGATAACTGAATGTGTATTCTTAGGTTGTTATTGGAAATAAATTATTACTATTGTAGCGAACATCAGGTCAAACATAACGACACTGGTGAAAGGTGCTTTCTAATACAGCATGCTATCCAGTCCTTAGCACTGTTCAGGGGCCCATTTCAACAAGACAATGGGCTCATAAGAAAATCATCATTAAGAATCCGTTTTAAATGTAATGGTACTCTTTAAGATGCAAAAAACCACCCATACCACAGAGGACACTGTGAGACACAGGCAAAATCGTACCGGTGGCGCGCCCTGGCGCTGACAGTTTTCAGTATGTTACACAAGGTCACTGTTAAAGGAGTGAAAGCAATGTTAAAGAGCAAAATTGTGCTGGCGAGAATGTTGGCGAGACGGTCCCCAGAGCACTGTACACTTCAGTACCTGGCAGACCTTTTCAACTGAGCACCATCTTGACTTCTGCGGAAAACACTGAGCCATGCAGCAATGACTGTCTACAGCCAGGTACTTGTTCACAAGGTGAGTGAACTGGAGCAATGTGCAGTGAATGAACTTGGCTAAGGTTCGACACGACAGCAGGAGGATTTGAACACTGGTGAGAGTCCAATGTTCTAAACACTGCTACCACGCCCCGAGTTAATCAGGAAGAATAAGACAATTAATATTGCATAATATATAGAATTTGACTCCCAAGAGATAAATTATACTTTAAAAGGAGGCAGTCAGTTCCTAGTTTTTAATTAATGAAGATAACATTCTTAAGACTAATAACTATGCTGAAGGTATTGTGTGTAGTAAGCCGGCAACAACGGTCGCAGTTTGGAAGATACAACCCTGCAGCATGTTCAAATAGTAAACAAAACATCCAGTTTCAAAACAAGCTTCATTCGCAATAATGCCCAGATGGGCCGAGTTAGCTGCAATATCCTTTTGATGTTCCCAAATTTTTTTAATTGTCTTGTTACAAATTACATCGCCGGCCAATTCCGGGTAGAGGAACAGACTGCCTTCCTTTAAGGCTGAAACTGTAAGTGCCTTTACAATTCGTGCAACTAACGTAATATACGACTATTACGCCGTATCCTGCTTAAATCCCACGTACTTACACATCAATCATGATACTAAATCTAGCAGATTAATTATTTTTTCATATTTTTACTGCAGCGTCACACGATACACAGCAGAATGTAAGAGATGTTGTAATCGGACACGGCACTGAGGCGATCAATTGTCAACACAGACAATAGCAATGACCGTCCCACGCATGTTCAAGATGGATGCTAAGTTGTAACTGCTTTTTGTGTCTAGTCGATGGGACACCAGTGACAGCACGACTACTACGTCACCACTTCACAAAACTCCATCTATCAACTTGTCATGTGTTTCCGTACGGGATATGTGTGCGTGGGTTTATAGTAATGAATATTCGTGTACAGGACTATTGCAACTGACACTAACTGTTTACTGGGCATTCTTCAGAATGGTTCATTTTGCTTAACACAATTCCTATGGTCACTACAAAATTCAAATCAAGAAAGTAATTTATGCTGACATTTCATTCGGACAGTGTCACGTGAATGCTAACTTTGGGGCCGTCTGCATACATCCCCCCCGAGTGACGAGGTCTTCTAACTAACATTAGAAACTGATCTATCAACTGGCGATGCATTAAAAAACACACAAAGATAGTTATAAATTTACAGCTACTTTCAAACCTCGCTTTATGGCCACCTCGGTAATACAGCCATCTTGCAATTAAGGTCACCCCAGCAGTCTAAAAATATTTCAACACACATCAATGTATACAAAACTAATTCCACTAATAAGGTCACCTCACTATTCAGGTCCCTTTTGACCAGTCCCAAGAGTGACCTTAATAGGGAGGTTTCACTGTGTTTCTTTCCATGTATGCTAGCCAATATGCCTTTTACCATCGGAATAAGAATGAAACAGTGGACGAATTGAGTGGTGAACCACTTTTCAGCCACTGTGGCTCTACATCTGCTTTAATACCAGGTAATATCGGCTTAGCGAGCCATAGGAGCAAACCATAAGAGTCGACATCTAGAAATACGCTTCCCGATATGTTGTTTTTAAACCTGACTTAGGGATCATCTCAGAATGTCAATGTTCGATATCAGACAAAATTACTTACATTTGGGGAAGGGGGCCTGAGGCAGTTTCGTCTGGCTTCGACCATTGATATTTTACGCTTCTGACCGATACTGTTAATATACTGGTATCATCATACAACACTTACAGATGTTCGTCTGAAGGTTGGGAGGCTGAGGCCAGATGAAATTAATTTGGTCTGATATCGGACATCGACGTTATGCGATGACCCCTTAATCGACTGTCAAACAACAGACAAATGCATTGAGTCTGGCCCCAGTCTCAAGACTTACATAGTATCTACTCCACAATCTGATATACAGCTGCAGTAGACACCTTATAGTATCTACTCCACTAGAGTCTCGCCCCATGACCAACACATGTACAGTATCTAACACTCCAGAAACAGTCTGACTGCTACAGAACGCACTGTTGAACTGCCCAAAACGATGACGCCAAATTCGACACTCTGACATCACTTACTATCACACATGACTCATGCAACACAAAGGACATATCAGGTCATCACTAATTTGATCGCTTGCTCACCCCCCCAACTGGACCAGTAGTTCAATGACTTTACAATACCTGTGAAAACGGCACAGTTAAGTGCGTAAAATTCAACGCTGTATCCATGAACATGCAACCGCACACCTGTCTTCCAACAAACGGCCGCCAACATACATCAAACTACACAGTGGCAACAACTATACACTTCTACCTCCACTGTGACTACGACTGATAAGTATTCGCCTGTGTGCATGGCTGTACGGCCGACCAGTGGAATGTTCGACAAAGTCACGTCCGCAACGTGCTTGCACTACTGCATGATTCGCACACGCGGGCTGTACTGTTTGCGCCTGTGCTTGCTCAAGCATGACAACCAGGTGTAGAAGTTTTTGTGTTCGTGCAGGTGTGACGAGAAAGGTACAGAGCCAGAACGCGTTGTGACATTACTCAACACTGTCTATACAACACAGCAGGGGACCATCTCCACTGATGGCGATCACTTTTGAAATATAAAGTACTTGGGGAACGTGTCAAAAATGTTTAATGTTTTTTTTCTTTAAATAAGTTTTTCCGATTGAAAAGGATAGTTGACACTATTTTCCAGTAACAGTTGATGAAATCAGTGGCATCATAAACAAACTGTTGCACTGTGTAAGTTGCGTGCTGTCTACTACATTAGCTTTCACTCAGTAAACATGTTTCCTCGACATCCCCAAAACAAGTACAGTCAAACCTCGTTTTATTGTAACCTCGATAACACAGCCACCTTGCAATTAAGGTCTCCATAGGTCCCAGTCCCAATTTATTTCCATAACAGGTAATTTTGCCCTAATGGTGGATTTAAGTCACCTTAATAGTACTTACAAACCGTAAGAACATTCTACTAATACTTCTTTGTTTACGAGATCTAGTGAAATCTACACTATATATTACACTCGAACCATGCTTTATGGTCACCTTGGTAGTGTAGCCACCTCTCAATTAAGGTCACCCTATTCCATATACAGTAATGCATAGGTCATTTGTCCTGTCAATAACTTTTAAGGTCATCTCGCTAGTCATGTAATTTTTTCAGTCCAAAAATACCCACAAAATTTGCTTCTCTTAGGCCTTTCGTTAACCGCGATCAAATCCTTCGTTTTACACTAACAAGCCAGGTCCATATGGTGATCTTGATTCTAGAAAGGTCAAGGATACATGTGCTTTCGCTATCTTGCGAAAACAGTTTGTGTTTGTGAATTAAGAGTTTTTTTCGAAGGAAAGATGCGTTCATTAAAATGAACTTCGACATCGCGCGGCATTTGGTGGATTTGCTTGAGATAGTTTTCAGACTTCTATTATCGTCTAACTACGATGTCAGAGCGACTTTTAGACTCGGAGATGTCGACAGTGTCTTCGGCGTCTTCATTTCACAGTATACAATGCAGCCATCTTGTTGATCGTGGCACCGTCCACACCTTGTCTGATTTGTTTTTATTTTGCTACCTTGATCACACTGATAACGTTAACGGAACACATATTTGTAAAAGATCGCCGTTGTTTCACTGGAGCACTTATGGTAGGTTCTGTGAATGTTTTGGTATAGCATGATGAAATTAACGTTTTATTTTGTCATCGTAATTGTTGAACTTTGCTTCAAGATCTGAAACTTAATTGAATGCACCACAGCAATTTTAACAATATATTTTATTCAAACATTCATTTCTATAAGCAATTAATTTCGTGTATTTGCACTGGCTGTTGAGATATCCATATTTTAATGGAAGCAACACACAATACAATTCACAATTTGCAGCCCTCTTAAAATTGTCTGCTCACAGCAGGGTGTAAAATAAGAAGGCTGTCTGCCCAGTAAAGAGTTAATAGTGAGATTCCACTGTACATGATTCTTCACTATTTACAAACAACCAGACTTTGTAACTTAGACCGACTGTATCTGTTCAGTTACCCAGAATCATCCTCATAGCCATTATTAATAGGAGGTGACAATATCTGCTGAATCAGTTGTACTTTGTTCCACTAGGCTATTGGCTGGTCGTTCTTCAAAGAGCAATTCCAGGAACTTGTGATTACTCCTACTTATCTCCACTACAGCTGTGTTTACTATTTGAATGCTTTGTATACAATGAGCGGCACATTCAAAGTGTGAACACTTGTTAAATGCAATTCGGCAGGCAATATTCCATCAGCAAAGAATGGAAGAGCCGAGAGAGAGGAGGTTGATGTAAAAGAGAGATTTGGAGGAATTGGGACGGAAGTGGCGATTGAGAGGAAAGATAGAGGGGAGTGGAGACGGTTGGTGGAGACAGCAGTGCAAGGACAGTGCGGTAGAAAAACAGCATTCAAGGAACAGCATCAAGGCCGGCCTCAACCCTCACAGACAGGGATTCAGGGAAATGAGAACAAAAAAATAGTTATTCTAGTACTGAGATCATTATGTTTAAAATAAATATTAATGAATGAAGAACAAACAAGATCAGTTAGCAGGACTGCAGCCCCTGTCTAGCCATCCTCATGAAGGATAGGCCAACAGTGACCCAAGGGCGACACGGTAGTATAATTTGATACTAAGATTAATAACAATAACTAAGGTCTGACTCACTGTTGCCTTGTCACAAAGCATGTCAAGCATGTAATGTCGTGCTGGACTTTGTGCATACGCAGCATTCTTATGTTGTAGGCTTGCAGCAGTTAAAAACTATTGTTCACAGGGAACACATTAAAAGCACTGTGTATGTGTGTGCATGCGTGTGTGCGTGCATGCATGCGTGTGTGCGTGCATGCACACACATGCCATTAAAGTGCACATATAGGGCAAAACTGCACAATTATATGTTTAAGTTATATATATGTTTTACTGATACAGTGGACCCTCGCTTAATGGTCACCTTGCTAAAGCAGCCACCTGGCAATTGAGGTCATCCTGGCAAAGTCCGAAATTATTTTTGTAACAATAAAGTATAGGAAATTAGTCCCACTAATACGGTCACTTTTGGCCAGTCCTGAGAGTGACCTTAATAGGGAGGTTCCACTGTGTATAATTATACATACATATATATATATATATATGGCATATTTGTAGGTACTGGTATGTGGGTTTTTAATCTGAAATACCAGGATAAATGTGCTTGTATTTGTAAAATTCAACTGTTATCTCTTCACCAACCAGGATCACTGAAGACCACTCTATGCATAGCTTAAAGCCCTAGACAGCAACTTAACCACTACATCGATGTCAATCTATGTTGTGGCTTAACATCAAACATTCAGTACTTGTTTCTAATCCCACTAGTCATAACACATTGGGTCTGGAAATAAATCATAATACAACTAGAACATCTATAAAAACATAATTACCACATTATCTAAAATTCAACTCAAACATCAATGCAACTGGAGCCTAGATGAGTAATTGTCACGTGCAC
Organism: Escarpia spicata; assembly: GCA_963995525.1. Lineage (NCBI taxonomy): Eukaryota > Metazoa > Annelida > Polychaeta > Sabellida > Siboglinidae > Escarpia > Escarpia spicata. Next base: position 23,026,137 of record OZ023206.1, on the reverse strand, counting down.
CAGATGGCAGCACGGTCACTGCAATAACTGCTTGAACAGCATCAGATGATTGGTTGGCTTATCAATAAACAAACAAGGATGTGATGACCTCACCAATTCCATTCAGCACCCCCCCCCCCACAATTACGAGTCTAGACAGAAGAAGCCAAACTAATTTCCCTTTCATTTGCTTCTTGGAAAACGAACGGTGACACCTTGTTTGCAAGCAAGGCCTAGCAAACCATTGCAAACTGAAATTTGGGAAGCACTTCACCAGAATATACACACGCTGTACGTAGTAACACCCATTCTACACCAGGGTGGCGAACCACATAACAAACATTTACTTTGTATAATGGATTATCTCAGCTATCAAGAGACGCCACCACAGTCCATGTATCACACAGAGGATTAAATGGACCATATAAGAAATTAATTATTACTGTTAAATTTCATGTTGTTGTTAACAAGCAAGTGTACCCATAGGTATATACCTGTATTGGGGTTATGTAAAGCACTCCTGTATCCCAGGAACAAGCCAGCTCTCGCAACGATTCCACCAACGTATTCCTTATTCCTATACTTTCTACCAGGAAGTTCATTAAGACAAGATGGATTTTCCGCACACAACTAGCTCCACCCTGCTTTTCAAGGCCACTCATATCACTCCAACAAAAACCCCATTCTGAATATATGCATAGACAATAGTAGCAATTCTGGCAAAACAATCCTGCTGGTCTGATTGGTCAAATAGGTATTAGTTTTTCCAGAGTAAACAGTCCCCTGCAAATTATCAAGATTATACCTGTACATGAGTGACTTTTAAATAAACAGTTCCTGTGCCAATTCAACTGTGTGCACATTTGAGTGGTCAAAGATAAAAATGTTGCCATGACACAACAATGTGACAATTCCGATTCAGATTAAATCAGTCCCAGCAAGGTGGGTTACGCCAAGACATTGAGTACACATTTGGGGGTCATTGACCTTTTCTGTCACTAAAATTCACTATCTGGGCTGGTATATCTGTTATCATGGTTGGGATAATTTTTATAAAATGTAAAAAACATTTGATCAAGTGAGTTCAATTATTTTAAATACATGTTGTTTAATTTAAGAACAGAATGTATTGAGAATCTGTGGAAATTACTGCACAAATAAGTGATGAATATGGAAATGAGAACAAAAAAATAGTTATTCTAGTACTGAGATCATTATGTTTAAAATAAATATTAATGAATGAAGAACAAACAAGATCAGTTAGCAGGACTGCAGCCCCTGTCTAGCCATCCTCATGAAGGATAGGCCAACAGTGACCCAAGGGCGACACGGTAGTATAATTTGATACTAAGATTAATAACAATAACTAAGGTCTGACTCACTGTTGCCTTGTCACAAAGCATGTCAAGCATGTAATGTCGTGCTGGACTTTGTGCATACGCAGCATTCTTATGTTGTAGGCTTGCAGCAGTTAAAAACTATTGTTCACAGGGAACACATTAAAAGCACTGTGTATGTGTGTGCATGCGTGTGTGCGTGCATGCATGCGTGTGTGCGTGCATGCACACACATGCCATTAAAGTGCACATATAGGGCAAAACTGCACAATTATATGTTTAAGTTATATATATGTTTTACTGATACAGTGGACCCTCGCTTAATGGTCACCTTGCTAAAGCAGCCACCTGGCAATTGAGGTCATCCTGGCAAAGTCCGAAATTATTTTTGTAACAATAAAGTATAGGAAATTAGTCCCACTAATACGGTCACTTTTGGCCAGTCCTGAGAGTGACCTTAATAGGGAGGTTCCACTGTGTATAATTATACATACATATATATATATATGGCATATTTGTAGGTACTGGTATGTGGGTTTTTAATCTGAAATACCAGGATAAATGTGCTTGTATTTGTAAAATTCAACTGTTATCTCTTCACCAACCAGGATCACTGAAGACCACTCTATGCATAGCTTAAAGCCCTAGACAGCAACTTAACCACTACATCGATGTCAATCTATGTTGTGGCTTAACATCAAACATTCAGTACTTGTTTCTAATCCCACTAGTCATAACACATTGGGTCTGGAAATAAATCATAATACAACTAGAACATCTATAAAAACATAATTACCACATTATCTAAAATTCAACTCAAACATCAATGCAACTGGAGCCTAGATGAGTAATTGTCACGTGCACCAGATGGCAGCACGGTCACTGCAATAACTGCTTGAACAGCATCAGATGATTGGTTGGCTTATCAATAAACAAACAAGGATGTGATGACCTCACCAATTCCATTCAGCACCCCCCCCCCCACAATTACGAGTCTAGACAGAAGAAGCCAAACTAATTTCCCTTTCATTTGCTTCTTGGAAAACGAACGGTGACACCTTGTTTGCAAGCAAGGCCTAGCAAACCATTGCAAACTGAAATTTGGGAAGCACTTCACCAGAATATACACACGCTGTACGTAGTAACACCCATTCTACACCAGGGTGGCGAACCACATAACAAACATTTACTTTGTATAATGGATTATCTCAGCTATCAAGAGACGCCACCACAGTCCATGTATCACACAGAGGATTAAATGGACCATATAAGAAATTAATTATTACTGTTAAATTTCATGTTGTTGTTAACAAGCAAGTGTACCCATAGGTATATACCTGTATTGGGGTTATGTAAAGCACTCCTGTATCCCAGGAACAAGCCAGCTCTCGCAACGATTCCACCAACGTATTCCTTATTCCTATACTTTCTACCAGGAAGTTCATTAAGACAAGATGGATTTTCCGCACACAACTAGCTCCACCCTGCTTTTCAAGGCCACTCATATCACTCCAACAAAAACCCCATTCTGAATATATGCATAGACAATAGTAGCAATTCTGGCAAAACAATCCTGCTGGTCTGATTGGTCAAATAGGTATTAGTTTTTCCAGAGTAAACAGTCCCCTGCAAATTATCAAGATTATACCTGTACATGAGTGACTTTTAAATAAACAGTTCCTGTGCCAATTCAACTGTGTGCACATTTGAGTGGTCAAAGATAAAAATGTTGCCATGACACAACAATGTGACAATTCCGATTCAGATTAAATCAGTCCCAGCAAGGTGGGTTACGCCAAGACATTGAGTACACATTTGGGGGTCATTGACCTTTTCTGTCACTAAAATTCACTATCTGGGCTGGTATATCTGTTATCATGGTTGGGATAATTTTTATAAAATGTAAAAAACATTTGATCAAGTGAGTTCAATTATTTTAAATACATGTTGTTTAATTTAAGAACAGAATGTATTGAGAATCTGTGGAAATTACTGCACAAATAAGTGATGAATCAGAAGTTTACAGACTAAACGAAGTGAACTATTTTTTATTATCTGAATGAAATACACTCTAAAATTAGTGTCCTGATGTTCACCTAAATTTTTAACCCCCCTGCATCACCCTGTTCAAGGCCCCTTTTGGTCGCACTTTTGTGTACATTTTCTGCACAATTTGTTGTGACACCTAGCGGTCGAGATGACGTCACTGCTACGATTTAGCATGGCATGCATATTTTGTGTGCTACTTCCACTCAGTACCCCTCACCCCCAGTGTAAGTATGATGACATGAGCTACTTCCGCTCCGTACCCCCTCACCCCCAGAGTATGAATGATGACATGTGCTACTTCCACTCGGTACCCCCTCACCCCCAGTGTATGTATGATGACATGTGCTACTTCCACTCGGTACCCCCTCACCCCCAGTGTATGTATGATGACATGTGCTACTTCCACTCGGTACCCCTCACCTCCAGTGTATGAATGATGACATGTGCTACTTCCGCTCGGTACCCCCTCACCCCCACTGTATGTATGATGACATGTGTTACTTCCACTCGGTACCCCTCACCCCCAGTGTATGAATGATGACATGTGCTACTTCCACTCGGTACCCCCTCACCCCCACTGTATGTATGATGACATGTGTTACTTCCACTCGGTACCCCTCACCCCCAGTGTATGAATGATGACATGTGCTACTTCCACTCGGTACCCCCTCACCCCCAGAGTATGAATGATGACATGTGCTACTTCCACGCGGTACCCCCTCACCCCCGCTGTATGTATGATGACATGTGTTACTTCCACTCGGTACCCCTCACCCCCAGTGTATGTATGATGACATGTGTTACTTCCACTCGGTACCCCTCACCCCCAGAGTATGAATGATGACATGTGCTACTTCCACTCGGTACCCCTCACCCCCAGTGTATGAATGATGACATGTGCTACTTCCGTTCGGTACCCCCTCACCCCCAGTGTATGTATGATGACATGTGCTACTTCCGCTCGGTACCCCCTCACCCCCAGTGTATGTATGATGACATGTGCTACTTCCACTCGGTACCCCCTCACCCCCAGTGTATGTATGATGACATGTGATACTTCCGCTCGGTACCCCCTCACCCCCAGTGTATGTATGATGACATGTGCTACTTCCGCTCGGTACCCCCTCACCCCCAGTGTATGTATGATGACATGTGCTACTTCCACTCGGTACCCCTCACCCCCAGTGTATGAATGATGACATGTGCTACTTCCACGCGGTACCCCCTCACCCCCACTGTATGTATGATGACAGGTGTTACTTCCACTCGGTACCCCTCACCCCCAGTGTATGAATGATGACATGTGCTACTTCCACTCGGTACCCCTCACCCCCAGAGTATGAATGATGACATGTGCTACTTCCACTCGGTACCCCCTCACCCCCAGTGTATGTATGATGACATGTGCTACTTCCACTCGGTACCCCCTCACCCCCAGTGTATGAATGATGACATGTGCTACTTCCGCTCGGTACCCCCTCACCCCCAGTGTATGTATGATGACATGTGCTACTTCCACTCGGTACCCCCTCACCCCCAGTGTATGTATGATGACATGTGCTACTTCCGCTCGGTACCCCCTAACCCCAAATGTATGTATGATAACATGTGTTACTTCCACCCGGTACCCCTCACCCCCAGTGTATGTACGATGACATGTGCTACTTCCGCTCGGTACCCCCTCACCCCCAGTGTATGTATGATGACATGTGTTACTTCCGCTCGGTGCCCCCTCACCCCCAGTGTATAAATGATGACATGTGCTACTTCCACTCGGTACCCCCTCACCCCCAGTGTATGTATGATGACATGTGCTACTTCCGCTCGGTACCCTCTCACCCCCAGTGTATGTATGATGACATGTGCTACTTCCACTCGGTACCCCTCACCCCCAGTGTATGAATGATGACATGTGCTACTTCAGCTCGGTACCCCCTCACCCCCAGTGTATGTATGATGACATGTGCTACTTCCACTCGGTACCCCCTCACCCCCAGTGTATGTATGATGACATGTGCTACTTCCGCTCGGTACCCCCTAACCCCAAATGTATGTATGATAACATGTGCTACTTCCACCCGGTACCCCTCACCCCCAGTGTATGTATGATGACATGTGCTACTTCCGCTCGGTACCCCCTCACCCCCAGTGTATGTATGATGACATGTGTTACTTCCGCTCGGTACCCCCTCACCCCCAGTGTATGTATGATGACATTTGCTACTTCCACTCGGTACCCCCTCACCCCCAGTGTATGTATGATGACGTGTTACTTCCGCTCGGTACCCCCTCACCCCCAGTGTATGTATGATGACATGTGCTACTTCCGCTCGGTACCCCCTAACCCCAAATGTATGTATGATAACATGTGCTACTTCCACCCGGTACCCCTCACCCCCAGTGTATGTATGATGACATGTGCTACTTCCGTTCGGTACCCTCTCACCCCCAGTGTATGTATGATGACATGTGCTACTTCCGCTCGGTACCCCCTCACCCCCAGTGTATGTATGATGACATGTGCTACTTCCGCTCGGTACCCCCTCACCCCCAGTGTATGTATGATGACATGTGCTACTTCCGCTCGGTACCCCCTCACCCCAGTGTATGTATGATGACATGTGCTACTTCCACTCGGTACCCCCTCACCCCCAGTGTATGTATGATGACATGTGCTACTTCCGCTCGGTACCCCCTCACCCCCAGTGTATGTATGATGACATGTGCTACTTGCTCTCGGTACCCCCCTCACCCCCAGTGTATGTCTGATGACATGTGCTACTTCCGCTCGGTACCCCCTCACCCCCAGTGTATGTATGATGACATGTGCTACTTCCGCTCGGTACCCCCTCACCCCCAGTGTATGTCTGATGACATGTGCTACTTCCGCTCGGTACCCCCTCACCTCCAGTGTATGTATGATGACATGTGCTACTTCCGCTCGGTACCCCCTCACCCCCAGTGTATGTATGATGACATGTGCTACTTCCGCTCGGTACCCCCTCACCCCCAGTGTATGTATGATGACATGTGCTACTTCCGCTCGGTACCCCCTCACCCCCAGTGTATGTATGATGACATGTGCTACTTCCGCTCGGTACCCCCTCACCCCCAGTGTATGTATGATGACATGTATTACTTCCGCTCTGTACCCCCTCACCCCCAGTGTATGTATGATGACATGTGCTACTTCTGCTCGGTACCCCCTCACCCCCAGTGTATGTATGATGACATGTGCTACTTCCACTCGGTACCCCCTCACCCCCAGTGTATGTATGATGACATGTGCTACTTCCTCTTGGTACCCCGTCACCCCCAGTGTATGTATGATGACATGTGCTATTTCCGCTCGGTACCCCCTCACCCCCAGTGTATGTATGATGACATGTGCTACTTCCGCTCGGTACCCCTCACCCCCAGTGTATGAATGATGACGTGCTACTTCCGCTCGGTACCCCCTCACCCCCAGTGTATGTATGATGACATGTGCTATTTCCGCTCGGTACCCCCTCACCCCCAGTGTATGTATGATGACATGTGCTACTTCCGCTCGGTACCCCTCACCCCCAGTGTATGAATGATGACGTGCTACTTCCGCTAGGTACCCCCTCACCCCCAGTGTATGTATGATGACATGTGCTACTTCCGCTCGGTACCCTCTCACCCCCAGTGTATGTATGATGACATGTGCTACTTCCGCTAGGTACCCCCTCACCCCCAGTGTATGTATGATGACATGTGCTACCTTATTAATTCACAGGGATTGCCTCTGTGCACAGGCAATCTATACAATGCATTTCACGTCCTGTGCACAGACAGGTACACAAAGATTACAGATCTATGAACCACATACGCTATGGACTACAATTTGTATATCTATAATAATTTTCCATTCTAGCTAGTTACTGACCAAAAAACCCTTGATTGCTGTTAGACATATTTACAGCACACAAACTGTCATATATTTACAATATATAAATTCAAGGGGAAAAGATACCTGTGTGCATACTGCACACCTTCTATAGTACTAGCTAGAGTATTTACCGCAACTTGTTATATATAAAAGTGGGGGCTAGAACCCCTTGGCCCCCATGTTCGCATGTGGTGGCCAAAACCCTCACTAAAGGGGTGGGTATGCATATGTGCGGGTTGGTGTTTTGGGCCATACCTGAAATTGCAATCACTGTATTTAATATTTTTATTACTGTAAAGAAAAAATCTTACCTACAAATGTGTTGCTGGATGCACACATGAATTTTGTTTACAAAAAATTGCGAATACTCAAACCGATAATGGGATTTAATAATTTTAGATATGACAGTAAAGATAATAACTGTATCTACAAATATACCGCTGCATGTACCATGATTTGTTTTTAGTTTTTGAGTGCTGCGGTGTCGAAACTTGGGCAAGTTCGGTCACTTTACGCTGCTCCAGATCACTCAGCTGTGTGAATGAATACCTGACTATAGATACTGGTGGATATTTATGACGAATAGACTTCACATATTACTTGCAGCATGGTTGGATGCTTCCGAGCGAAGTCGAGGTTCTTTTCAGTGAAAGCACTTTGAGCAGTCCTAATGATTGGATACTGCGCTATACAAGAATTTACCTTTTTATGAACATCAAAAATAAACCATCAAATACAATTATACAAATGTGCGAAATCTGTGTATTTACATATAAATACATACTGATCTGAACCCAGCCTACTGCTGCATTGATAACCTGGTAAGGGGTGATCTAATAAGTGCACAAAACATTCATTTAACACTGGTCTAAACCCCCTCCCCACCAATGTGGTGTGAGACTTCCAATTATTACAATCTAAAATAAATTTGCGTTAATTTGCATTAGCATGCCTTACTCGCTAGGTGGCACCACTGTAACAATTTAGTTTTCCTGTGATATTCCGTGATGCCAAAATCCCCATGTAATGCTTAAAAGTATTTTGGGATTTTGCGAACTTACGTGACCATTTCCTATCTTCAACTACACTACCACCCCCTACCTTCAATTGCATTACCACCCCCTATCATCAACTACACTACCACCACCTATGGTCAACTACACTACCACCCCTTATCTTCAACTACACTACCACCCCTTATCTTCAATTGCACTATCACCCCCTATCTTCAACTGCACTACCACCCCCTATCATCAACTACACTACCACCCCTTATCTTCAAATACACTACCACCCCCTATCTTCAACTACACTACCACCCCCTATCTTCAACTACACTACCACCCCTATCTTCAACTACACTACCACCCCTTATCTTCAACTACACTACACTACCACCCCTTATCTTCAACTACACTACCACCCCCTATCTTCAACTACACTACCATCCCTTATCTTCAACTACATTACCACCCCTATCTTCAACTACACTACCACCCCCTATCTTCAACTACACTACCACTCCTTATCTTCAACTACACTACCACCCCTTATCTTCAACTACACTACCACCCCTTATCTTCAACTACACTACCACCCCTATCTTCAACTACACTACCACCCCTTATCTTCAACTACACTACCACCCCTATCTTCAACTACACTACCACCCCTATCTTCAACTACACTACCACTCCTTATCTTCAACTAGTGTCCTTACTTTTCGTGTGACGCTTTGTCCACAAACTGTGGACATCTTCTCGCAACGACTTCCACATTTGGTGGGAAGGACCCCTGGAGGGCGACGAGGGCAAATATCTCCCACAGACACGATATCGTCTCCTCAGTGCTACCCTCTAGTGGTCAGTCGTGGCGATAGTCACCGTCTGAGGATGAAAAGTCACACGGGTATTTATTTAGCCAAACTAGTCATTAGTGGCGGGACAAATACATAACATTAGGTAGATCTATCAAATGAAACATAAATAAAGCGATTCATTTGTGAACATAAATAAAGTCTGATACTACTGAGAGTAATAAATTGAAACTGAATAGTAATAGATTTTCAGTTTGTTTTGCTTAATGATTGACTGGACGCATAATTGGAATTTCATAAAAATAAAAGTGTCATTTTTCTTTCCAGCAGTCATACATGAATCCCTGAAAGTTTGGTTCCCGAGATGCAGTGTCTCGGAGAAAAAGCTTAATATATACATACCCACATACCTACACACATATATGCTAGGTCGATTATAGTTAGATACATTCAAACATGCATCAGTGTTCGGTGCCCTGTGGCGATATTAATAAAATTCTGGCATGTTTATCGGCCCCCAGGATATTTATTCTGAATTCCTGAAGTGTTTTTTCATTCACCGTTTGAACTCTGACAATGTCATATCACACCAGTAATTTCGACTACGTGTTTACAAAATACAGCTCTCAAAATTCTGAAACATATCCAGGCCCAAGACTTCTGTTATTGGAGCCAAGATATGCTTTTGCAGAACACAATTATTACCAGTCTGCACTATGCATTGATTAAATAAAGACATGTAAAGACATGTAAAGACATGTAAAGACAAGCACAGGGGATAGACACAAGGACACATCTGTCATGTTTTGCCAACTGGTTATAATCACACAGACTAATTGGGTCAGCTGGGCTACAAATCACTGCAGATTGTGATTCCTGTACAGTTGTCCCTCCGATGAACTTTGGAAGAGAACAGACAGTACACTACTTAATTAGAAACACAAGCTTCCTGAAGCTTTCCCAGAAGAATAAAACCCGACATTCCTGGAAGAACCTAGATACCACATGTGCCAATTTTAAGACAAAGGGTAATGGTTCATACACATCGTCCAAGGAAAGTTGGAAAACAAAACTAATGAGCTACCATTAGATTAGATTATATAGAAGTACAGTACAGTGATTATAGAGATTATACATTTAACATTTTTATTTTAGCAACTGATCATTTTGAAGTAAATTTTCTTTTTTAAAACATATTTTCAATTTCCATGCACACATTCACTACATAACTGTCATTGTTATTTTGGTGATGTTGTCTAAGGTTCAAGTTATAGAATTTTTTTTATTTCTAGTGTTATCATTTTTAGATATGCTTTAAATAATTCCATCATGTAGCCAATTTGTGTGAATTGCCATGGAATTTTTTTTTAAATATATTTTGTATTTGTCAGACTCATTCCAAATGATGAGCAAATAACACAAGTTATAACAAATCCTAGGCTATCAAGTAGGGATAGGTTCCCTTCAGTTTAGAACAAAATATAAACCAATCACTGCTTACCATGCAGTATGACATCATGTCTCTCTTTAGCATCAGCAACAATAAGAAAAGGACCACTGGTCTAAACCAATTTCTATAAGACTTCTGATAGTGCTCTAGATCCTTATCAGTCATTGGGTAAGTGTCTGACCTGTTCTGTCTTAGCTTCAGGCCTCAGCTGTCAACAGGTATATCTTCATATCTTCATTAACATAATATACCCGGCTTGGAGCATTGGATCGCTCATGCGTAACATCAGTTAAGCGCCCACAGCAGTCACTACTTTGTACACAAATGCTAGATGGCAACATCCAGAGAAAATCGCCCTTGAAAGATAACACTTGAACTGACATTCTCAGTAAAACGAATAGCAGTGACGATAAAAAAGCCATGTTTTCAAAACAATCTGACATAAAACCTGATGGGGCAGATTACTACTTGACATAAAATCTTATGGGGCAGATTACTACTAAAGTCACTGGCAACAATTTTAAAGTTAAATTTATTTTTATTGCAAATTCATATTTAGAATATTATGAAAATCAGCTGTGTTAAATTCATTCTTTCATCGACCGTCTATAAATACCACGGCATCCAGTCCACAGGAATAAGGCACAAGTTTTATACTTTAGCCCCTGGCAGATCTGTTCAACCGAACATCATCTTGACCTCACTGGGAAGCATTCAGCCATAATGCAATGAACGCACAAAGAATTCAGTTTCATACACAAATATATCATCACTGTCTATAGCTAGTTGCGCATTGATACAGCTGAGTGAACTGGAACAACATGAAGTGAACAAACCTGCTCAAGGTTCAAAACTGAAGCAGGAGGATACAAACCTCTTGATTGAGAGTCAAGCGTTCTAACAGATCACGCATCCCCCTCCACACAGCAAGAAGCCACCATAGTTACAGAAGTCCCTATGGGGTTTACACAGTGTACAGTGTACCTGAGGAAAGAGGTTGGGATGGAATGCAGCGTAACAGGAAGACTGGTGAGAAGCCAGATGAGATGGGCAGGCTACGCGGCAAGGATGGATGCAGGCAAACTTGCAAAGAGAGCAGAGTCGGAACAACGTCAAGGACGCAGGAGAAGGGCACAACTGAGATGGGAGGACTGTGTAGGGAGGGACATGAGATGAGCAAGTGAGGATGAAAGATGGAGAGAGGAGGTCGCTGACAGGAAGCTGTGGAGAGAAAGAACAGGATGAGTGGTTCAACAATACTACACCTGACCTCACCCCTGTACAGGGAACAAGGAGGAAGAACAGGACGAGTGGTTCAACAATACTACACCTGACCTCACCCCTGTACAGGGAACAAGGAGGAAGAACAGAACTACTGCATTAACAATACTACACCTGACCCCACCCCAGTACAGGAAACAAGGAGGAAGAACGCCAGTGTACAGCAGGGAAGAAAGGATACCTTTTCTATTCTGCAGCTTGGAAGACTGGTCCGGTACTCCAACATTGGCTGTGATGTTGTACCACACACATAATCCATCCAGAGTCATCGTAAACACGTCCTGAACACACTGCTCTGGCCAACTAATAACTACGCTGATGTCCACATCAGGTGGTCAGTTGAGTGTGGCCATGACGCAAGTTCACACTTCTGACTGGACACTCACCTCTGAGTGACCAGTCCAGTTTTAGGATGGTCATCCGAGCCGGTCACTATGGGATCATCTCAGAATGTCGAAGTCCAATATAAGATGAAATTACTTTCATCTGGCCTCAGCCACCCCACTCCCTGGTGGAAGTTTATAAACATTGTTGCGATAATATAGATCTATATTAACAGTATCGATCCAAAGCATAAAATATTGATGTCTGACACCAGGCGAAACTGCCTCTGACCCCCCAAACGGAAGTAATTTCGTCTGATATCGGACACTGACGTTCTGAGATGGTCCCTTACTCAACAGAGACTAGTTTACAAAGATGACACACAGCCCTACTTCCTCAGGTGACTGTCAGTGTTCACACATGCATGTATGCGCGGCGGACAGTTACACGGTCTACACCCACTATAAGAAACATGATGATCCATGATCGTGGTCAAGTAGGTACTAGAAACTGGACAGTTGGATGCTCTTACCACCAGTTAACCACACCTCACACACGTATCAGATGACAAACATGTCTACAAGTACATGCATATAATTATATATCTGCATTCTTTATGTAGATAGATAGATTTCCTTGGTTTCTGACACCTTCTCAGCACTAGGGTATATATACATATATATATATGTATATATATGATATATATGTATATATATGATATCTATGCCTATCCGGGTAATCAATGATGGATGATACTATAATATGTAATTACAGTAAACCTCGCCTGAGTCAGACACGCCTAAGTCAGATCCTCGCTCAACTAGGACAGAATTCCAAGGAACGGTTGATTTCAAATGTATTTCCCATAAAAATCTTCGTCTAAATCGGATTATGTAAGTCAAATCTTCGCCTAACTCTGACTAACTGAATCTGTCCATTTGATCTGAGACAATGTGTTTTTCCTCGTCTAAGTCGGAGCGCAGTGTACGACAAAATCACTTGGTTTCTTGCAGTATATGAACGAATATTGGAGTATACGACGAAGGAGCTGCTTCATTCAGAAACGTATGGGACAAGCTCCGCGAAGTGTATAGAGATGATGTATGTATGAGGGACGACTACGCTGGTACGGACTCTAAATGACAAGCTCCGCGAAGTGTATAGAGATGCTGTATGTATGATGGATGACTACGCTAGTATGGACTCTAAATGACAAGCTCTGCGAAGTGTGTAGAGATGCTGTATGTATGATGGATGACTATGCTGGTACGGACTCTAAATGACAAGCTCTGCGAAGTGTATAGAGATGCTGTATGTATGATGGATGACTACGCTAGTATGGACTCTAAATGACAAGCTCTGCGAAGTGTGTAGAGATGCTGTATGTATGAGGGATGACTACGCTGGTACGGACTCTAAATGACAAGCTCTGCGAAGTGTATAGAGATGCTGTATGTATGATGGATGACTACGCTAGTATGGACTCTAAATGACAAGCTCTGCGAAGTGTATAGAGATGCTGTATGTATGATGGATGACTATGCTGGTACGGACTCTAAATGACAAGCTCTGCGAAGTGTATAGAGATGCTGTATGTATGAGGGATGACTATGCTGGTATGGACTCTAAATGACAAGCTCTGCGAAGTGTGTAGAGATGCTGTATGTATGATGGATGACTACGCTGGTACGCTCTAAATGACAAGCTCTGCGAAGTGTATAGAGATGCTGTATGTATGATGGATGACTACGCTAGTATGGACTCTAAATGACAAGCTCTGCGAAGTGTGTAGAGATGCTGTATGTATGATGGATGACTACGCTGGTACGGACTCTAAATGACAAGCTCTGCGAAGTGTATAGAGATGCTGTATGTATGATGGATGACTATGCTGGTACGGACTCTAAATGACAAGCTCCGCGAAGTGTATAGAGATGCTGTATGTATGATGGATGACTATGCTGGTACGGACTCTAAATGACAAGCTCTACGAAGTGTATAGAGATGCTGTATGTATGATGGATGACTACGCTGGTACGGACTCTAAATGACAAGCTCTGCGAAGTGTATAGAGATGCTGTATGTATGATGGATGACTACGCTGGTACGGACTCTAAATGACAAGCTCTGCGAAGTGTGTAGAGATGCTGTATGTATGATGGATGACTACGCTGGTACGGACTCTAAATGACAAGCTCTGCGAAGTGTGTAGAGATGCTGTATGTATGATGGATGACTACGCTGGTACGGACTCTAAATGACAAGCTCTGCGAAGTGTGTAGAGATGCTGTATGTATGATGGATGACTATGCTGGTACGGACTCTAAATGACAAGCTCTGCGAAGTGTATAGAGATGCTGTATGTATGATGGATGACTATGCTGGTACGGACTCTAAATGACAAGCTCTGCGAAGTGTATAGAGATGCTGTATGTATGATGGATGACTACGCTGGTATGGACTCTAAATGACAAGCTCTGCGAAGTGTGTAGAGATGCTGTATGTATGATGGATGACTATGCTGGTACGGACTCTAAATGACAAGCTCTGCGAAGTGTATAGAGATGCTGTATGTATGATGGATGACTATGCTGGTACGGACTCTAAATGACAAGCTCTGCGAAGTGTATAGAGATGCTGTATGTATGAGGGACGACTACGCTGGTACGGAGTCTAAATGACAAACTCTGCGAAGTGTATAGAGATGCTGTATGTATGATGGATGACTATGCTGGTACGGACTCTAAATGACAAGCTCTGCGAAGTGTATAGAGATGCTGTATGTATGATGGATGACTATGCTGGTAGGGACTCTAAATGACAAGCTCTGCGAAGTGTATAGAGATGCTGTATGTATGAGGGACGACTACGCTGGTACGGACTCTAAATGACAAGCTCTGCGAAGTGTATAGAGATGCTGTATGTATGAGGGATGACTATGCTGGTACGGACTCTAAATGACAAGCTCTGCGAAGTGTATAGAGATGCTGTATGTATGATGGATGACTATGCTGGTACGGACTCTAAATGACAAGCTCCGCGAAGTGTGTAGAGATGCTGTATGTATGATGGATGACTACGCTGGTACGGACTCTAAATGACAAGCTCTGCGAAGTGTATAGAGATGCTGTATGTATGATGGATGACTACGCTGGTACGGACTCTAAATGACAAGCTCTGCGAAGTGTATAGAGATGCTGAATGTATGAGGGATGACTACGCTGGTATGGACTCTAAATGACAAGCTCTGCGAAGTGTGTAGAGATGCTGTATGTATGATGGATGACTATGCTGGTATGGACTCTAAATGACAAGCTCCGCAAAGTGTATAGAGATGCTGTATGTATGATGGATGACTATGCTGGTATGGACTCTAAATGACAAGCTCTGCGAAGTGTATAGAGATGCTGTATGTATGATGGATTACTATACTGGTATGGACTCTAAATGACAAGCTCTGCGAAGTGTGTAGAGATGCTGTATGTATGATGGATGACTATGCTGGTATGGACTCTAAATGACAAGCTCCGCAAAGTGTATAGAGATGCTGTATGTATGATGGATGACTATGCTAGTATGGACTCTAAATGACAAGCTCTGCGAAGTGTATAGAGATGCTGTATGTATGATGGATGACTATGCTAGTATGGACTCTAAATGACAAGCTCTGCGAAGTGTGTAGAGATGCTGTATGTATGATGGATGACTATGCTAGTATGGACTCTAAATGACAAGCTCTGCGAAGTGTATAGAGATGCTGTATGTATGATGGATGACTATGCTGGTATGGACTCTAAATGACAAGCTCTGCGAAGTGTATAGAGATGCTGTATGTATGATGGATGACTATGCTAGTATGGACTCTAAATGACAAGCTCTGCGAAGTGTGTAGAGATGCTGTATGTATGATGGATGACTATGCTGGTATGGACTCTAAATGACAAGCTCTGCGAAGTGTGTAGAGATGCTGTATGTATGATGGATGACTATGCTGGTATGGACTCTAAATGACAAGCTCTGCGAAGTGTGTAGAGATGATGTATGTATGATGGATGACTATGCTGGTATGGACTCTAAATGACAAGCTCTGCGAAGTGTGTAGAGATGCTGTATGTATGATGGATGACTACGCTGGTACGGACTCTAAATGACAAGCTCTGCGAAGTGTGTAGAGATGCTGTATGTATGAGGGATGACTATGCTGGTACGGACTCTAAATGACAAGCTCTGCGAAGTGTATAGAGATGCTGTATGTATGATGGATGACTATGCTGGTACGGACTCTAAATGACAAGCTCTGCGAAGTGTATAGAGATGCTGTATGTATGAGGGATGACTACGCTGGTACGGACTCTAAATGACAAGCTCTGCGAAGTGTATAGAGATGCTGTATGTATGATGGATGACTATGCTGGTACGGACTCTAAATGACAAGCTCTGCGAAGTGTATAGAGATGCTGTATGTATGAGGGATGACTACGCTGGTACGGACTCTAAATAATGAGCAGATCATTGAAACCGTACGACACCCCAACGTAGACAGCTTACTGAGCGATGATGACCGCGACAGTCTCCGTGTTTGAAGATAAGATAACAACACCCAGTGACACACTCGCTGCTTTATGGATGCTAAGACACTGTGATTTGACGCTCAACAACAGTGAGATTGTTGACTAAGTACAAGGTCATTCTCATGAGATAGTCGCAACAAAGACTTACCTAGAGCAAAATAACTGACATTTTCAATCAACACTAATTATTAAGCTATAATGGCATGGATTCGTGCCAAAATGAAGCAGAAAACTATTCTAATACAGCGTAATGTTGTGTGTTGCTTGTGGACATCAACATACGTAGAATTACTACAGCATCCAGTCAAGTTCAAGCGTTATTCACAGGTAGTGTTTTTATTTTAGAGGGCTGCCTTTGGTGTTAGTATGGTAGGGCTTATTATAAATTATAATATAACATTCATTAATATAATATATATTATAATATTCATTAATAATATAATTTATAATATACTACCATATTAGCGCAAGGATATATCATCTTCGGTTAAGACTTAGGTCGGATTTTACCTTGGATTGGATCCGAGGTTTACTGTATGTGTACAGTCGAACCTTGTCTTCTATTCAACTGAAATATACAGCCACCTCGCAAATAAAGCCACTCTGGGACAGTCCCAAATGAGTTCTGTTACAGTAATGTTTACAAAGTTATTCCTGCTGTGGTTACGTCACCATTGAGGTCACATTGGTCCAGTCCCGAGGGTGATCAATGTTAATAGAGAGGCTCCCCTGTATACACAATAACTTATAAAACCTGGCCGGAAAGTGCACAGTGGAATATGATATATCTGTGAGACCTTGGAAAAGAAAACGGATTCCCTGTTCACATGACATCTGAAGCTTGGTACTGAGTGTGATCAGAATAAGACAGATCTATATCAGAAATACAATGCTAACTTGGCAGCAACGTAAGTGCATCACTTCCCATGTGCTGATGTCCACTCACCTCCCACGTGCTGATGTCCACTCACCTCCCACGTGCTGATGTCCACTCACCTCCCACGTGCTAATGTCCACTCACCTCCCACGTGCTGATGTCCACTCACCTCCCACGTGCTGATGTCCACTCACCTCCCACGTGCTAATGTCCACTCACCTCCCACGTGCTGATGTCCACTCACCTCCCACGTGCTGATGTCCACTCACCTCCCACGTGCTGATGTCCACTCATCTCCCACGTGCTGATGTCTACTCATCTCCCACGTGCTGATGTCTACTCACCTCCCACGTGCTGATGTCTACTCACCTCCCACGTGCTGATGTCCACTCACCTCCCACGTGCTGATGTCCACTCACCTCCCACGTGCTGATGTCTACTCACCTCCCACGTGCTAATGTCCACTCACCTCCCACGTGCTGATGTCCACTCACCTCCCACGTGCTGATGTCCACTCACCTCCCACGTGCTGATGTCTACTCACCTCCCACGTGCTGATGTCCACTCACCTCCCACGTGCTGATGTCCACTCACCTCCCACGTGCTAATGTCCACTCACCTCCCACGTGCTGATGTCCACTCACCTCCCACGTGCTGATGTCCACTCACCTCCCACGTGCTGATGTCCACTCATCTCCCACGTGCTGATGATGTCCACTCACCTCCCACGTACTGATGTCCACTCACCTCCCACGGGCTGATGGCCACTCACCTCCCACGTGCTGATGTCCACTCACCTCCCACGTGCTGATGTCCACTCACCTCCCACGTGCTGATGTCCACTCACCTCCCACGTGCTGATGTCCACTCACCTCCCACGTGCTGATGTCCACTCACCTACCACGTGCTGATGTCCACTCAACTCCCACGTGCTAATGTCCACTCACCTCCCACGTGCTGATGTCCACTCACCTCCCACGTGCTGATGTCTACTCACCTCCCACGTGCTGATGTCCACTCACCTCCCACGTGCTGATGTCCACTCACCTCCCATGTGCTGATGTCCACTCACTTATTTCTACTTGATCTATGTCCTTGGACTATTGGCCAGTTGCCATAATTTAAAAACAAAAGGTAATTATGATTTAGCACTTACTGTATATCTATTTACTTATGTTTTTACGATGTGCATTCCTTCCTGCCAGAAAAACATGGAAATGGTGAATGGTGAGCCACTCTCACCACAGATGGCGACACTGTTCCGCTTTACAGGCACGCCATAATTGGCGACAACAGAAACACTTCTATGATCAAAACACAGTGATGGTGATAACCGACGCCTTTGGTTTGATGCTCTACGTGGATGTGAGCTTCTCGTTAACTGCTCAGAAGGCATGCGCAACAATGGTCACTGTTACTGCATAGTTGCATAGTGTGCATACCATCTAGAGTAGCCACAGCCAAGTACACCAAACAATGACACGGTGACAATAGACAGGCCTGACAATGTGACAGGCCACTCTGGAATCCGGATTGAGGGCAATATGACCTTTACTGCACTGACACAGTGACTCTAAATATCTGCAGATGTACAGGTTAAATTTTTTTTTTTACCAAAGCAACATGCTCCAGATGATAAGACAATACAAGGAAGTTATTGTCTTATCAATGTACTAACCATCAGATAACCACTGAGATTGCCATCAGGCCTATTTTTAAATGTACTATATTTTGTACACTGAACTCTGACACACATCCAATAATAAGATACCTTCTTTTGAAAAGTTACCTCCTGGAGGGCCAGTGCATTTGAAAAGTTACCTCCAAAAAGGTACTGGCCTAAATTTTGTTTTTTTTAAATGCTGATACCAAGGTACCCATCGCTTCACTAGAAGTACACATGGGTTCGCTAGGAGTGACGTGAATGAAGGCTTTTCTGAGGCTGTTATTTGTGTGGTATTCATTTAGAAAATTAAGATAACGACTATAAGAAGTGAGAATACGAAGTTAAATGAAGATTTTTAATTGTGGTGTCGCTCTACTATTAATGCACAATTGCAATATAAACAATCTTAGGCTTAGCATATTTATTTACACACTTTGTTACAGCAAAATAAATAAAAATACACCATCTGCACCAATGGCAAAAGTCACTGCCAGTATTGTGTCACTTCTGTATACATATTACATAATAAAGTCGGTTTAAATTCCAAGAATACTGTAAAACTAAAACATCAAAAATGTCAATGTGACATTATAATAGGCCTATTATCAGCTCGTATATTAACAACTTCATATTTTTAATATTGACAATTGATACATTCATTGACACTTTCCATAAATAGTTTATTTTGTATTGACACTAAAGTAAGTGAAAACGAACTCACGAAGCTGACTAGTACAGGCCTAGGTGTCTTGAGAGGTGGCAGGTACTTTTCAGGGTGGGTGGGTGGTCTTGAAATTTTAGCTGGCTGTCATCAGCACATCAGATACCTTGTTAAATTTGCATCTGAACGTTGATACAATTTATCAATAAATTTTACTACTGGTGATGTAAACAACGTGTCCATGTGCGACAATGTGAACGCTGTCCAGACTCCAGAGTCCTTGCTGTCATTCCGCCAAAGCTGTATTACAAAATCCACCACTGCAGCCATGGTTTTTTGAAACGCTATCAAATTGTTGACAGTATATCAAACTTCCTTGATGTCTTTCTATAATGGAACATGCACTAGCATTTTATAACGCAGATGACAATTGAGATCAACTGTGGTCTAGCCATTCCTAGCCAATGCGTAACAAGACCGCTTATTGGAATATTGGGTTAATAATTGTGATTTAGTAATACACGGAATCTATATAAATTTGACTTATATGGCAGACCTGCCTACCCCAAAAACTTCCTGTCAGTAATCCATCTTCCCATTTACACTGATTTTCAGTTTTCAGGAATATACGCTTCCTGTCAATAATGCAGAACCACCATGTCAGATATTGTCACCGAGGGGGGGGGGTAGCGATGGACCAAAACCATTACATTACACTGTCATCGACATCGCCTAGACTGTAGTAACTGTATGGTAGGCTGTAAATGATACACTAAACTCCTCAATAAATACACTAACTTAGTCTTAGTACGGTCAGTTGGCCTAACACTACAAGTACAACACTCACTACATTTTTGCATTACACATTTCTTTTGGGTTGG
This sequence comes from Escarpia spicata, assembly GCA_963995525.1. NCBI lineage: Eukaryota > Metazoa > Annelida > Polychaeta > Sabellida > Siboglinidae > Escarpia > Escarpia spicata. The sequence continues at coordinate 23,005,332 of OZ023206.1, read as the reverse complement.
CGGTGGCGTCGTTTCGCTGTCAGCCATCATTTCGTGCCGCGTGACTTCGTTTTGTTTGATCGCGGAAATGCGAATTTGTCATAACGCTGTTTCCTATTGGTTACATTACGACCAGACTCAGCGAATGAAAAACCATGTCACAACATGCTGCATACATATGCTGCCACCTGTTGAATATAGTGGAACCTAAATTTTAGTGATTGCCCAACATGGTCACAGTCCATAATATTTTCATCCCTCACCGTAATACCGTAATTTGAGGTGACTTTCCGGAATGATTCCGGACAATCCGGAATGGTAGGCAAGTCTGATATGGGCATACAGGTCGGGTCACGCAATCAGCACAACAGGACAAATCATGTAAAATAAAACTTAATCCACCATTGGATCACTACGGCGCATATAATATGTCTCCTATGCTCATTTAAACCTTTTTTTAGTAAACATCCGAAATATGTATCTAAATGTTAAAATAGACTACCTCCAGATATCCACTGCTATTTGCGATCGTTTCCATCACTCACATATTTCCCACTGCCTGTATTAGGAATGAACCCTGCCCTTTGCCAATCAAGCAGGCAGACATAAATGAGCTTGACACTGCATACATTTCATCGTGTATGCATGGGTAACCATTGTTTAATTAGGTATAACAAAATTGTAACAAAACGAACAATGATCGAGATATCGCATAAGTTTGCTAGGAAGGGTCAGGTTACTGGAAACACGAAGGTGGTCAATCGGATTGAAACCAGTGGCCTGTCCAGCCAGTAAAATATGAAAACTGGTGGCCCGACTGCTTAAAAAAGGTGCCTGGCCAGCGGGCCAGTGTTAATGTCGAAACTTGTTTTGCACCTAAATCCTCATAAACTAGGTTAATGATGACACATCAAAACAAAAAGTTAGTCAATCTCAAAAAAACTGATGAGACACACGATTATTATAAAAAGTTAAGTTCTTAAATTACCTATAATAAAAGTATACTGTTCAGCTGAAAATGATTTTGTTTAAATTCTATATATGTATACATTTTTCAGTACTAGAACGATGCTGTTAAAGTTCTTATTTGTAGAATCAGATATCGTTTGTATAATGACTAAACATAAATTACTATTAACACCTACATTATTAAAATTAATGTCTTGATTTAATAAACTAGGGGTGCAGTGTCTTAAGGACACTGTCTTTTAGCAACCAGTCCAACGTGTGACAAACATACTACAGTACATAACATCTCATTTTGGGGGGACCCTGAGATGCCCTTAGAATGACTGAATCAAATGCAGATTCCATGTGTATACCGCCGGTAGTAGCACTACCACATGCAATGGCTATGCAAAATCAGAGAAAAAATTACAGGAGTTTTTGAAAAATTATAAAATGTGAAAATTTCCCATTTTGGGGGGCCCTGGGGGTTAGAACAATTCAATCAAATACAGATTTCTCATGCATAGTGGCAGTACCCTAAAATATGTCTATGCTGAATGGTTTTTGAGATATGGCAGCTAACGGCGGACGGTGAATGGCGCACCCAGATTCATGGCATAAGACCGTTGGACCTTCGGCCCAAAGGACTAAAAATTTGACATCACAAGTTCTATACTTGGACGTGTTAGTGCGAGTTAAATTACTGGAATAACAACACACCTTCATGCATCAAACACAGCAGAGTGATGCGGCCAGCGAAGTAGGCTGCTCCAACAGCTGTGTGTCTACATCAGCCAGACACTGAGGTAGTGGGAAATCAGCAGGACCATAATGAGTTTGCAACATCAGCTGAACACCCAACTCTTGCCCTCCCCGCTGATGCTCTCTCAGCCTTCGCATCCAAACACAGATGACTTAACACAGTGGATTTGGAAATTAACACAGAGAACTTGGAATTTAACACACAGGATTTGGAAATTAACACAGAGAACTTGGAAATTAACATAGACGACTTAAAACTGAACACAGACGACTTAAACCCGAATACAGACAACTTTGAAACGCACACAGACGGCTTTGAAATGCACACACTGACAGACGGCTTTGAAATGCACACAGAAGGCTTGGAAACATACAGATGGCTTGGATACGACGACAGGCAACTGAACACAGATGACTTGGAACTAAACACATTCCAATAATAAGACCACTAAAAGTAACGAACCTGCTGTACAACTTCAACTGCTGAGAGCTTTAGGAAATGAAATCCATTATAGCTGGCCAGTCTGGTAGACATGAGGCAGTAATATGGCAGACTACACTGACAGGTGGCGGATACTCCCTAGTATTGAGTGAGTGCATTCGCAAATCCCACAGGAACACGGCTAAACAAAGAGTAATGAATTTTACATGAAGTCGACACAACTGATGATTTCATGCCTAGCCAGTGATCATGAATTACAGTAATACCAATCCACTGACATCTGTTCTGTAGAAACAGCAGCGGAAGAACCCACATTTATGCAGCCTATAATGCCTGAAAGTGAAACTAGTCACACTGATCACTAATTACAGATTTAGCATATACATGTACATATATACCATGCTACCATAACGCCAATACATTGAAGCTACACCATCGGTGTATATAGAAAATTCATATTGATCACTATCTGTAATGTGTTTTATATTCAAATAAGTGGGAAAAGGCTTAATCTGCAAACTATATAAGTTCAATTACATCATGATCAATTTAGTTCGATATATCATTAAATAATATGTACAAGTTATTCTATTGATTACAAGGGAGCCATCCAAATATAGCAGGCTTTCTGCTGTTATAATGAATAGTCTGACAGAAGTCACAAACACAAGAACGTCAATTAAAACCAGAGTCAAGTCTGTCTCATGGTGAGTGTTCTTCTGTGTAAACACTCTGTGCCTTTAGTCTTAGGTCAGTGTTTCCCTTGCTAACAATAAAGACGGCGCACAAGATTTGGCTGTGAGAACAAGGCACATTCACTCAGAAATATAAAAAAATACAATCATAATGTTGGTTTCTACCTCTTTGTGCACAGGAAACTTTGATTCCTTGTATACAGCATGTCCTAAGCTCTTCAATAGACACCGACAGTACAAAATGGTTCATTTGAATCACTTCTGTAAACATCACGTTACTGGCTTAGGTGAGTTTGACGACCCAGAGTAGGCAAAGTGAACTAGAACATTCCTTTGAAATCATGATATATAACATACATTTTTGGGTGTGGGAAATAGGTAGCAATTGGTGACAACCTCAGGAAATAATTGGTGATACGAGTGAGAGAAACAAGCAAGTTTAAAAAAAACAGTGATTTGGCCCATCTCCCTTTTCATATGTATACTATCAGAGGAAACACCGACAAGCACATCACACAATACTGACCCCAAAGTGACTAAACCAAGAACTACAGTACATGTACCATAGTCAAAGCAATATACTACCATTATGACTGTATCAGCATTTCGACACCTACAAATAATAAAATTATCAGCTGTTCAAATTAAAAACATAAGTTCAGTTCAGTTCATTCCGAGACCTGTCAGGTCATAGGGGAAACACGAGGGACGCAGTCGCAGCGAAAAAACATACGGTACCAAATAAGAGTTATCTTTAGTGACCAAAAATACAGCCGTTATGTACTGGATGTATTCCGAGACATATATATATATAGACACTGTTCAGTATGCTGATCATTGGTCAATATTGCCTCAAGCTACTTTATCTGTAGAAGGAAGAGCCTCTGGTGTCACACTTATTGGAACAGCTATGGGCTAAGTCAGCGGGTAGGCAGGCCTCTGAAAGGACAGTACAGTGCCCACCCAGACCGACATGCAGTCCTTGTAAACAGACCTGGAGATTTCTTGGAAAGAAACTATTATAGAATATCAGCCGATAAGGAAATATCTCGCTCAAGCCAGCTGCTGGGTGACAGCGTTATGTAGCTTGTACTATATATGCCAGCCGCTGTTGTTTAGATGGGTTATCACTTATGCCATACATACACGTGGTAACATCCTCTAAACTTAAAGCTGTGCACTTACTCAACTGGCAATAATGTCTCGTCATGAATCCAGCTCTGCGACGTTTTTTCTGTGTGCAGACAGTGTAAATAATATCTGCATAACAACATGTGAAGATTTTCTGAATCACTCAAGAATAACATGAACTGATTCTGGATAAAGATTCAGATTGAAGTTAGTTAAGGGATCATTTCAGAATGTTGACGTCTGATATCAAATTTAATTATTTTTGTTTGGAGGAGGGGAGGGTCAGAGGCAGTTTTATCTGATGTTTGGCTGATGCTTACACCAGCCAATGAAGACTGGTGTTTTATGTTAACTAATATATTGAAGGGTATCCATTAAATCATGTTTAACTAATAAGGTTACATGTAAATTAACTGGTAAGGTAGTTAAACACTACCAAATATTTCACTCATTCTGAAGTTTTACAACAACCACTTACATTATCACACAAACTACTTAGCCTAGATGGAACTCATACTTCAGAAGTATTCAGTTGGGTAGTTTAAGTACTAATGGACTTCACCAAAAAATCTGAAGTAGAAACACAAAAAAGAAAAGTAACTTCTTGAGTTTAGAAGTGTTTACACTTCACCCCTGGGCCCTGACAGACCTGTTCATTCAAACACCATCTCAACTTTTATGGGAAGTATTCAGCCATGCTGTAAATAACCTGTAAATTACTGTGCAAAGACCAGTAATTCACATAGATTCAAAGAAGTTTAATCTACATTTACTGTATAGGTGTGGCTAAACCGGTATGGTTTGTATTGATAGATATCTTCATACTGTCTGTGAACTGTGAAGGTACTTTTGATACTTTTTGGGTAACATTTGTATCATATCCCAAACCTAAAAAATCTAAATTGTAAATAATGTCTTGCACACGATGGAAATCAACTGTAAGTAAAATTCAACATCACACATGTGTAGTTATACATGCACATAATGTAAACACTATATTTACTTGCAATAGGTGTTTGTGGTTGTTGCAATTACATAAACTAAATTACAATTTCAACATCATTTAAAAAACATGTTGCAAATAAAAAATGTCTGGAATCAATTACACTTATTATATAACTTTATGCAATTGGACCCAACCCTGTTTACATTGAGTGCAAATCTCAGTCAGAGTAATCACAGCCATTATTAATGACAATTACACAAGCACTGTCTGGTTCTGAATAAACTCTAGTAACCAAACAGTAGAGGAAGCCATTGACCTGGTGGTCCTTACATAAGAACAACAATGCACAAGAGGGTCACAGTAAATCAACTTACTTTTGAGATGTACCAAAGTATGTTGACCCAAGTCGCACAAGAGTCAACTCTATGGAAGATATCGTTCACGACTCCAAGACTAGATTTTGGTTCAAACCTCACAGATGTGTGGCGCGGACTTGTGTGATTTTTATACAAATAAAACTGCAAATCATTAGAGTCAATTTGCATTAATATATAACAATTATATAGAACAGTGTCCAGTCCTCAGGACTGCTCAAAGCGCTTAACTCTTTACTCCCTGGCTCAAACTTCCCTATGCTTTATAAAGTAGGATTCCACACTCACATGGTATGCCCAAGTGCCATATTTACTTTAAAAAGACTGGTTGACATTCAAGTTGAACTTAGTTAAGTATTGGTAAACACAAGGTTCAACCACCTCCATTACTTCACAAGCTGGATAAGAATCGCGTTTCGACAGTGCCAATATTCGGGTCACACATTGATCCTCTCTCAGTGGTTTGTTTACAATATTATGAATCAACTATTTCCTGCTTCACTATCACAGCTGACAGCATCCTTACACAAGCCAAGGTTACGACCAGAAATTGATAGTGCTACAGCCTAACAAACTTACAAACATGCTGACAATAGCCAGACATTTATATAAACTTGCACACAATTTAATTCACATAAAATAATAACAGAAGTAAAGAATTGGTATGACGACTGACATATCTGTCCCAGGTTGAGGTCTTTGAATTTAACTGTGTTTAACATTTTTAAATAGTGACATTTACAGAAAGGCTGTCTGTTCTGTTATTGAATGTTTTGTCTACAATTAAATTTTTTGCATGTGCACCTTTTCAAATTGAAGATACTGTTTCATGATTGTTAAACACAATTTGGTGGGCAGTATACATGCAGCATATCTACTCCAGTACATGCATTAAGAACATAATATTATATATCTAAATAAATGATAATAAAATGAGGAATGAAAATTATATCTTTAAAAATTTAAATCTAATCAACAAATGCACATGTGTGTATGATGGTTTTGTGATCCTTACCACAGCCGGATATAACAGAATGTTCCTGCTGGCAATACATGTCAGGCGCCCCTCACCAGCAATGGGACTCCTTGAGAGAGGGCCAGAATTCATAAACACAACAGAGGGCACTGGAGCAGCAGGAATTCCAGACCAGGGCAATTAATTAATCAAACTTGAACAAAAAACCAGTGTTTCTCTGTGGTTACCCCAGTGATTCGGGGACCCCCTCCTGATGAGAATAGGTGACCAGGTGCATAAGCTGCTGAAACATTATCTTGCAATGTAATCACTCTGTTCTGCCTGTTTGCCCACTCTGTAAACATGCAGCCTGTCAAACAAATTCCACCAGCAACAGTCTTGGTTACTTGAGAACTGTTTACACCAGACAGTCAGTGAAATGATCCTTTGATGTGCCTTGTCAAGACATCTATTGTCATTTTTTGTGTTCATAATATTATATTGAATAATTAATTGTAGGTCCTATCACCCAAAATCTAAACAAATTTAAATAACATCATCAGTTCATACATTCTCATGAATAAATGCATAGATTTGATGCATAGCATGCATTATGTAAATTTTCATTTAAGAATAACTAGTACCTAGCATTTCATTAAACACGCTGGAACAATTTCCTTCAGTCTATCAGTGACAAACAGTGTGACATCCCAGTGTCGTTTAAGATGGTGCTGAAGACACCTTTTTTAAAATTGCCATACAAATTGCATTCATTTATTAGTATAAATTGACATTACCCAGTATATATATCACGTAAGGTAAATCGTTGCGAAGTGTCATGGTGCCCCTGCTACCTTGTGTCCACGAGCGCTTGAGTCGTTTATGCAATGTGTATACTGTAATAAACTGCTCGCCGTTCAACGTCTGTATCGTTACAATGCGACCCGCAAATCCAACTTCCACGAACACAACCATATGCCCAAATTAATAAACTTTGACAGTACCTAAACTTTACTCAACATAATAGTGTACATATTATCGAAAGTGGTCATTAAACACAGCACAAATCCAATACCACTAAAAAAGAAGACTTGTGTATGGTCGCGTGAAGTTGTAATCGAAAACGAGACGCGACACATGCCCTTTTGAAAATATTCTACCCAGCGAAATGCCAACAGCATCCCCTTTGGAGAGCCCCTACCGGCAGAGATGGTCGTGTAAGCGTGATGGTGCAGTTCACTTCTGTATTATAAGTTAACAAATATAAATTACACAAGCAATCACATTAACAGTTATGAATGTTCAAATCACTGATCAATGTTGTTTCAGTGATAATTTTGTTCAACTATTGTGACGTCATCCAATGGAATTTGTGAGAACTACAAAACGCGGATTATATCACTTGAAGCCATCATAACCTAGGATGTTGTTATTCGTTCATGTTTTGTGTTCGAAACCAGAATATGTACACTGATGAGTTCTCTAACGATGTGACAACTGACATTTAATTAGCAACACGTTTTCAATGCACTTAGCGGACAACGGTCACGAAACAGTTTAAGGTAGCGACTTCGGCCTGCGTCCTTGTTTACGTATGTTCACACAAGTACCATGACACTTTGTAGCAATTTGCCTTGCACGTTTTAAAAACCCAGCTTAATAAATCCACAAAAATAAACAAATACAGTTGCTGAGTAATCATGTTTGTTTCAAAATATCGCCAAAAATCAGCATCGTATAGTGTTGGTGATTCTACTCTTTCAGCGTTTGTGGAGTTTCAAATTGCCGTTTAGAAATATTGATTACGTAGAATTCCATACGTTTTCTAAGATCGCGGAATTTCCGTTTGAAAAGGCAAATTCCGTTTCAAAACGCCGATTCCACGAATTCTTCCCGTTTTCCACGTTCGTGGAAAATCACTGTCCGTAACTGCAAATGCTCGATGAATCAATACAAAATTATTGGTTCAGCATTTCGATCAGAAATAAAAGTTCAAAATGTCTATTTATTTCCGTTTTGACAAAAACAACATCGGTGGTCCGTAATCCGAATAATAAAACTGGTGTCGCCTTATCTATTACCAGAACTTCACAGAAGATTTGTGATTTTAAATGTATACTCACAACCGGATAATTTGTATCATGCCAGAAATTGTGAAATCTTGCATTTTAACACTCTTAGTCTGTTCTAATACACTGCTTGATCTTGCACCGACTCATGTGACACACTCTGGCTATAAAATTAAGAACAGTACACAGCGCTGATAGGACATCCATTTTTTTATGTAGGTGTCTTTTAGTATTTACGCCAGTTGGATTGTGCATGTATATTTCCATAAGTACTTCAATCAAAACAATTTGTTCTAAAGATTTAAAATATGGCTAGATTATGGAAGAATTTTTTCTGGGTTTTGATAAAATGTCACAAACTCAGTATGCCTTGAAATAATTCACTCCATCATCCTCCATCAAGTTCCTGAACCAGTCATAGGGACTTCACACCATTAATCAATGTTATCACTGTCTTTTTAATCTAGTCATATATTGATGACTAGACCAAGGCTACATTCCCCGACCAGTCAGGTGGCCAATCGACTCAATTTTATTTCCCGAGCAGCCGGGGAAATAGTGATGCCTAATCAGCGATATATCACTGTAATGGAGCATAAGAGAGAGAGAGGTACCTGGCATCCTTCTCTTAACCCAATGGACCCAAGATTTCAATAAAACTGAATGTAAATTGAGTTGTAAGCGTGTGAATTTGAATAATGTTGCTGTGTTTTCTGTACTTGTAAGTTGAGTGTGCTGTTTGATCAGATCGACTGGTCGGGGGAAATAAAATTTGGTCGACTGGGCCCTCGACTGGTTGGAGAAATACCGACTGGCTGATGACCATGTACAACAGTCAACACTGTATTACTGTTAGTATTACTAATTAGCAACTGTGTACAAACTTTTAATGATAATGTACATAAGTACTGCAATCTGATTTAAATTTGATGTTCTTATGCAACCTCCTCAGTGCAAAATGTATTTCCATTTTATGGTAAAATAAAGTTATTATTTAATTATTATTAGGACGCACAATTTTGGATTTGTCCCACCACCAGCATACACAACAATCATTCTCGCATGCCAGGGGTCGCTGCTGCTGCTTATGTTAATGCCAGCCAGCTGTACCCCGGGGTACTACCCCCTGGTTGATCGCTTTGCGAAACTCTGAATTTAAGCTCAGCCTATGAAATCACTCACTAGATCAGTGCTTGGCGGCAGGTCAGGTGGTCGTAATAAAACTAATTTCAACCAACCGTGGCTCGTGTTACATGCAATGTTTAGGAAGTAGAAACAATTATTCGAATACACAATACTGCTCAGCTGCTCGTGCTAATGGGCGAACGCGTCATTAAACATTGTGATTCCCAGAAGTCGTTTATGTCTCGCTTGCGAGGATGACAACAGTCAACACATGTACAAGCATCGTAGAGGCTAGAGTAGCTTAGATCTTTCTTCCGAGATTTCTGTTTATCATTTCGCATGTGTATTGTAAAACAGAGCACAGACACGCAGATATAAATCTTGGAAGTATGAATTGTGCTCGTAGAACACATTTGTATAAGGAGAAGACTCACCTTTTTGATACGCGTTCCCCATGACTCCTGCCCCTGGCTCTAGCGAAGCGACTTGGCAATACTGTACGAATTCAGTTCAGCGCATTGAACGCGATCGTCAACTCCATAGTACACTGATGGGGAAAACGTTACCCAAACATCCGTACCGAAAGTTGATTTTATTTTCTTGCTCAACAATCGCAGCTTTCTAAAAACAACATCAAAATTTTGGAACGACAGCCGACATCAACCGGAAGTGCAATTGTATGCTGGATATGGTATATTCGCACCACGTGACCTACATTGGTAGCAATCATCGGGGTCAGGATTTCTGTGTTCATAAATGGAATGTTGTTTTACCATACTAGTTTCGCTTAACCGACTCTCGCCTGGCTGCGTGACTTCGCCAGGAAGATAGCCTGGCTCAGAGTCGCATTTTGACTGCCCACTTGTTGACAGCAAAGCCAAAGCAATTTGAACAGCCATGAGAGCTGCCACCTAGTGAATGTGCATGTGATTAAAAGGCACTAAACTACGAAAACAAGTTTAAAATGTAGGTTTATTTTGTGTGTAACATGTTTCAATATAAGTTTAATGTTTAATAGTTGCTATAGTATAGTATAATCTGATAAAAGTGTATCCGTATATAATTTTGATTATTAAGCTCCAGCCAATGTTATCAGCGTGATCCTAAACCGGCTGAAGGCATCAGATGACCAACACCTCCGGGAGGAACAAGCTGGTTTTCGAAAAGGATGTTGTTGTGAGCAGATCTTCACATTACGAAACATCATCGAGCAAAGCAGAGAGTTCCATATACCTCTAGTTAACTTCATTGACTTTAAGAAGGCTTTCGACAGTGTCCACAGAGATTCGTTATGGCAAATCCTGAAGCTATACGGCGTAGGCCCTACCAAACAAATATATATGTACATTTTCAAATCGCTATACCGAAACACCAACTGCTGCATCAAGACCAACGATGGCTACACAGACATATTTTATATAGAGACAGGTGTACGTCAGGGTTGCATCCTGTCCCCTTTCCTCTTTGTTGTTGTTATCGACTTCATCATGAGGAACACGATGAAAGGTCCGAACTTTGGTGTTAAGTGGATATCCCAGCTAACAACGACACGTGATTTTACATGTTCTGAAGGTGAATTCACATGTTCAACTAGTTCAATTCACGTGTTTTCAGTACGTGAATTCACTAGATTCTGAGAACAAATTTGAAGGTAAAAACACGTGTTTCGACACATGTTTATCTGGTACGTTCACCGCACTTGAAATCACGAGTTTCCGTACGTGAAATCGCGTGTTTCCGTACGTGAATTCACGAGATTCTGTGAACAAATTTTAAGGTGAAAACACGTGTTTCGACAAGTGTTTATCTGGTTCACCGCACGTGAAATCAAGAGTTTCCGTACGTGAAATCACGTGTTTCCGTACGTGAAATCAACGCATGCAGTATACTCGGTCATGGAAGCGTCTTCAAACTTAGTAAAAACTATATTATGGCAACTTATGATGTAAGATTAACTTATATGTTATTCGTTAAGCGTTGAGATACGTTGGAATTGAAAAAAGTATAGCTGAAACATGTCTTTTACTATGAATTATGCAATATAATGTATGCAAATTAATATATATGTATTTACTTTATTGTCTTCCCGTTATGAATACGATTTAAAAACTTCCCCCGTGTCGCGAAACATATCTTCACTGGCTATGTCGAGCCGCTGGCCTGCTCCCATAACAGAAGAACAAATTTGCATTACATATTATTATTGGCATATTTACGTCAAACTTTATGTTAAACTCGCAGGCGTGGTTGAAATATTATCGCAATTAAGCCAGGGTGTGACTACGTTCACTTCCCCTGACAGATATTCTACGCATCATATGCAAGTTAGCTGAATCAAGCTCGAAATTGACCTCACCATATCGCCGTGTGAACAGTGCAGACAGCCGGCCGTCCGACTAGCGCTCCAATTCAAAGACAAAACTCAATGTGGACTGTATGTTATTTGCTCTGTGTAGGGGTCATTAAAATACCATTAGCAAGCAGTAGCAGAAGTAGTGGGCCCAGGGCAGTCTTTGCCCACCCAGCTCAGCCTCACATCCAAGCCTAAAGCTGTGAGTACTGACCATTTCAAACTAACCAATGGGTAGTTCTCATAAACCCATGGCTACTTAACTATAGCTTCTAAAATGACTACCACGTGTGTGTGTGTGTGTGTGACATGTGCCCCTGTCCACTGTGTATAACAGTCGACTTGCTACGTCCCCTTGAGAGCAATCGTATCCGCCCTTTCTGTTACCTGCTAAGGGAGTAGAAAGATGTCACATTGTGCAGATGACTTGTGAAAGACCCAGCCTTGTCTTACGTTGCTACACAATATAACATTCATTACTATAGAGTATATAATAATATATATATTGTAATTATTATTCATTAAAATTATAATCTATGAGCCCTATCATACGCATAGAACTGCCAAAACCGGCTGAATGTATTATTTAGGAAGTCTATAGCCTTGACGCTGTCTTTAGCTACGTCATTTCTGAAACCAGATTCTGAAAACCTGGGTCCCATTTATTAAACTTCAACATGATCAAAACTGTTTGGCAAGGGTAGTCTACTCGTTTTTCTATCTATCTGGACTATTCGTAGATAAACAGGTAGCTTGCAGGATAATAATAACAACGATAAACAAGGCCCAGTACTTTGGGACCCTGTCTCCCGTGCAATCATAAGCCAGGGAAGGCAATAAAATATATCCGTCTGTCGTCGATACACGATTAGTGACGACCCTATACTATATCGTTATGTGGAATTTGTGACCACCAACACGTTGGATTCTCAAAAATCTATATACGTATAAATTGTCCCAAATGCCAATAAAATACACGCACGCACGCACACGCGCGCGCGCGCACACACACACACACACACATGTCCTCTATTAACGTATCCTGTTATGAAATAACTTTACATGCACATACAATTATGGTGCAGACAGGGAAACATTAATCATACGCACCTCTTTATGTTTATTATAATTCAATTATATGTTGTTTTTGAATATTGTCGCGATAGGGCGTACTACTAGAAGTTGATAGATCTATATGTATAGTATTATATAACATACTTGAAAGGAGAATAGGTGAACAGCATTCACCAAAAAATCCAAAATTACTTAAGTTTTGCTTGTAACACACAACTAGTTTGGTAATAAAAAAAACTAGTGCTTAACTATTCAACAAATTGTAATCCTAGTTGTAGGCCAGCTAGGCAGATGGCTAAAACAATATACCCACCCCCAATTTGTTAGGGTAATTATCCCATCCACTGCTCCACTCCAGGGGTGAAAAGCGCCCTCCTAGGAGAGAGCTAATTAAGACACTCATTGATGTCAGAGGAGTGACAACAAAGCCAATAAACATACCTCTGCAATCAGATGTAGGACCAAAGCAAGTCTGGAAACAATAAAGAAGGAAGAAGTCATTCCACCTACTTGGATAATGTCTAGGGAGGGGATAGTCATGCAGTCATATTTTACCTCACTGGGCAACATTTCAAGATTTCAGTTATGTTGGAAGTACATTATTATTTAAACAGACAGTACGGATTTCAACATTCACATATTTCGAAACGGTGTTTCGAAACGGTGAGCACCGTGTCAATGCTCGGCAGTTATAACGGTAAAATATAGCCTAAAACGAATTAGAATATATAAATATATATATATACTATAAAAAGTATATACATATACTACTATATATGCGTATATATATATATATATATACATATATATACACATAGGAAGACTGGACTGTTATACATATATGTATACTAATGTCCAGCTGATATATGTGGACATTTAGACCACTAACGACACAGTTCTGAGGGATATGGTGCCGGCAACGTTGATACTAATATAAGGGCCAGAATTGGATGAACGAATGGTGGAAGCTATGTACGAAAGAACGAAAGAAAGAGTAGTAGTGGTCCTAAGATGTCGGATGAGTTTATATATATATATAATATAATTTATATTATATAATTTATATAACTTATATTGTAGCTGCATCAGGCGTGACAGCGTAGCTATAAGCAATATTTGTAAGCGAGGGATGAATTGTTTTATATAGAAGCGGACCAATTCTGGGAAATAAAAATGGGACGAGCGAAACATCAAAATAGGGCCTATTCATTAATGCATACATATAAACTATATTGAATAATGTTTGTAACTTCCTACCTTGTGACTTTCGTGCGTTGTCCTAATAGCTGCAAAGACGTACGTGTCCGGCCGTTGTGAGCCATCCGCGGTATATCACTGGTATGCCTGTGAATTTATTGCACCTCAACATTTCAAACAGGCTAGATCTGTAAGCCGCGCTGAACATGACTGGTCACCGATAAGAGACCCCGCCTATCGACTGTCATTTTGGAACATTTTGTGGAGAAAGGGTGGATACACTTAAGAGAGGTGACGTGTACATGGAAATCATATTTTGGACAAATTTATATAAATCTGATTGTTTAAATTTTTCACGTTGGATAAAAAGTACCAATTTGCTGTTTTTCGTGAACAAAATCAATAATTTGAAAAGTTTTTTTTTTTTTGTGTGATCATAGTTATTGGGTTGTTGATGCACCTCTTTCTAATGAACCTTTTGTTATTATTCTGTAGGGTTTAAAACCAATACATGGGTGAGTTTTTTAACATTGTACCAATTGCAAAAAAAACGGACGAGATTGCATTCCATGGTCCATAGTTTGAACCCAATCCATGGCGGATGTATATTGACATTTCCATTGTCTCGCTGAAGTTTTGAAGTTTGTGGGCATATATAATACTTTATATCAATACAACTATATTTTAGTGATTTTTTAAAACTTTACATATACTTTAAAACGTTTGTTCTTTTTGATAAAAGTTCAGAAGTTGAATATATTCATTAAGATATTTGTGAATCTTTTGGATGCGTGAAATTTTCCCTTTTTGCGGAACATCTGTGACTACGCGTATTTCCCATTTTAAAAAACAATACAAAATTATGTCGTATCTGTATTACACAAGTCCTAAAATGTATACCAACCATGCTTTTAGTCAATTTCACTCATAAATCTTATTGCAGTTTTGTGTCCATTCTTATAAGAGCATGCGAAGTGTCCCCAAAACGCCGTTACGGACGTTCCGCCATGTTACATGTCCGCAAATCACAACGCCGGGTCACATAAAGCATTAGATGGCAAAGTACGGGTGAGGTACCCGCATCCAGTCGGTGGAAAACTAAACGTATTCAACTGGCCATCAACCGAAGACATTGACGACACTACCGTCGATGACATCTTCATGCCTTGGATTCCTGTATCGTGCGTGTCTGGAGGACGCAACCGCGCCCAATGCATACTGCATGAAGGTCTACGGGATGGGATCAATGCGGCCCACAACCAGTTTTTGAATTTGAGTTTGCACGCAGGGATTGATAGGTTGACAACATCTATAAATGCAGAACGTCCATGACGTTAAACTTTCTTCGTTAAATACGTATACACCTTTACCTTGGAGTTATGTTTTTGTTGTGGACGTATTATTGTTGCGCAAGAAGGTCGTTGTTCTATAAATTATGGTGGAACTAATGCAGGCTGCTAGGCAACGTTAACTAGTTCAATAAAATTGGAAGTCGTCATAGTCTTCTTCCATTTCGCTATATAATCTAATGGTTGACGCATACACGTGTGAATGTATTGTAGCTTATATAATTAGGGGCATGTAGTTTTTTGGCTAGCAAACGCATTCGTATCATTATATATAAAAACAGTTAGACATGTATTAGGCTATGTGACTGACGGAATAATTATGTTTATTGCGTGTACTTAGAAAAAGATTATAAATCGGAACGTCCGTGACGGTTGTGTATTTTTCTACGTTAAACGCACAAATAATCTTATAAATATGGGAGTAGCATTATATTACGTCGTCGTATCCATACAGGTACTCGCTTGGTAATTATCTGTTGGAAATTGTCTTGAAAAATTTTAATAATGTTAATTTTGGGCATTTATACATTAATTTTATTGATAGGTGTCTTGATTCTCTCAGTCTATAACTAAGCTTAATCCTTTTTAAAAGCCAATTATAATATTTTAAAGCCAGGGCATGTACTTTTATGCAAAGCAAATATGTGATGGCATGGGGCGTATATAATGTGACATACTAACCCATGAGTTGCATTCACAAACAACGTCACGTCCGTGACGAAAATATGCTAGTTGGATACATGGTTGATGCAACAGACATATTTGCGTCAGCAAGATCAAACATGAATATGTTATAAGTAGGCATGTTAAGTAATTGAAAAATATTGCTAATTTTACACTTTTGAAATGTATCGATAGCTGTAAATGAAATATTGAATGCCAAAATGTTCTTGATTTATTGCCATGAATCAAATTCATAGACTAAATCCAACCAGAATTAAATATAAATGATAAGTGACTATGCTCTCAAAGTGCACAATATATACATGCAACACGTGTTCCACGCAACACAGTTAAGGAAATATTATAATATGGAAACAAATTCATCAGTAAAACGTGTGTTCGATGTGGTAAAGTCAAATAGTCTGGTTGTTTTGGGGTATAATCTTTTAAACTCGTGTAACTTTCTCAAACATGATCCGATTTGCGAACGGCTTGAAGGTCTGTACGCTACAATATATATTTAAGAACGGGTCACTGTGAAATATAACGCACAAGAAGTTTTATGTTCAGGACCAATTGTTTTGGCAATTGGTACAGTATTTAAAAAAACTCACCCATATACAGACTAGTCTGTTAACAGAACGTTGTGGAGCGCTGGAAACAACTAAAGTTAAAACATCATGAACAGCTTCGATATCGTATGACGGTTGTTTTGCGACAACATTTGGCCCACATCTGAACAAAGTTTTCGGTACCCTGTTCTATTACTTTTGGTGTAAATAGTTTTGCACGTGAGGTTTTTCTCTAACATTATTGCAATATCCAAAATCATTCATTATATTATATCACGGCTATTCTCAACTAAGTTATTGTTTCACAAAAAACGCTGTGATTGATCCACATCAGTTAATTTTAACGTGTGCATATACAAGCTGGACACTGCGTGTCAAAGTCGCTAGGAACGCACGGTCGCTGAGTGTAACTCTCTGCAGACGGCACTAATGCACAAATCCAAATTAAATCAATTAACTAATTACCCTAAATGATCACATGCTATGGCAACGAAATGGGTCAGTCACGCGATGGATAAGCCCAGAAAGGAAGACGGTTGTAAACGACACACGTCGACGCAAACAGTAACTGATGCAAAAGTGCCAGAGTGCGCATGCTCCTCTCAACCAGGGCTATGGAACGCCTTATACGAACGTGAGAAGTGCAGTGGAGGCTGTCATTTAATAAGATTGTCCATGATTTAATCATAAAGACGGTATTGCTCGTGTTCTTAGTGAGTAAATAAATGCTTGCGAATATAGTTATGGTCTCAGTAATTGGCAGTACCCCAATTAAAATATATAATTTGATCACTTCGGTATCTATATTAATAGAACATTTGAAACGACTTTATTTTATTTTTTTGCATATTTACCAAGTATGTATGTGTATGTTCAAGGTATATTATTAGTTATCAACAAACTGTGATGAATGTCGGTACATTTTGCATAGTTACTTAAATGGCAACACAATATTATATATATAATATATATATATATTACATTACAATTTTAATTTATTCCAAGACGTTATAACTTATTGTAGGTTTATTGTCAAAACGATAATATTATTATATCTAGGTTTCTTGGATATTAACCTTGGTTTATGAGAATGCGGTCTGTGTGTTCAAAGCACATAACCGTAGGCAATGCATGTAGCGTAACAAATCAAACGTATTGCTTATAATGAAAGGAATATACATGTTGACAAAACAATACGGTTTTACAATAAAGGGTGGAAACTGAGACACGCACGAAATAGCACATAATCGTAACTAATAAATGATTTGACTAATACCTAATTAGCCCATGTGTCGATTATTGCTGATCTGATGAACTGTTGATCTCCACGTCCATCAACGTAGCCTCGGCAGCCGCTTAAGTTACGCCTGAATTCACATGAATACTATTTCCCCTAGAACTGTACCAGTTTCCCCAGTTCCACACGTGAAGGAACACGTTAATTGTCGTGATTACTCATTCCCTGGAACCGAACCAGTTTCCCCAGTTTCACACGTGAGTGAACACGTGAATTAACGTGATTACTCGTTCCCCAATTCCGCACGTGAATTCACATGGATACTCATCCCGCTAGAACAGTGCCAGTTTCCCCAGTTTCACACGTGAATGAACCCGTGAATTCACGTGATTGCTCGTTCCCCTGGAACCGTACCAATTTCCCCAGTTTAACACGTGAATGAACCCGTGAATTCACAGGATTGCTCGTTCTCCTGGAACCGTACCCGTTTCCCCAGTTTCACACGTGAATGAACCCGTGAATTCACGTGATTGCTCGTTCCCCTGGAACGATCGGGAATTCGTTTTTACAGGGGATTCGAAAACAATGATGCTTATCTGACCGCCAAAATGTATCACCTTTACATTTACATATATAAATTAGGTACACATTTCGCTGTAGGGCTCACAGTAATACTTGATAGCCATGTGGTTGGAAAACGAAGTTGGGTGCGTGTGCAAGCAGGTCATATATTAAAAAACGATAGTTATTTAGAGTGATTTATTTACATATTTGCAATAGTTTCTACTTTTATAGGGTACTTTTCTCATGCCTTAAAGAATTCAATGATGATCACCCCACCACATTGCTCCTATGTAAACAAGTAGATGATCAACATACTGTGATGGTAATAACCAGTGTTCGCCGTTTACCTCAGAAAGGTGCTAGTCAACCGGACCGGCAACTTCAAAACCTTACTGGTCAGGCAGCAAACCTACTGGTCCGCATTTTAACAATGGCACAATGCGTGTGCGCAAAGAGCCTGCTAAACAATAGGCCTTAAAGAAAAAGACGGGGGGCGGTGCTGTTGAAAATGTTATTTTTCCGTCGAGCCGCTGCTGTCAATTTCCCTTCTCCACATTCCCTCTGTTGTCTCGGCGGAAATTATGACATCCGAAGACGGAGGTGGTGCTTTGGACAATAATTTTTTTTCGCCGCCGCGCTGCCTATTACTGGGGGGAGGCACAAAACCATGTCTGCCCTCCAGTTATTGTACACACCTTTCACAGTCGACAAAAATACACATTAATACATTTTCACCCGTTCGCCACAAAAAACAAACATTCACGCTCACATTTCATGGGGGGCAGAACCATGTCTGCCTCTCGGAGAAATTCCAGAGGGAGCAGCTGCCCCCCCCCCCCCCGCGTCGCCACTGTTCTCTACGCATATGGAGCCACACTCTTCTGGGTCCTGATTATGTGTGGTCTTCGCGACTACTTATACGAAATGTTCCATTCGTGGATTCTGCAGCCAGGTCTCACGGAAATGTCGATGACGGTTGTCAGAGTTGTCAGCATTTTTCTAACTCTTTTCTACGGGAGATTTTAGCATTAGCGGCGTTTTCTAAACGAAGAGCATGCTATGCGTATGTACGGTAATTTACTCACTATCCTACTAGATTATGGCATAGTATATTTGGATAGTGAGTAAACTATAAAAATAACTATAATGTGCACGTGTCGTGTGCGTCATGTGCCACGATAAAGGAAATTGGGCTATACTGAGCGTAAAAACGCAATATTATTAAAGATTTTTTGATGCAAACAGCCACCTCTGGTGGCCAATTTTGACGACAAACTGGTGTATACTGCTGAAAATCGGTGTAGTGTCCCCCGAAAAGTAGGCAGTCACACGGATTAGTTACTGACCCGACGGGCAAAGTAGGTGGTCAGTGACGACCCGCTATCGTTTAGTTCGGTAATATCCGAAGTCATTGATGTGTTGCCCACTGAGTGGGTTAGGCTTACATGCTTGCTATATGTGAACAGCAGACCGCTGCCCTGATGTGAAACCCTCGCGCCGATGCCAACAGTATTGATACTGATGAGAATAAAAGCATCGTTGTTCTGGGGAGTGTAAGGTACTCCAGAGACCACTTTTTTATTGTCATTTCTATATTCCTACAAGGTGTTGACGCGTTCCATGTTTACATGAACAGTTTAACTAATACATGTAAAACGAGTGTTATCGAAAATTAGATCGAGTAATATCTCTTTCAGGGATTGACAGAACATATATCCCTCATTGTTAATATGCAGTTGCCTTGTCAACAACATTACATTACTTACGGTCGGTAGTTGTGTAAAGAAAACAACTAAACACTATATGTGTGTGTGTGTGTGTGTGTGTGTGTGTGTGTGTGCGTGTGCGTGTGCGTGTGCGTGTGCGTGTGCGTGTATGTATGTATATGTATGTATAGCTCTACTCGAAAATATGTTATCGGCTAAAACGCGTGCAATCGTAATTTTTTGCACCGTTAGTTGTCCGTAATGAAACAAATGGCCGTGGAGTTGTAAGTATCAAAGCTTGCATCTAGAGAACTTGACAAAATAATAAACGTCGATTGTGTAGGATGTGGTTTTATTGGCCATCCTAAAGGGTGGGTACAGGTCGAGGTTTTTTGGTGCGCCTGCATGGCGGTGGGTATTTTTGGTGAACCTCAAGGAGGGTACAACTGGAGCATTGTGGTAAGCTTCAAAATATGTTGAAGGTCGCCGAAAAACATGATTCGACAACGGCGGAGGCGGTTTGGTGCTGAAGCTCTGGCTCAGCCCACCTACCGTGCCTATGATATTAGTATGCAACTTCGTGACATTGTGTTTCCTGTAGCCTAACATTACAAAAATAAGAATTTGTAAGCCTACATATTGTAGGACACACATGTCTTCGCACGTGTTCGAAATCATATGCAGGAACAGTTCTAAATGGTAACGAAATTCAAAAGACGGCAAATGGGGCCAAGATGTTCCGCGCAGGCCGGATGTTATCTCGTAAACATTACGGTCAGGCCACGATACATGTCGAAGAAGGTCGACTAATTACAGATCGGGTGCAAGGGTCAGTGAAAACACAAAACACAGTCGCTTGTGATTTTCTCTCGAATCGCATCGAAAGTCGATAATTCAGCTCCTTTCGCCTGATCAAAATGGATTCCATGGTCGAAGTACGGCTGACGTAGTGTTCGGGTACCGGTGGTTGTGTGCCAAGGCACATAAATATCGCTTCGCAGTCGAGATTCTTCGCATAGACATGAGCCGAGCATATTTGGTACATCAGACGACACAAGCTGATGGAAATACTTTCAACCGTCCTTGAAGAATCGGAAATTCGAATGATGAGACTTCTTGCAAACACATCACTCGCACCTTGCACGTCAATTCGTGGCACAGAGTGTTCAAACAAAGTCTAGAGTTACGTCAATGATCGTTAGTTACATGTGATATCAATGACTACGTACTTCAGCGATTTTACGTCAGTTAAGTTTTTATGTGGAGCGCAGTGACATTGCAATATCAATTGAGATAACTCGATCGGTTTCGAATCCTGTGCAGCCGTGTCGAACCTGGGCAAGTTCGTTCATTCAACGTTGCTCCAGTTCTCTCAGCTGTATGACTGACTACCTTGGCATAGACGGTATTGGACATTTGTGTGCGAATACTCTTCGCGCATTAACTGCAGAGTGGCTGAATGCTTATTCGTTTAAACAAGACTGCCAGGGGGAAAGGATAAAGCGCTTTGATCAGTCCAAATGACTGGGTACTGCGATATATAAGGACTTACTTTCTTGGGTTCTAGAGATTCACATATGTACATGTGTTGGCCTTACACGGAAGGGTTCATTATAATTATTATTCGCAATGATAAAATGCATTTGTGTTATGTTACGTATACGGTCAATGCTCACGACAGAAGGATATTCACATGGGAATACAGATTATAACCACGTTACTTGGGAGAGAATACGTAAATTTCCCTAAATTATGCTTATTAGCTTGATTCATGTATATGTAGACCTATCAAGGGGTCATTATAATTATTATACACAATGTTCCCTGTTAAATAATGTACTTGCGCTATGTTACATATACGATAGATGCTCATGAGAGTAACAATTATAATTATGCTGAGCATAATCATGTTATACAGGACTAATAGGAGACGAATTGAATGAGTAATTACAGAGTTAGTCGTGTATGTTTTGATACCAATAAGCATTTAATTGAAAAACTAATGCAATATAAAACTATTTTAATGTCTATGTATGTTGTTTTGTTCTCTGAATATAATTTGTGCGTATTTACGTACACGCATCTGGATTACTTCAGGTTTACAGAAACATTGTCTTGCTCATTCATTGTCCCGAAATTAAAATCGTTACAAAATCGCAGGTAAAAGCTATTGAGGTAGCCCTAACATAAACTTGCTCCAACATGACCCCATTTTGGTAATACAAGTCCTAGACTAACCACGCATATCGGTCGGTGAATGTCCATCATTCATGACAACAATAAGCACCCCTCAAGGTGACAGCCAAGGTCAGGCTCATAATCGTTGGAACCAATTAGGAAACGGGAATAAATAGTTAGTGTGAAATGTCATAACATATTAATGCGTAGACGCCGCCCTGGAATTTATCAGGGGGAGGCAGACATATGGTTCTACCCCCCATTAAATGTGAATGTTTGTTTTTGTGACGAACGTAAATTGTGGGTGGAAATAAAAAATTTATGAGACAATTAATGTGTATTTTGTTGACTGTGAAAGGTGTGTGCAATTGGAGGGCAATCATTATTTTCTCCCCCCCACCACAGTAATAGGCAGCGCGGTAGCGACATTTTTTTCCAAAGAACCCCCTCCCCCTTCACGTCTTCAGATGTCATCATTTCAGCGGAGACAGCGGAGAGAAGCGGGAGAAGGTAAATTGTCAGCAGCGGCGCGACGTAAAAAAATACAAATTCTCAACAGCACTGTCCCGTGTTTATTAGAATGTTATGAGTTCACAGCCGAGACAGCGCAGAAGCTGAAGTTACAGAGGCGCAGTGGCGAAACATTTTCAGCAGCACCCCTCCCTCTCCCCCCTCCCCTGAAGCTCCGGTACCCCCAATATAAATTTCGTTCCCACATCATTCTATTAATGTTATTATTGTAATTTGTTATGATTTGAGTTAGTTATGCTTGAGGTTAGCCATAGCGTAAGCGTTGGAACAAGTCAGACGACGGGAATAAATAGTTAGTGTGATAATCAGACGAGGGGAATAAATAATTATTCAATAGGGCTAAGATTAATGGGGTAATTAGTTATGGATAAAATCAGTTATGAAGGGTTATGGTTACATATATTGCACAATCGTTATAACCATTCGGACGGTAGGAATAAATCATTATTGTTTTGATTAGGGTTAAGATTATTATTAGTTATGATTGGAGTCAGGTGAGATTGAAGAAGAAGACGAATTTCTTTTATTTGACCTGTCAGACATGCAAATTATAATTTAAAATAGTACAAGTTATTTACTAGTGATGATGGTTGGAGTGAAGGGACTAGACAGTGATGGTGTTACTTTGTTATGTCACTAATGATAATATGATTTCCTTCCAGACACAACTGTTGCACACTTAACACACCAAGCCATATTCTTTAAAAAAAAATTGTTAAGTTTATAGAGTATTAGTAATACAGTCACATACCGTAGAAACATTCCTAAATACTGTGTTACACTACTAAACATTTCAAACGTTTATTTCGTTAATAATAATTATGTTTGGCCAAGTTATTAATTCATTTAGATTACAACTAATTTCACACTAAGCCAAAAGTTTGTAGGTAATCTGTAAAATATATAACCTCATAAAATAGCTCCGTATAAGTGAGCAAATTCCTTCAGTGTTATTTCATTTCTAATTATTGTCTACAAAGTATACCGATATTTCATATTTTAAGTTTATCTGTCCCAAATGTGTGACAGAATATGGTACTATATACAATCTCGACATACACCATATTGCATATTCACAACACATATGGTAGAAGAATACTGTTACCTTCTCGTCGGTTTCTACGGTTTAAGATTGTCTAAATGCAAGTTACACCATTCAGGTATTATGTTTAGAGTTGTTAATATAATACAATAATAAAAGACACTCCAATATTTACGTACGCAAGCGCAAACAACAACAACAACGCGTGTAAAGAAGGAACAAAGATCGCGCGCATCCTTGTGGATGTGGTCCTCCCGGTCCGACCAGTCCGCCCGTTTGCGGTCCGCCTTTTAGTGTGGCCCTTCGCACCATGTGATCTACATTGATACCGGAAATCATCGGGGTCAGGATTTTTTTTTCATAAATGGAATGTTGTTTTACCATATAAAATTATGTTTATCGTGTGGTGTGAAGACCGATGTCCACACACACGACATGCAATGTCAATATATATTTGAAACATATCGATTGACTTGTTTCATGGCTGGTTTGGAGCTGTGGCATTGATATATTGGTTAGCCCTGGTGTGTTGTATCGTCTGCTACAGACCTCTGCCCTGGACTGTAATCTCGGAAATGTCAAGGACAAAGCTTGTAAATCACGCACTAACGTGCCACGCTATTGCAGTCAGCGTATCAGGAGGCGTTTGAAGATTCTGTTATCCTTATTTGTAAAGAAAGTACCAATTAAATCAACAACAGTGCAAGTACTCTTTCCTCAATACTTAACTTAAAAGTTAAAACGTTAAGTTGCCGGCATAGCCATAGGCATAGCCTAGGCATACTCTCATAGTCATAGACATAGACAGCTACTAGCTAGTTGCCAAGGAAAACGTTGGCGTTGCGTTGTAATCTAGACTAGTTTTAAACTTAATTACTTTTGTTGTGTTACTTTTGGTTTGGGCTTGGGTCTTGAACATCAATATTATGCATACTGTTGGGAGTACAATTTGTGTTATCAAATGTGTTATGCTATTTTAAGAACAAAAACTATAAAACCATGAATCCTATATTTGTTGTGCAAATCGCTCTGTGGCGAGACTGAATCATGTTATCAGTACAAGATCATGCAAAATATTAAATAAAATAGACGAAGAGCATTACAACATAAAATTGAAAGACCAGATTTTCGGCATGACGCAAAATTTCCGGTCTTTTGTATAGCCTGTAGAAGCTGACTAAATAACACTATTACTATGAAGGTCACATTCAGAACTGAACCAAAGTGATTAAAATAACATGACCATATTAGTGCAACGATGCACCCGCAGACCCACATGCTAGCAAACCCATGAGCTACATGATAGTCAACCCTCAGATGCCAGTGTGTATTGATAGGCTCCCGCATTGATCCTGCTGCATGGCAGCTGGCGCAAAGTAACATATGTTGGCACATTTTTTTAACAATAGAATAAACTATATTGCATAATAAAGAGTTTAGGAAGCTAAATCACTAAAAATTATCGGTATGCATACAAGTGGAATGTACATAAATAGATTTTAATATCGTGATTAATGCGGGCTGTTGTGTGAGGTTGTGAACTGTTCAGAATGTTTTATAACATTCCAAGATTGGATCTGTTTAAAGTTCAGTGAATAAATAGTTGTAATTGCTTTCTTCATTGTTTGAGTTGAGATATTCAAACAGAATATTCGTTTTCCAACATTCAACAAAATGTTGTTGAAGCTCGAACTTATGACTTAGATTTACCGGCCAAAATGGCACTATCCATAAAATATGGTGACTGAATATTCAAACTTGTTTTCCTGATAAACTGATGATGTTAAAAATGTGATTGTAGTTGGAAATTGTTAGCGCAGGGCTGCTTACCATTACAGATTTTCCATAATCATTATGGAAATTCACCTCAGATTACGGAAACTGCCGCCGTATTACAGAAATAAAAATATCCACTACAAAAAATTATACACATTAAAGAATTGCTTGATCTATAAATAAAGCTGCTCGAGATGCTCAGAAAAACTGGTCATTCACTTGTTATACTTTATCAACAATTTAATGTTTAATCCACTGCAAATTCTACAAAGTCTGTATGGTGAGTCATCCAATTCAGATTCAGACTGTTTATTACCAAGTAGCATTTAAAATGTACGAGGAATTCTTGGCGTTGTGGCGTCAACATACATGCACGCTTGTCTCCCCTGCCCCCCATCATGCACACGCAAAATATACACATGGGCATTGACAGCTGTAATTAACACAATGTAATTTATTGGATGTTGCAAAACAAGCATCCTTTTGAAGTGCAAACCAAAGACCTTAACTGTTGGCAGGAGTTACAGTGTAGCAACACAATATGTTGAAAGTGCATCTACATTTGATTATTAAATTAGTAACTTCCTGGATTCTAATTAATCATGAAGGGGCTGGGCTTGTCATTGTATCTACTTCAGGGAACAGTTTGATTGGCAACCTTGTGGACGAGGGAGCGGTGGGGGTGTGGCAGGGGAGGGATTACGTAAATAGTTTTTTGGTGAAGTATGCAGTCCTGTTAGTGTGTATTAAATCTTTTAGATGCCTAACACCAACATGCCATTTGTTTTCCTTTAATTAGCTTTGTGATACACACTTGGCTGTGTGAGCTAAATGGCTAATTTAATACTGTGAAGAAATCCTAGATATATGGATTGCAGTTGTCACTGCCATGTCGAATTTGATATATAAGTGAATCATGTTTGTCAGATGTTTTCAACACTTTCAATAGAGTGACTTATTCAACCTGTATGACAGTTTGATCACATCATATAATTCCTTCAGATATGGTGAAAAGTTGCATTTTAGTATAATTATCTATCTACTTGTGACGACATACTGAGACCTTCGCCCAGCCACGGGACACTACGACTGCACAATGAAGATGATTGATTTACACATGCTAGTAACACCATCGTGTAAAGTACCATTTAAACACTATTCTAACTATAATCTGGCTAATATTTACTCCCATGTTATGAACCCCTCAAGGATATAACCCTTTGAACTGAATGTAACCTCTCACAGCCAAAACCCCCATGGACAAAACTCCTAACGGTTATTCATTTGTTTTATTTAAAATTATTCTGTTTGATATATATACCCGGTATATACATATATATATATATATGTATATATATGCCTGAATAAATAAACAAATTAATCATTATTGAATAAGAGAAATATCAACAATCTAACTAATTGTGTAAAAAAAAGAATGTTACAGAACAATATCATTAATGTAATACACCTACACCTGTCTAATAAAAGCCTACAATGACAGTCAAATGAGTTAAGTATAACGTATACATATCTTTTTTTCCAGATGGATATATTTTTTCTATTGATGGGAGTCTTGGCATGCTTCATCCTAGTTAAGTTCTTGCTTTGGAAGAAACTGGGCAGTTGTACATGTGATGTTGACCTTACAGGGAAGACAGTCGTCATAACAGGAGCTAACTCCGGTAAGAGTCGTATAAGATAGGCGACTGCCATGCAATTAATGTACTGTGCATCGGTCAGTGGAGTTTATAGTGAATATTACCAGGGCTAAATTGACAATGGGGCCACACTGCGTGAAGCAGTAATAAGATTATAAATATCCAGTGTGTATACAGCCAACATACTGATAGGCCACTGTTAACAGTAAAACAACTGTTTTCATGATTCTCAACTATTCTTTTTTCTTCTTTGGCTTCCATTCACAATGCCTTGCAGAATTTTTTCAGACTTCTGAGAGGCCTGTTGATTTGATTACGTGTTCCAACCGTTGTAGTTTGCGTCTTCTTATCATTTCTTGTTGACAGAACGATATGTATTGAAACGACTCATGTTTGAAGGTATTGGGTACGAGACGGCTTTGGACTTGGCACGACGCCAAGCGAGGGTGATCATAGCATGCCGTAACCATGGGAACGGCGAGAAGGCAGTGAAGAAACTGATAAAGGTCTCGGGCAACACAGACATCTGTTGTCACACCGTCGATATGGCGTCATTCAAGTCTGTGAAACACTTTGCGACGATGATCCGAACAACAGAACCAAGGCTCGATATACTCATCAACAATGCCGGAGTTACAGGTAGATGTACTGAAGCACAGTATCTTAAAAGAAGGCAGTCTGTTCATAGTTTTTCATTTATTAATTAATATAATGTTCTTAAGTACTAGCTATGTTGAAGGTATCTTTCGCCAACATTTTATTTAGTAAGCTTGTAACAACATTCACAATTTGAAGGTATGACTCCGGGGCATGTTCAAATAGTAAACAAGTTGTCAGTCTGGGTCGTTGTTTTGTTTCATCAACAGATTGCCCAAAATAACAAACTTTTTGCTTTTGTGTTACAGCATTTTACTTTCTTTTTTAGGTTTGCCCTACATGCTTTCAGAAAATAACCTCGAGTACACATTCCATACCAACTTCGTGGGTCCATTTCTCCTGACAAATCTCTTATTAGGTAAGCACGTAATGTCACTGATTTTGATATATTTTATATAAAACATCTGTATAAATTTATACAATCGTTCCTTTTTTCAACATTGCTACACAATTATCTCGACATGGTTGATATGTTGACAGATCCATAGAATACCACTGTATGAATTTGATGCTGTATAAATTGATATTCTTTTTACATATTTCACTGTCTATGTACGTTGTTTTTCTCACAACATTGCATTTAGCAAACTTCTTCGAAAAAATGAAAATGGCAAAATAATTACAATGTGACTCATCCAGCCTGATGAACCTCTTCACACGCTGATGTTGTATAATGTAGGTTTGTATAATATATGCTTATTGAAATCATTTGTCTAGGTTTGTTGAAGAAATCAACACCGAGTCGCGTTGTGAATGTGACGTCGATCGCACACAAATGGGGAAGCATCGACTTTACGAATCTCAACAGTGAACGCTGCTTCAGCACGGGGAAGGCGTACTTTAACAGCAAACTGGCGGTGGTTGTGTTCACACGTGAACTTGCGCGGCGCCTAGAGGGTGCAGGTAGGAAAATTAACTATACTACATCATATTTTGTGTGGAACGCAGTGGCATAGGGACTAGAACACCAGGCTCTCGATCGATACAACCCGGGTTCGAATCTTGTGCTGCCGTTTAAAACATTGAGCAAGTTTGTTCACTCTACGTTGATCCAGTTCACTCAGCTCTGTGAATGAGTACCTGGCTATAGACAGTGGTGGATATTTGTGTACGAGTAGTCTTCGCGCATTAATTGCAGCATGGCTGAATGCTTCCCCGAGAAGTCGAGATGGTGTTCGATTGAACAGGTTTGCCAGGGAGGAAAGTGTAACTTTAGCGCTTTGAGCAGTCTTAATTAAGGACTGGATACTGCGCTATATAAGAACTTACCTTTTACATTATATGAACTCAAATCGACACACTGAAAGATCCAAATAATTTTGCTACAACGATGCTGTGATGTCACACTGGTGCTGTGATGTCACTGTTGTGCTGTGATGTTATGTGGTGCTGTGATGTAACAGTGGTGCTGCTGTGATGTAACAGTGGTGCTGCTGTGATGTCAGAGATGCTGTGATGACCCGCCATACTTGTCATGTGACATGTTGCGACTGTTTAAACCTCAAGGTATATTGGCGGTATTGTGCTATGAGCAGTGATACCAGTGTCATACGTTGCAAAGTTATGGTTGGTAGCTTAATCACGGATCATTTTGGCTTTTCCTTAGTTTTATGAAATGTACATTACGGTCTGAACCATTGCAACGTGTTCCAGGAGAAACTCTGCGTAACTATAGACATCTTTAAGAATGTCTGCTGTTTTGTAGATGTGACAGTCAGCTCTCTACACCCTGGAACAGTCAACACGCAGCTACTACGCAATCTCCCCTTCCCGCTGCGGAAAATGTTTGACTTTGTTGGCTTTCTCTTTTTTAAGGTATGTCTCAGTCAGCCTTCTAAGTTAACTTTTTTTGTCTGGGAGCCAACTGGCTGCTACCTACATTTTTTTAAGAGCCAAGTAATTGTGTTTGGAATCCCTGAAATTACCAATTAACAGTAAAATTAATATACATGTACAGGGACACTGATTTTCCGTTTCTAAATTCTGTTTCAGAAAAAGGCAAATTCTGTGTCAAATTATGCATTTTCCATGTTAAATGACGCACTTCCTGTTTAAAGTGAGAAAGAAGCCCATTTCTGTTCAGAAAAGTAATATTTTATTTCAAAGTTAACTTTGAGAAATAATACATTCTGTTAAATATTTAAAATATCACATTGTTATGATCCATGTAACTATACAATACTGTTTTACTGTGTGGTTAACTTTTCTAACAACATTTATTTGTGCAATATTTATAACACAATAACAACCGTACATAATCAATTTAGATAATAAAATAATTCCTCTCACACAATAACATAAATTACTGTTTTTTTCTAATGCAGCAGTGCTTAAATAATATATAAGCTAACAACAGTAAATTATACTAGCAGTATTATTAACAGCTATGAATGTTTAAATCACTGATGCTGTTTCACTGACAATTTTGTTCAACTATTAAGACCCCATCCAACGGAATTTGTGAGAACTACGAAACGCGGACTATATCACTTTGAGCCAGTGTAACCTAGGCTGTTGTTATTCCTTCGAGTGTTGTATTCGAAACCGGAATATGTACACTTATGTGTGTTCTAACGATGTGACAACTACATTTAATTAGCAACATATCTTCAATGCGCTTATCAGACAGCCAGACAACAATCGCGAAACGGTTTACATTAGCGTCTTCCACTCGCGTCCCCGTTTACGTCGGTTGACATGAGGTACCACGGGTGCCATGACACTTTGTAGCAATTTGTCTCGCACATTTTAAAAATCCTGTGTCAAATCCACAAAAATAAACGAATACCATTGCAGAATAATCATGTTTGTTTCAAAATATCGCCAATAAAGTCAGTATTGTTTACAGTGTTCCCGAGAAACGACAACACATGGTTTTTTCGTCACGGTCGCCAGCGGGCGATCGTACATAATGTGTCAGTCTCCAAACAGAAATAAAACAGTCACATGCGACCGTTTCAATCGCAACTTAGAGGGCTGGTCTCAGTGTCAGTTTCAAGTGTCACAGTGTCACATACCAGGTGTCAATACCGTGATTTGTGACAATGTTTAATTATGATTACACTAGTTCCGTTTAGGATTCCTGATACACGAAAATGGAAAACAATATTAGTTAAATTGTTCATCAAGTTGAACAAATATTTTAAAGCAGACTTTCCTTATAATTATCCTGAAAATTGTAATAAAATGTGTAAAGGAAAACAATGTTTTTAGTATGTGTTTTTTTCAGATTAATTCAGCCTCAAACCTTTTACATATAGTTAACACATTTCAGCATCCAATATGAGAATGTGGGAAATTTTTTATGATCACCATTTTGGCACTGTAGATAAATGGCATATTAACATTTCAGGATGATGTACTTTCTCGTTTTGTTGATATTGATCTTCACTTCACTTTCCCATAACCCGTAAGGATCGTTGGGGCATCACTGATGACTTTTTAACCAGCTCTCTCCACATTTCCCTGTTCTCCACAGTCCTCGGGGAGTTGGCGAACTTCAGTCCTGTCCACTCTTTGATGTTGTCTTCCCATCACTTTTTCTGTCTACCTCTTCTTCTCCCTCTCACGGTGCGTTGCAAGATGGTCTTTGCAAGACCAGATGATCGTGAGACGTGGCCGTACCACTTCAGTTTGCACTTCTTGACCGTTGTAAGGAGGTCTTCGTAAGGTCCGATGGCTTGTTTGATCTTGTTGCAAACGTTTTCGTTAGTAACATGGTCTTTGTATGATATGCGCAAGATCTTCCGAAAGCACCTCATTTCCGTGGCTTGTATCCTCTTCTGTAGATTTGAGAGGGTCTATGTTTCACAAGCGTATAGAAAGATGGAC
The DNA here is from genome assembly GCA_963995525.1 of Escarpia spicata. NCBI lineage: Eukaryota > Metazoa > Annelida > Polychaeta > Sabellida > Siboglinidae > Escarpia > Escarpia spicata. The sequence goes on along the minus strand of OZ023206.1, from coordinate 22,973,521 downwards.
ATGACAAGGGAGCGCATCAGCAATATTTTTGAACTGACATTGATGTTACTGTCGTTCCGTATGGGTTTCAACCTTATAAGTGCTGCTGTTGTCTATGCAATCCTGGCAAGTATCTCAGGTTTGCAACCCTCGTCTGTGATGATTGATCCCATATACTTGAAGCTTGTTACTGTTTCAAGTCTCTGTCCATTAACTTTGACCTCTGTGTTGATGCCTTGTGTGTTGCTTGTCATCAGTTTGGTCTTTTCGGTGCTGATCTCCATGCCATATGCTGTAGAGGTTTTGTCGAGGCACTCCACCAAGTTGACTAGTTCTTGTTCTTCTCCTGCTAGGCCGTCAATATCATCAGCGAAGCGAAGGCTGGTGATTGTCCTACCTATGGTTTTCCAAGGCATCATTCATGATCCTTCCCAGAAAGATGTTGAAGAGGGTGGGTGATAGTAGGCATCCTTGTCGAACTCCCACTCGTTCGAAACCAGTCTCCTACGCTGCCATTGAAGATGACTGCACTGGTGGCCTGATCATATAGGTGTTCAATGGCTCGGACAAGATTGGAGCCAATGTCGTACTTCCTCATGGTCGCCCATAGGGCCGCATGCCATATCCTATTAGAGGCCTTCTTAAAGTCAACGAAGACATGGTACAGGCTTTGCTGGTGTTGAAGGTGTTTCTCGCAAAGGATTCTAAGGTTGAAGACCTGATCACCGGTGATCCGTCCTGTTCGAAAAAACGCCTGTTCTTCTGCAATCATCTTCTCCGCCTGGGGTTTGAGTCTGTTGAGTAGGATCTTCTGCATGACATTACTCAGGTGACTAATAAGGCTGATTGTTCTATAATTATGGCACAGCTGTAGGTTGCCTTTCTTGGGAAGTGTGATGATCAGTGACTGGGTCCATCGGATGGGCCATTCTCCTTGTTGCAGATTGTTGTGAGGGCGATGATCAAGGCTTCTACTCCAGCTTGAACCAGTTCTGCTTGTATGTTGTCAATTCCAGCTGACTTTCCTTTTTCAGAGATTTCACTGCAGCCTCTACATCTTCACGATGAATGGGGTAGTCGTCCTCTTCGGTGGTCTGTGGACAATTTAGTACTACTGGGTGTCCATTGGTCTTGTAGTTGTACAGTTCTGAGGCATTTCCCTGATTTGTCTTGGATGGTGGTGGTTATCCCTTTCTTCACTGATGTCAAATTGGTAGGCCTTCTTGGTGTTGTTCTTGCTCGGACTGTCTTCAATTTCGCAACATTGTTCTGCTATCCACTCATCTTTTGCTCTTCTCATATCTTGTCTGATCTTCCTGTCGACTTCTCTGTATTTTGCTGCTCCTTCAGGGTCATGTTTTCTCATCTCAGTTCTCTTCTTTTGTCACAGAGATCAAGGATGTCTGCTGTGACCCACGGTTTCTTTGTTCGACGATGTTTGCTGAGGATCTCGTTGGCTGCGTTGGTCACTATTTGTTGAAGGTGTTGATTAGCAAGTTCAGGTCAATGTCTTTGTCATCCAGGATGGTAAAGGGTGCATATCATTGCCTTAAATGCTTCTGCTACATCAGGATCCATAAGTTTCTTGTGGCCAAATTAGATTTTTGTGTGATTTGGCTTGCTGACCCTCTTCAGGCAAATGTGGAAGGTTGTCATCAACAAGTCATGATCGCTTTCAACATCTGCTCCTGGAAAGCTTCGTGTCCATGCAATGTTCACGGCTGTGCGAAAACGCCGTTTCACCAAGATGTAGTCGATCTGATTGTGATGTTTTCCGTCTCAGCTATGCCAGGTCCATCTTCTGGATGGTTTGTGTGGACCAAATGTGTTAGTCAGTATTAGTTCATTGTATGTTGCAAACTCAAGGAGACTGTGTCCTCTCTCATTTGTTTTAGTATTGCAAAAATGTCCGCAAGTGTTTTGACAGTTGGTTTGCGCATCCTCTTCCACTTTTGCATTACAATCTCCTAGTACAATTACGTTATCTTTCTTTGGTATTTCCTCAATGATATCTTGCAGTCGGCCATAGATATCTTCCACCTCACTGTCGTCATAGTCAGATTTTGGAGCGTAAACGTGTATGACTGTGATGTTGAAGGGAGTTGCCCTCAGGCGGATGGTGACGAGCCATAATATATGCCGTTTGAAGTAAGAGTATAATTCAAAATTACATAGCCTATTGTATACTATTTTGTGTTACGTATATAACAGTTATGGATAACATAGTGGCATTTATAATTCACAATTACATAACCTATTGTATACTACTTTGTGTTACGTATATAACAATTATGAATAACATAGTGGCATTTATAATTCATAATTACATAGCCTATTGTTTCCTATTTTGTGTTACGTATATAACAATTATGGATAGCATAGTGGCATTTATAATTCATAATTACCCTTAGTAGTATAAGTTGTTAGCTGCTGTAATATTACGCAAAGCTGGTTCTTGCAGAATGCAACAGAGGGCGCCCAGACAACGATTCACTGCGCCATCTCGGACGAGGTTGCGGCTCTGAGCGGGGGCTACTTCTCCGAATGTAAACTCGCAACTGAGGCATCGGCAGCCCTCGATGAACCTGTGGCGTGTAAGCTGTGGGAAATCACGGAGAGGATGGTGTCCCTTGCTGATGCAGAGTTGGAAGTAGAAAATAATGTTGCGCATCACCTCAGCCTCTTGCGGGTGGATAATGGTGCTACTCACAGTAGTGAGACCGAGTCTAGTTCGTCTGCGACGATTTTACATTCAGCGTCACCTCTGGATAATGTTGATATGAGAAATGATAGAACTGTGTAGTGGTATTAGTGCACAGGACATACATGTCATTCCGTCTACAGAGGATGAAGTTTCCTTTGAGATTATGGTTGGTGATGAGGTTTGTGATGTGGACAAAGTTTCCCATGAGACAACGGCATTGTGACACACAGACGACGGACATCTGTCTGTCTACCAAACAATCGCTGTGTGTACGGGAAATAACCCAGTCCAAATTACGGTTCATGTTTGCAGTCTGCAGGGTAACGAGAGCATCATAGCTACCGATGTGTGCAGTAGATGACAGTGCGTCGAAAGAAGTTGCTGTAGACTTGGACTGGAATGTTTTAATTTGTTTCGGTCGTAATATGGAAGGTTTCGTGATAAAACGCCAATTCGGGTGACATTTTTGACTGGTAGAAATTTCGTCTGCCGAAATGGCTGTACACAGGAACCCAAGAAAAATGGGTGTACACCCCCGTACACTTATTGGAATGCAAAATTTGACATGTTTTCATCATGTCTCAAATATTTGTTAAGCTTACAATGCACTTAATAAAAGGAATACAATAAGTCGTTACCAACAAGAGCGGGGTTGTACTACACTATATACCATAATAACAATATCATTGGTAGGAGAGCAAATACATACACTCCATAATGATTGTACGCTTTGGACACCAAAGGTAATGTTCTTGTACTGGGTGTTTTCGGACAGGTGAGAATTTAATTATTTTGTCTGGATACAGAATCATTACGGTAACTTGTTTAAAGAAAAAGATGTGATTACTGTTTCTATATCGTTTATCCTTGCAAGAATTTACTCATTTGAGGCATGTTTTTTTCCCCGAACTACACGTAGTTCAATGTGTCATGTATATATCCAATTTGTACCAATTCAACGCAGTTGTAGACAATCAATATTCATGCACTTTATTAACATAGTTTTATAATGCAAGAAACAAACATTGTAAAACCAGTATATTTATATTACTATTGTAATAATATATGAAACCTGAAAAATATTACTTTGTTGAAATACCCAATATGATTGAATATTATACCATTTCTATGCATGTGTATAAATATATGCATGTGTCTATGTACGTGTGTGCATAAATATATTTACGCAATGCAACAAGACAACACCAGATATGGAAGAAATGTGGCCAGAATAACCTTCTGACATTTATTTATTATTCACCCGATAATTGGATGAGTTGTTAGCTAAAACACAATACAATCAAATGTGGGCCATTTGAGGTCTTAAACATTGCCCCATTTATTTTATCTATACATTCTAAAAATATATATGTATGTGTGTACAGATTTGTAATAAAGTATACAGGTGTGTAATAAAAACAGGCCATACCACAGTAACAATTGTGTCACTCACTAAAGATTAAATATATTTTTACTTGTTTATACGTGACCGTTCTATACAGGAATAGTGAACAAAGCATTCAGTTGGCACCAAGTCACAAACCAATTTGTGTACATTTGGAATACATATTCATAACAGTAGTTCCTAAGTGGGCAAGTCAAAAATATTTGACCTGATATATACCGGTATGTACAGTGTACAGGTATACTTTTACTGGAAAAACTAGAAATGTAATTGTATCAAAAGAAGTTTTTTATGACCGTGGAATCGCCAAATTGTTTTCAATGCATCATGATGTATCTAAGCGTGGTGTCACATCGTAATTATTACAACGGTGTACAAATATTTAAAAAAATTGTCAGTCAATAAAACTTACTGCCCGTCAATCATAAAATTTCATGTAGCTACTAAAATGTCCACCTGGATGTTATACAAAAATACACATTACCAACAAATTGTCTGTTTGAATTTAAATGTTCCTAGAAAATAATTGGCTGTAGCTTCTTGGAATATGGTAGACAGAGAATCCCCTGAAATATAAACTTTGTACAATAGCATGCAGAAAAAGTTAAACAAATTTAACATCTAGTTACTGGTGGTTCTTAAACGTATTCTAAAGGTTGTACTCTGCAGTTTCTTACCACTTATGTTGGGGTTAATTTCAGATGTCCTTTGAATGTGAAACCATTTCATATCACAGATGATAAAAACCACAATACAATCCATAAACATGTATAATATCTATCAAACTATACATATAAATGGAATTTGAATAGTTAAACAAGTTAATAAAATAATTGGCAAAAGTCAGCAACAATTAACCAACAACTAGGACCCCTTACAGTCCAACTGCAACGACAGTTATCGTCTTCTTTGTCCACGTTTCTTGTTGTCTTCATCGTCGGCTGTAAAGAAAACAAAAACAAGATAAGCTAGGGGTAGGGTAAATGACAAGATAAGCTAGCAAGAAGAACAACTGTGTTCATTATAGAACTAAAGATATACTAGGGGTAGGGTAAATGACAAGATAAGCTAGCAAGAAGAAGAACTGGGTTCATTATAGAACTAAAGATAAGCTAGGATTAGGGTTAATGACAAGATAAGCTAGCAAGAAGAACAACCAAGTTCATTATAGAACTAAAGGTAAGCTAGGATTAGGGTTAATGACAAGATAAGCTAGCAAGAAGAACAACTGGGTTCATTATAGAACTAAAGATAAGCTAGGATTAGGGTTAATGACAAGATAAGCTAGCAAGAAGAACAACTGAGTTCATTATAGAACTAAAGATAAGCTAGGATTAGGGTTAATGACAAGATAAGCTAGCAAGAAGAACAACTGGGTTCATTATAGAACTAAAGATAAGCTAGGATTAGGGTTAATGACAAGATAAGCTAGCAAGAAGAACAACTGTGTTCATTATAGAACTAAAGATAAGCTAGGATTAGGGTTAATGACAAGATAAGCTAGCAAGAAGAACAACTGGGTTCATTATAGAACTAAAGATAAGCTAGGATTAGGGTTAATGACAAGATAAGCTAGCAAGAAGAACAACTGGGTTCATTATAGAACTAAAGATAAGCTAGGATTAGGGTTAATGACAAGATACGCTAGCAAGAAGAACAACTGAGTTCATTATAGAACGGAAGATATGCTAGGGTTAGGGTTAATGACAAGATAAGCTAGCAAGAAGAACAACCGAGTTCATTATAGAACTAAAGATAAGCTAGGATTAGGGTTAATGACAAGATAAGCTAGCAAGAAGAACAACTGTGTTCATTATAGAACGAAAGATAAGCTAGGATTAGGGTTAATGACAAGATAAGCTAGCAAGAAGAACAACTGTGTTCATTATAGAACTAAAGATAAGCTAGGATTAGGGTTAATGACAAGATAAGCTAGCAAGAAGAACAACTGTGTTCATTATAGAATGAAAGATAAGCTAGGATTAGGGTTAATGACAAGATAAGCTAGCAAGAAGAACAACTGTGTTCATTATAGAACTAAAGATAAGCTAGGATTAGGGTTAATGACAAGATAAGCTAGCAAGAAGAACAACTGTGTTCATTATAGAACTAAAGATAAGCTAGGATTAGGGTTAATGACAAGATAAGCTAGCAAGAAGAACAACTGTGTTCATTATAGAACTAAAGATAAGCTAGGATTAGGGTTAATGACAAGATAAGCTAGCAAGAAGAACAACTGTGTTCATTATAGAACTAAAGATAAGCTAGGATTAGGGTTAATGACAAGATAAGCTAGCAAGAAGAACAACAGTGTTCATTATAGAACTAAAGATAAGCTAGGATTAGGGTTAATGACAAGATAAGCTAGCAAGAAGAACAACTGTGTTCATTATAGAACTAAAGATAAGCTAGGATTAGGGTTAATGACAAGATAAGCTAGCAAGAAGAACAACTGTGTTCATTATAGAACTAAAGATAAGCTAGGATTAGGGTTAATGACAAGATAAGCTAGCAAGAAGAACAACGGTGTTCATTATAGAACTAAAGATAAGCTAGGATTAGGGTTAATGACAAGATAAGCTAGCAAGAAGAACAACTGTGTTCATTATAGAACTAAAGATAAGCTAGGATTAGGGTTAATGACAATATAAGCTAGCAAGAAGAACAACAGTGTTCATTATAGAACTAAAGATAAGCTAGGATTAGGGTTAATGACAAGATAAGCTAGCAAGAAGAACAACCGAGTTCATTATAGAACGAAAGATAAGCTAGGATTAGGGTTAATGACAAGATAAGCTAGCAAGAAGAACAACCGAGTTCATTATAGAACGAAAGATAAGCTAGGATTAGGGTTAATGACAAGATAAGCTAGCAAGAAGAACTGAGTTCATTATAGAATGGAAGATAAGCTAGGATTAGGGTTAATGACAAGATAAACTAGCAAGAAGAACAACTGTGTTCATTATAGAACTAAAGATAAGCTAGGATTAGGGTTAATGACAAGATAAGCTAGCAAGAAGAACAACCGAGTTCATTATAGAACGAAAGATAAGCTAGGATTAGGGTTAATGACAAGATAAGCTAGCAAGAAGAACAACTGAGTTCATTATAGAACGGAAGATAAGCTAGGATTAGGATTAATGACAAGATAAGCTAGCAAGAAGAACAACTTAGCTGACCTTCAACACATCTATTGTAACATTTAGAATAATATATTAAAATAAATGCTAATAAACAATAGAAGGGTGTAAGTGGTGGCTTGAATCTATACAAAATACCATACCATTTTGGGGCTTTGCAAATGCATGAGATTGCCTGAAGGTATTTCTTTCAAGGCAGATACACCAAAATTCCACCAATTTTTTTGCAAGTTGTCTAAGAACCCCCTTGAATATTCTTTTCACATGCGTTGATGTATGTAAACTGGGGTGGAATATTGTAATTATCACTGCTTTCTTGGTGGCAATTCCTGTAACAATTTCCAAAACTAATTTTAAACTTAACACATGCTTTTCTTATGAAAAAATGCAAGCTAAAGAAACGTTAATTAAAGTTCTTATATGGTGTAGTATCCAGTCCTTATGACTGATCAGAGGACTGAAATGTGATGCCCAAGATGAAAAGCATCTAGAAGTAACATAACCCACACACACCACCTTGATCACAGTTAGATGGCGTTGCACAGGGTTTCATAGTCTTAATGGCATAAATAGAAAAACTTGCTGAATTATCAGTGAGAAAACACAATATTTTCTAGTTAAAGCTGCCTCTAGATCATATTATACAATGTCCACGGTTAGCTACATTGTTACTCTATAATCCAAAGTTGCAGCACTCGCTGGCTGGCGACCGCTGATGCCCAAGATCCCATCCCACCCTATTGAGTTTGCCAGCTTGCTTACAAATTTTCATACACACAAAACTGAGATATATATATATATGCGTGTGCTTGAACATACAGAATGACAAATAGATGTAGATGACTAAGACCCACTCTATGTTATAATAGAGATTAAATAAACATACATCCACTGGTATAGTTGTAGCCATCATCGCTCTCTTCATTTAGGGCCATATCAGTTTTGGCATGTTCCATTCCTGTCTTCAGTTCCTTTGCCAATTTCTTCGCATCTTTATTAGTGCCGCCAGAATCTACAAAGTCACAACGTATGTACTGAAAGAAAAACATTTGGTACCTTACTACATAAATAACATTGATGCGGAACATTAAAGATACACAACCTTATACTCTCTATCGTAAGATCATGTCGTATGTAGTTCACATGTGTTTATAAATGCTATTTTTGTTGTAACATCCTGATATAAATACAATGGAACCTCGCTTTGCGGTCACCTCAGTAATACAGCCACCTCACAATTAAGGTCACCCTAAGATAGTGCCAAATTATTTCTGTAATTAACAGAAAAGACTAGGAAAAATAATCCCGCTAATATGGTCACCTCCTCATTCACGTCACTTTTGTACAGTCCCACGGGTGATCTTATTAGTGAGGCCCCCCGTAGTATATTGTCGTACCTGTGACGACATCACTAACAAGGCGAGTGACCTCTTCCTTTGACATGTTGCTGATGGCAGCCAGCTGTGAGAGGAAGCTCTTCTTATGCTCCTGAGGAAGAAAAACACAAAACACAATCAACAATGGAGAGAAGTGGCGTAATGGTTAAAGCATCAGTGTGTCTATTGAGACTTTGGTTTGAATCCTCCTTCTGCCAGTTTGAATCCGTTCACTCAACACTGCTCATGTTCACTCATCTCTATGTATGTGTATGTACATTCTTTGTGCAGTTATTGTGGCATGGCTGAATGCTTCCCCATTAGAAGTCGTGATGGTGTTCAATTGAACAGGTCTGCCAGGGAGTGAAGTGTAAAGCGTTTTCAGCAATCCTATGGACTGGATATCACGCTATATACGAAAGTAGCTTTACCTTTAATGTATCTTTTTTCACGTAATACTTTTACACAAGTAACAACTGGTGTATCCAGTATGTCACGGTTTGCCTGTCACAATCAAAATTGAAAAAAAAAAAAAAATTGTACATGACCTCCATGAAGCCTTGCCTTTGTCAGCCCTGTTGATAACAGTTACATACGTGAACTACTTTACTATTGCTGCATATCTCATAATACAAACATTCCCACATATAGGTGTCACTTTAGAAACTTTGCCTTATGTTTTGTGATAAAGAAACACTTTTGTGGCCAGAATTTCAAACAAAACACATTATACGATGGAACATCCGAACCCACCACCTGTTTGGCGTCTACTTTTTGATGGCTTGCAATAGCTCATGTGCTGGATCAACTGTAGCAACTGAGTTTCATACCCGTTGACCTTTGCCCTAGTTCCATACCCATTGAACTTTGTCCTAGTTTTGCACCCTTTGACTTTTTCCCTAGTTCTGTACCCTTTGACCTACTTACTGTCAGTTCCCACTGCAGTTCATCTTCGAGTTCTCGATTGAGCAATTCTCGTTGCTTCTGCATCTCTGACTGCATCTCCTTCTCAAGCTGCAACATCGCCATCTTGTGGCGTTGGTCCAACATCGACTGACTCAGGATCGATGTCGCCAGCCTACAACCATGGCTGATGTATCACGTTACTACATAATGTACCACGCTATAGTGCCAACCCAAACAAAAAGGTTTAGTTGAAACTCAACTGAGTTGGGATTCAACTGATTTTGTATGAATAGTTAAATTTCAACTGTTGAAAGTTGGTTTCAACTGCCATTCAACCTGTGTTCAACAGCTGAACAAAAGTAGAATATGAAGACAAAGTTGAATCCAATTTGAAATTGAAGACTCAGATTTCAACAATGATTGAATGGAAGTTAAAATCATGCAAGGACACTGTCATTTTCAAGAATTTATGGTGCGTAATATTTCACCCCACTGGGGACCCCCGGGTAAAATTTAAAAAACTCTAAATCTATGAACCATTTTTATGTACTCACTATCCTACAAAAGTTCACAAGCGGGCCTACAAACCTTCAGTCCAGTACATGCAAAACAAATGCAGATATTCTCGGACATACTGGTACATACATACAGATATGTATACAGAGATTAATAATACAAATAACAGCTTACCCCGCTCCTCTCTTTCGTTGTTGTTCCCATTCCACCTTGGCGTCTGTCTCTAGACGATCCTCGATCTGTCTGCAGCAACAATACAAAAGTACTATAATAATAAAATAATAATTATAATAATATATAAGGGTCGGCATAGAGGGCTCAGACCCCTATAATTTCAGAGGGAGGCTGAAGATAGGATTAGCCCCAATAGTTAGGGAAGGTGGGTGGACTTTGTGGTGCTTTTTAGTAGTGCTCGGGGGGATGCAAATTGATGTTTTGGGGAGCCTGAAAGTGGGTGTTTTTGTGAGCCTCATGGGGGTGCAAATCAAGGTTATTTGAGAGTGTGTACGTGGCTTTTCGGCAAACCTCAAGGGGGGTGCAAATAGAAGGTTTTGGAGAGCCTCAAGCTAGGTGGGATAATTTTGGCAAGCCTCAAGGCGAGAAGCAAATCAAGGTTTTAGAGAGCTCCCCAATATTCACCACATTCCGATGCCAGTGCGCTAGCTTACACCCACCCACAGAGAAACAAAAACAACGGGCAGCAACTGTCACCATAACAGTATTTTGAAGTTAAACTCGTTACTATGAATATTTAATTTCTGTTGTCGCATATTACGGCACTGCATGCTGCAGATAATAACTTTAACATAACTCCACAATGACGCCACCTGGAGAATGACTGACAACTTACTTTGTCTACTGAAAAAAGTAAATACCTCTACATAACTACCGTTGTTTTTATTCAAATACATCGTCAGTTCGTAAATCAGAGGCCAACAGTCCAAGGAAATGAATAAGCAATATTAAAATTGTCACGAGAAGAATGGATATGCAAAAATACCTATCTATGTATAACTGTCATGTATGTTTTTGCAGGAGACACATTCCGCATCACACAGGCTTTGGAAATGCAGTTTGCTAGGGAAAACATTTCGGCACACACCTCTCTTTCTGCTCCTTCTTGGCCTCGATTTTCTCTTGAAGCAGTTGCTTCTGACGGGTGCGTTCATTTTCCATTCGCTCGCTCACTTCATTCATCTGGTTGTAATGTTTCGTCAGCACTGAATTCACCTGGTTATCGGACTCTCCGTCTACATTCTCTGCCACACGACTGGCAAGCTGTGCCTGTTGAAATGATTGCCCCAGTATAAACCTGCGCTACATGTTGATTATCAATGCATGCAGCCACATTTTTAAACAATGTCTGACTTCATTGTTAGATCACTATAAATGGACAGCATGTGGATTTTAAATTGTTAAATCATAACTTTTATGAGGGGATCATCTCAGAACATCAATGTCCGATATCAGACGAAATTACTTTCTTCCAGCATTAGCTCCCATTCCTTCACATCAGATGTAAGTGTGTAAACACTGATAAATGATATCAATATATTAATAGCATCGGTCAGACGAAACTGCTGCAGATCCCCCTGCCCCAAACAAAAGTACTCTTGTCTGATATCGGACATCAATGTTCTGAGATGATCCCTTACATGTAAGGTTAGTACATTTGATACTGTCAAAATACATGTTTTAAAACATGTATAATATTTATATACTGATCAACTCAGCTAACTAGTACATAAGTAATTTGTGTACACTATAATTATATATATACATACATGTATATATATATATATATATATATATATGTATATATATATATTAAATGTCTGTAGGCATTAAACATCTGGAGAAGCAGTAGGATCCATTACCTCTAGTTCTTTGATGGTCTTGTCCTGTTTCTGAATGGTGTTTTGTCGTCTGGCCTGCCCCACCTGTAAAGTAATGTCAATGTCACATATTGTTTTATATATAAGTATATATATATAATATATATATATATATATATATATATATATATATATAAAATTAAAAGAAAATACACTTCCAGTTCAGTTGTTTTGTATATGAAATTTTCTTTATATTTAAATCAAGGCTGGTATCACTGCACTATTGTGACATCATAACACCACTGTGACAACACACCAACATCGTGACATCACACCAACATTGTGCAATCACACCAACATTGTGACATCACACCACCATTGTGACATCACACCACCAACCTGGAGCTGAGCTATGAGCAGTCCTATCCTCTTGTCCTGTTCCTTCAGTAGGTTTTCCGTTTCTTCAGCAACTCTCTCCCTCAACTCTTTGGCCGTTTTCTTTTTCTCCTCTACCAATGATTTTTCTTCCACTACGATCATTTGTTCCTGCAAATATTAAAAATGGGGTTATGCAAATACATTGCATAATAATTTTTACGCGAGGTAATCAAGTCAACATTTAAGTCATGCTAGGTAAACAGGGGACATGGTACCGAAGAGGTCAAGAGTCCAGCATTTGAATAGTAACAGGTTTTCCCGCGCTGTAGCGTATGAATACAGTGAAAAGAAGTCCCGCCGCGCATGGTATAAAAGGCCAGAGCGGTCCCGGCAGCGGCCATATTCGAATTTATCGGTTGTACGAACTCGTCAGAATTCAGCATCAATTTTAGTCCACCTCCCTCCCCCCCTACCAGTAATTAGTGTGTGATTCCTTGTTCTTGGCATGATTTGTGAATACATGTGTGTGATATGGTATATGTACTTTTTCTGTGACGCTTTTCCCTGCTCTATTATACACGAGGTTTTGCCTGAAGGCATTTCTCCTCCTTACTGATAATACAGTAACAGTGTACGCAGGGTTTTTAGGGCGGTAAATAAAGTAGGATAGATTACACGTGGGGCGGAATGGCCCCACCTCTCTTTAGTATGTTTTAATAAGTAGTAGTTTTAGTTGTCAAAATGTTTGTGAAACATCTTTTTGAGGTTTTATGTATTATCTACCACTATTTTAATGTAGTGCTTTATAATGTGGGCCTTTATTTAGAATGTATAGGCTAAGTAAACGGGGCAACGTTTAAGACCTCAAATGGCCCACATTTGTTTGTAAATATTTGCATGTTGTAACTCATCCAATAATCTGGTGAGTAATAAATAACTGTCAGAAGGTTATTCTGGCCATATTCTACCATATCTGTTGTTGACTTGTTGCATTGCGTAAAAAGTTTTACAAAACTATAAATATGTCAACAATTCAATCTACTTTGCCTACCTACTGGAAATATGTGTTTGTATGGGTTTCCAGATATTCATATAATGATGATGATATAGATGTTGAATGCTAAATTACTGTGTTTGGTTGTATTTTGAATTTCTGGTCTGGATCCTGGTGAAATAGTAAAATATTGACATCAAGATATTGCACCAACTTGACCAAAAAATCATGTGACCAATAGCCTATTGACAAAAATGTATTGCAAGAACCGTTTGTGTTGGCATTTTATTAACATTTATCATATCAAACTACTAATACTAAACTACTAATGTAGTAGTTTATTAAACACATATTTATGTACCTGCATGTTTAAATACAAGAATCTATTTTTAATCAAGAACATTCCTCAGTCAGGCAAGAGTGCCATATGTACAGTACATTTAAGGGGACAAGGCTCCTTGGTAATGTAATGGAGTTATGACTAGGAATCGTGACTAGTTTTGCTGTTAAGTAACAAGGCAGGTATGAGTTTGTAAAAGAGCTTTGTATTCAGCCAACACATTTTTAGTTAATTCATATAATATATATATATATACAATGTGCAAATGATGTGAATTAGCCTATATAATTCTAATCCATAATACAACCTCAACAGCAAAGGTGGGGGGAACCAACCACACGCAGGTGGCTGAACCCCCCTACATATTATAACCAGACATGTTTATGGATTATAAACTTAATTGTTGAAACAAATGGGAAAGCGTCACAGCACCCCAAAACCCCTTGTACCTATTAGTGTCATGCTAACAACAGAAATGTACAATGCAATTAACTAACATACAGCAAGACTAACAGTCTATTCTTGCAGACGCTATGACTCAACATGTAATTAGGTGTATATTACATAGATTTTTCAGACTTTCAAAACACCTTACAGACCTATCCCTTCAAATTAACCTAAACTCAGGTGCAGCTGGGGCAGGTGGGGCAGGTGGGCGGGAAACAAAATACAGATCTCAATGACAACAAATGGATTACCTTTTTCACTGTGAGAAATCGAACTGAGGCAGCGGACCCGTGGCCGCTTGTCTTTATACTGTGAATTTATCACGTGACTAGATCCAGCACCCTTACACTACTAACTAAATTTTTAATGTTTGAAATGAGAATAACATTTTGTTGTACTTTTAAAAACCATCTGAAAAATGTTACCGTAGCTGAAGTTTTTTCGTCATGCACGATCACATGAAGGCAAAATGAAGTTCTAATAAAGAACATACATAAGGCACTCTATATAACGTGTATAGTTACATATAAAAGTCAAAACATTTAGTTACCAGTTGTTGCTGTTCTTTTTCACTTCCTTTGTTTCTCACATGCTTATTCAACACTTTCATGTCCTCTTCCTTCCGCTTCAAATCTGCCACTTTGGCCCGTCGCTTGTTCAGTTTCTGTTCCAACCTGATGTAAAAAAGAATCTAGTATTAGACACACGTCACACATCGCGCATGTGGGGCACAGTGGTCGAGCAATTTAGAGTGCTGGACTGTCATTCAGAGGAACCAGGGTTCAAATCTTCATGCCGGCTGGGCAATGAATCGGTACTGGTTCAGCTGCTTTTTGTGCCGAAACTTGAGTCTCATTCACCCTACAAGGCCTGTCTTTCGGAAGAGAGGCTGTAAGCTGTTGGTCCCGTCTGTCTAGGGGAGTGTCTATGCTAGGGGAAGTGAACGATCCCATGCAGGAAATGGAAGTAAATACCTGTTTTGATTGTGGACTCTCAGAGCGGTGGTCTCATTTCTCAAAACCACATGACAGTAATGGTCAACTGTTTGACCGATGGTCATTAATGGAAGAAGAACATCAATCTGAACATGAGAAGCTTTTTAACAAACAAAACTCTATCACTTGAAGTGAGGATACACGTAATGCAATGCTATGTAGAACCCATACTGCTACACAAGTGTGAATCGTGGTCATTAGCTAAACAAACAGAAAAGACGATCTATAGAAGCAGCATGAATTCATGTGGTTTTTGAGAAGAATGCTTAGTGTATCATGGTCGGAATGAAATTAATACTAATAAACTTTTATAGCACCTACATCCTCAGGAATTTGAGCTCAGAAGCACAAGAATCATTGGGCAAAATTGCGAACAGGGACATGCAAAAGTCATCATCAGAGCAAGGGACTTAGAGAGCAACACAACCATATTGGAAAACTTGGAGGGCTAGATACAATCACCAAAACCTGCAAAAGACGTGGCAATAAAAAGAAAATCTGCACACACTGTTGGAGATCAATTCCATTGGGACCAGAGGCAAATCCCTTATTTCCTGAGTGTATCATTGATTGAGCCTTGGTATTGGGCAATGGAGATCCTAAAAAGTCAGCTCAAATTTGGCACAATGGCGCAATGCAACAATACTAGATCAACACATAGATTCTCTACTTCAGAAACCGTGATATTATAATTATTGAATATTTATATTATTTCTATGGGATAATAAATATTTCCAATTATTAGATGAATGTCGATCATTTCCCCTCTTGATTAAATATTTAATTCACACCGTTAGTTTGCTTTCTGCTTTCACATGAATGTTGTCAACCATATTTAAAAAAGAATGAATATAACTGCCTATGTTTATACTTACACATGAATCCATATACTTTATCGCACACTTCATTGATGGTAGATATTATGTATAATCTTTTCAAAATTCCTGAAAACTGTATGTTCTGTCTGTCAGACTAATTAAACCATACAGTTAATACAAACATGGATCAATCAACTGCCGAATGCACCTACATGCTACTGAGCATTATAAATATGAAACGTATGAATCCAGCACAGATCTTATATTCATTGGCTTGCATGAAGTATTATTGTTGCTTTGAAAAAACAATGGGTAGGCAATAGAATAGATGGATGGATGAAAGGATGAATGCATTATTGTATAATTGGATCATTGAACAGAAGGATGAATCAATTTGTTCTAAATTGTAAAAGTTGGCAGGACATGTGGAACGAATGGGAGTTGAACAAAGGTGGCTGTAGAATGGGAGGAATATGATAGCTAAATTGTGGGAAATATCTGTCGGGATTGGGAGAGGACAGGAGAACAAGAGTGAGAGACTGTGGGAGGGGAGATGGGTGATGGCAGCACACGATCAGTGAAGGGAAAAGAAAAGACGGGAAAAAAAATCAAGGACCCATATCGAGGTCAACCTCAGGAACCACAGGAAGAAAAGAAGAACAAAAACTGTTTAAATGATGAGGTTTATATGAAGAAGATTCTTACAGTTTCTGTTGGCGTAGTTTGCTGCTCGCCAGATGGTTGTTGATGGCAGTCATGTTCTGCTCATGTTCCTTCATAATCTGCAGCTTAGCTCTGTCGAACAAAAACAACTCATACTGCAGCAGTTCACTGGAATTCTACTGAGTCTTCTGTTTCACCGTCCACCTACATGTGACGTGCCCCAGCACTGTGGGTATTAAGTTGTACAATCGTGAAATAGTTTTGTACCTTTTTGGATTCCACAGATAATGAGCTTTAAAATTTTACCTCATTTGTTGAAATATCTTCAGTAGTTTTTATTTATTGCTAAACACGAACACAATTTTTAAAAACGTTTTGGGAAACAAGGTGATTTTGACTCATATTTTCGACTGTTTTTTAATCTGTGTGTTCATAAACAGATGTATTTTATTAGTGTTGGATCATTTATCAAGGACAATAAACTGGACTATGAAAGTTGAGATTATAAGATATGCAGTTCTGCCAAAATTACAAAATTGATTGAATAGAACAGAACTGACCCATGAGACTTACTACCCGGTTTGCAGTGGCGGGTCAAATACATAATTAATTGTATCAGCTGGATTAATTGTGGGTGTTACAGATTTCTTTTGTTAGCCTTATATGGGTTCACCATTCTGAGTTGGCAGCTGGTTCTCTTAATCTGTAGGTAACATTTATGAACTGAGGGAGAGATGCATACACCGATTTAACAACACATCTGCTTCAGAGTTTTCCGTTTCTCTGTATATCATTTGTAATCATAAAGACATCTGCAAGTACATAATGTGTATGTTCTATGACAATTGGTGTCAGAAGTGGGATTATTGAATAGTACATCGATCTACAGCCATCAGCTGCCAAATATAACAACTCACTCATCGTTCAGTTCATGCTGACTGCTCAGCAACTTGCTAATGGTGGCATCCTGCTGTTCCTTCAACGCCTCTTGCTCTGCGATCATCTTCTGTTTGTCTTCTTCCGCTTTCTGCGGAGCCGCAACACAGTCAACAACATTTACAATTCTGTTTTGTCTGCACTGTTTGCTTTAACGGAACAAATATGAGCAAAATGTGTTTATTGTGAATCTTTAAAAAAACATATGGAGGCATGTTTTCACATGAAAAGGTTTTATTAAAATAATTAAAAGTGTCATACATTTTCACTTGCAAAACTTTGATAAAAAATTCTCAATGATGAAACTTGTTTGTGCAGTACTTCAAAAATCCATGGCAAATTTACTATATTATTAATGTTTGGTAAACATAATGAAGAAATAATTCCAAATACAACACTAGCTTAGGTACTGTTGGTCTCCTAATTAATTTCATTTGTGGGTGGTTGTCATGCAACTAGAATATTTTATCTGATAGAACACAGTGTCAATTTAGTAAATCACACTTGCCTGGCGTCTTTCCATTAGTCTCTCTTCAAGTTTTGCTTTCATCCGTTTCTTTTCTGCTTTCTTCAGTCCTGCAAGTCAGAAGTTTATTCGATTGTTTGTTCAGTGTGTGTGTATGTGTGTGTGCGCGTGTGTGTGAGTGTGTGTGCATGTGTGTGTGCGGTGTGTGCTCACCTGTGTGTGTGTGTGTGTGCATGCATGTATGCGTGTGTGCATGTGTGTGAATATTGTGATGTGTGGGAACTCATGTATCAACAAACCAAAGGCAACGGTTATCGCCATCACACCGGAGTCATCTCAGATAGGAAAAATGCCCTCCAGAAAATCAAAGCATATCAAAAACTTGTAAATAACTTTAAATAACAATTGCCACGTTGTCCTGTTGCCAATTGATAGCTCAGTTTCCAATGTCCAAGGAATACAAAGTGGACCTCAGCATCGATGAGGGGATGCAGTTATAGTGAACCAAAATTAGTGTATTAATACAGATTTCTGAAGACCCACTTTCCACTTCTTGCATCTGTTGCTTGTGCAGTTTTATGACTCGGTTACATTCGCTCTCAGAGAGTTGGGCCTTTACGAGAAGCTTCTTCTGAAACTCTGCCTCTGTTTCTTTCATGTCTTGCTCCAGTACCTCATTTTGTTCCTGCGGACAACACATGTACAAGTTGCTGTTTATGCTAATTAAAGCTCTTGTCTCAATTACTTTTTTTCCGTTTTAGAATCATTTCACAAAAACCAAACCTATCTGGTAACCACTACAACATGATAGCTCAGATTTACGAACATTCTTTGGGATAGTTCTTTTCAAAAATTAAGAACTTTCATTTTGATGTATCAAAATTAATACTTTACCTGGTAGATGCTTATTCTTATTCCTAATTAGGAAGCTATTTGGATAAGAAAGACCGGAACATCTATCAACCAAGATGAGGGCATATGTGTATGATGACGTCATACGATGTCATAGGTACTGAAGTTAATGTGATACATCAGAAGAATGCCTCTACCAGGTAAAATTTATTTGGATACGTCAAAATGAAAATTTAACATGATAGTTTGTTTGCGCAAATGAGTTATTAAATGTTGTAGGTGGTGCCACTATAGTGATGTATGTTTCTCCCGTGATGTGTGACGACAGCTAAACCACCACCCACACATACATAAGGCTGTAGATTTTTGTGGATTTCAAGAATTTATGCAGCCACCTCAATGTACAGATACATAAGTTATGGCAATGATTGAATGTTGATATACCTGCGTGATTCTCTCGATTTGTCCTGCCTCTTCGTAGTCCAGAGCATCAGTAATGTCATTCTGTTGAGTTCGCTGTTGTTGCAAGAGGTCATGGTATGACTGCCGGAGGGAAAGCGTTAATTTTACACCGAGTTCCCCCAGATCAAATCGTAAAGTTTGTATGGTGTTATTCCAATAATCGTCGCTAAAAGAATGTTCTAAAAATAGTCTAGTGTTAATCCTCATGACGTTTTATGAAACTTCAGACACTCATTCAAAAACTTCCAATAAAAAGCCATATGAAAAATACCCCTAACGCACAGCAGATATACTAAAGAATCCAGTGATATAAATGACATAAGTATCCACAAGATGACACCACCTCCATGCATTGTCAAAGCTAAAAGATGCTTTCGGGCGCTTGGTGAAGTGCGCATCTGGATGCTTTTGGGTGCTCAAGTTCTAAAGGGTGAAGCCTAGATTTAAAAACAGCATCCATCATTGGTGTTGACATTAAATGCAATGAGAGCCAGACGCACAGAAATGGGGCTGCCACACCAATTAAACGATTGTCTTTTCCGCTGAAATTGAAACTAATTTAGCCAACTGTGTGATGGCCATGCTCCTACCTCGACAAGATCAGCCGTGTCAGTAATCCGCTCAGCCTCTCTCACAAACTTCTCTCTCTCTTTCTCCTGTTCCTTCTCCAGCTTCCTCATCCTCTCTTCTCTGTTCTTCTTCAGCTTCTCTGCTAGTGTCAGCTTCTGTTTCTGCAACTCTGTGTAAGATACAGTAATACCACAATGATTCTATTTGCAGACTCAGAGATAACATATTTTCAAACACAGCCATCTCAATAAGAATGAAAGCCAGACTATATAGGCCATTATACTGCCTATGGCAATCTATGGTGCAGAAGCCAGGACACAACGATCACAAGAGGCACAGTCTCTTGAAGTTTCTGATATGCACTGAATGTGAGCTATCAGAGATGTTACTAGGGCAGACAGACTACAAAATAGTCAGGTCAGAGGAGACATTCACTCCTAAATCCCTCTCGTTACTGTACTTGAGTAGAAAAGTTTACTTTTCGTGAGTAACAAAGTACATTTTTTAGGAGTACTTTTACTTGTAATGAAGTACAAATGTGTGTACTTTTCATAAATGTAACGAAGTATCCATAATTGATACATTAAAAATTTGGAGCTCCAAAAATATTAGTACGAACGATAATGCCTGAAGCCCAGAACAGGTTTCCGCCAGCATATATCTATAAATAGATGCTCAAGCTCAACAAGGCATTTGTTTGAGGAGCCAGCCTGTCACTGTATCCTGCCGAGGATCCTGTCCTGTTCAATAAAGTGTTTGTTTTGCACACTACTGAATTTACTTGTTTGTTTGCAATGGGTGACCACATCAAAAGTTTTTTTAGAAAATACTTTTGCATTTATTTCAAGTACATTTGTTTACTTTTTACTTGTACTTCAAGTACATTTTTCAAAAAGTACTTTTGCTTTTACTTGAGTAGCTTTTTCCTGAGTTACTTGTACTTTTACTCAAGTACAAAATAAATGTACTTGTTACAGCTCTGCATCAGACATAGAAGAAGGTGGTTTGGACATGTTTAACGTATGCCAAACAAAAACCTCATAAAAATAGGTTTCAAGGAAGATTTTAAAGGACACAGAAAACGAGGAAGGCTGCGGAAGAGGTGGAGTGACCGAGTTAGACAGGACACTGGACTCCCACTTTTAACAGCAGAGTGGTGTCCTCTAGACAGAACAAAATGGAGGGGTGTGACCTCCATGAGGATAGCGAGGTCAAATTGGCCTAGGCATTTAAGTGAGTCAAGATTATGTTTTTGAACATCCTAAAAATATTTAAAAAAAAATATTTTTGTATACCTTATGTTTTTGGTCATTGCTGTAAATACAAATGTTATGTGTTCCCATATAATTGGACACCAATTATTTGTAATTTATATTTGTAATTTATGAATGAAATTACAAAGCCCTGTTAAGGGTAGCCACTACTCGAAAACGCCCATATAACCAATATGCCATATCTCTGTTAATGCTGAACATATCATAACCAGATTTGGAGCACTGATTAGAAAAATGAATGGTATATGATGCGTGAAATATGGGCCTGTTTGGTTGTGTATTACCATGGCAATGAACGTTTCAAGTGAGATGGATTTACACATCCTTGAAAATTATTCTGAGCTAACAACTGTATGTGTGATCATGCAACTGTCAAGAATCATTATCTAGAATACTCCTTTGTGCAATAAGGTGGTTTTGGGCAAGGATATCTGACTTCAGTGACTGTTGTTCAGGTTTGAGCATTTTTCAAGACGTCATGAAAAAAGCTCAAACCTAAAGTCCTTTATTCTTAAGTGTTAAATTAAAAAAAATTAAAATATTTTCTTGTCAATCGATGTCAACTTAATTTCAAGAAGAAAAATAGAGGTCACAACCACGAGAATTTGACATGTCTACTACCTTCCTGACGTGTCTTATGCAGTCGCTCCATGTCCTCCTTATACTGCGCTAGAAGTTCATCTTTCTGTCGACCAAGCAACTTGCCATCATCCACCAGTGTTGAGATGACGTTGTGGTTCGCGTCGATGCGCAGCGCCATCTCGTGGTGAAGTTGTTGTGATTCGTTGGTGCGCTTCTCTAGAAGCAGTCTCCTCTTTGCCAGTCTCTCCTCGATTGCCTGAGAAGGACAGGTGTCATACAGTATTATTAAATGTGAATTACATATGTTGGAAGCCTACATGGAAACGCTGGCACTGCCAGAGACAGGAGGAGAAGCTACTGGCAGAGAACAGCTGGGTCCATAAAATATGCAAAGTGATCAACGAGAGAAGAAAGATGAAGGAATTGAGAGAAGAGATTGGCATGAAGAAACACCTCAAGATGAAAGCAGTCAGAAACAGAATGAGATTGGCAGGACATGTGGAATGATTGAGTGAAGACAGACTCAGTACAAATTGATTGACATGGACCCCACCCTGCAGGGAAACAAAGGGGAAGAAGGAGATGAAATCGAAGTTAAACAGACACTGTCTGTTCCTTATTTATCAATACTATCGAAAATGACCATCCTCCAGATGGCGCTACACACTTTCAGAGACTGAAGATGGTTTCCAGGAGTATTTGTAAATGGCATATGTTTTGACATAACTTTGAACGTTTTTTGCATTAACATCGTCTTCAACTGATCAGTGTGCAACCTCGGAACAATCACGGAAGCGAGGTAACATTTCAAAGCTTATGATCTGTGGAAACCAAAAAGGAACAAAACGTACTCTGTTTTCCAGTTCTGCAACTTAATACCCTCTTAGCTGTGGCAGATCACATATGATAATAATAAGTTCATTTTAGTTGCAAAGATACAAGGAAATGTAAAGCAGAAAAAAATGGAATGTAATGCAACTGAGGAGATTCCTAAAAAAGACACGAGGTAATGTAATACTAAAAAAATAGAATGTACTGCAACTAAGGAGATTCCTAAAAAAGATACAAGGAAATGTAATACATAAAAAAATGGAATGTACTGCAACTGAGGAGATTCCTAAAAAAGATACAAGGAAATGTAATACATAAAAAATGGAATGTAATGCAACTGAGGAGATTCCTAAAAAAGATACAAGGAAATGTAATACATAAAAAATTGAATGTATTGCAACTGAGGAGATTCCTAAGAAACTTGTATAGGCTTATAGCAGAACCATCTATGATAGTAGAAACTTATTGTTCTACAGTATTAAAACGTAATTAACTGATAATGAAAACCTATTAAGCTATTAAACACATCAACAATACAACAATTCAACATGTTAATTATTCAATTATGCTAGGTTTTGTTTAAATCCAGTTGAATTTTTAGTATAGACAAATATTTCTAGACACACATACCGCGGTCTGGCGCATGCGTTCTTCTCCCAGTTTCTTCTCCAAGTTCGCCATATTCTCCGTCATCTCACCCAGCATTGCATCAATCTGTAAACATGGATCTGTGAATCCTCAAGTTGTACATTGTTGTTCAGTGCTATTTACATACATATCTACTCAATGGACGTGTCCAGTAGGTGGTGTTGTGCCCCCTAGAGGGCGTATTACATCAATGGACGGAAAAACAGTGGTTGAAAATCCGTTAATATACATGCTGCAAGTTGGCCAACTATGCCATCAGTAACAAGACAATCACCCAATGTGCAGTCAACCATGACCATTTGATTTCGTGGGATCGAATGCTGGCTAGTACTAAAAACACAAGACACAACATTACATCTTGCGGCTCACACATTTAAACATTTGGATTTAACAAGATTGACATCTGAAGCAGTGAGTTGGCATTTGGACGAGGAAGCCATATTGGATTAATTACACAGAATTCAATATATATAAAGTGTTTGGGCAAGAATCTGTCTGATTTAACCATTCCAATTGGTGAACTTACCTCTATTTCAGAGAGTTCAGTCTGGCAAGATAGCTGCTTTCGAATTCGGTTTTTCTCATCTGGTACGATAGAGTTCTACAGCAGGAATAATATAATACATTTTATTTTTATAAACCACAATTTCCATTAAAATGTTCAAAGGACCGTAGAAAATCTAATTATGTGCACATTTAAAATGCTATATATAATATAAATATGTGCAAAATGTTAAACCTAACATATACTGAATATAAAATTAAGATATAATTGTTCTAAGAAAGTCATATTAAATAAAAAAAGATAATAAGACATAAATATTAATTAAACATTATAAATGAATATAGAGAGACATATGAAGAACAATTATTGCAGTTTTAACATACAAACATAAAATATGACTTGACACAGTTTGAGCACTGTTATTATTTTTTAAAACAACAAACATAAAAGAATTAATACTTTCACCCCAGCATTTTTTACCGTTTCTCTGATGAATCATGCATACCTTATGGTCCTAACTGATGTGCTTCATACATTATAAGTTTAACTAGATGTAACCTACCAGTAGGTGCATGAACTTTGACCTGATCCGTTCGACCTCTCTCTCCCGCTCAGCCGGGTCTCGGAACTTCTTATTTTTCAACTCCTATATTGAAAACAAAGGGACATCACATGGGAAAACAAAAAAATTTATATCGGAATAAAATGCTTAGTCAATGAAAACCGTTACAAAATCTGCCATAATTCACGGGAAATCTGCATATACTGTCATCAGCTTTGGACCTGAGGCTACACTTACCTCCTGAAACACATTCCAACAACAAAAATGATTCAATAATTACAATACACTTGGGCGGTCAGTATGATATAATCCTTTAGACCTCTGCCCGTTTCCCCACTTAACAGACCCGAAACATGAAAATGTTCAAACATCTTTTCTATTGTGTTTTCAAAACTATCTTCTAGATGTCGCCACTGCACTATACAGCATTACATGGTTACTTTAGGCTGGGTTTGGCAGACTTGAAGTGTCAGTCTACAGATAGTTCTAGCTGACATGAGGTGTAGGTTATTCTGAATAACATGATTTTATGATAACAAAATTAAAGGATAACCTCCCTTTAACTAATATAAACAAGAGGACGTGACACCCCCTTTAACTAATATAAACAAGAGGCGTGACACCCTCCCTTTAACTAATATAAACAAGAGAACGTGTAACCCTCCCTTTAACTAATATAAACAAGAGGACGTGACACCCTCCCTTTAACGTGACCCTTACCGCCTCAGCTTCCTCCCTCTCCCTCTGACACTTCTGGGTCTCCTCCTCAATGTCTTCCTGCACCTTCTTCATCATCTCCTGGCTCTGCTCCGGGGTGATCCGGCCCTTGGACAGCTGCTTCCCCAGCACTGTACGAAACATCTGGAGCATTGTCTACAACACCCGGATTATTTGAATCATTATTTACAAACACATCCAGATCATATGGATCATTGTATAGAAACACACACGGATCATCTGGGTCATTGTTTAGAAACACACATGGATCATTTGGATCATTGTCTACAAACACCTTCATAATCTGAATCATTATTTACAAACCATGGATCAGGGTAATTTGGATCACTGTCTACAAACAACAAGATCTGGATAAATGTTCACAAACAAACATGGATAAATTGGATCATTGTTTACAAACATCAGGGCATTTCCATGAAAAACAGGGAAACTGTTCTTATAGTATTTTTTTTTAATTCCCAAATATTATCTTTTTATGGTGGGACATAACTTCAAGTTGTTTGACAAAAACAATTTTCAATGTTTGAACACTGGATTATGTGAAAATGCACCATTCAAACATCATGTGCAGAATTCGCAAAATTCACTCATCCAACACATCAATAATTAGGTGCCCTTTACAGCCCTATTGTCTAATTCAATCTGGGTTTGACTAATTCATACATTTTCTCTAGGGCTTAGGCTCATGCATTTTGAAAATAAAAATTGCATGTCTACTCATTTTTCGGCAAAGGCTTCTAGACTCGCATTGTGAAATTTATGTAACACGAGTCACAAAATTTTGGATTTTTCATAGAAACCCCAGGTAGCTTGAGATTGCCGATTATAAATCTCCTATCTAGGAGGTACCTATCTAAATGTTATTAACAACATGCATATCTAGTCTACACAGGTTATGATATTGGGCACTGAATGTGTGTAACGCGAGTCACATGTAACACGAGTCACGCAAATTTGGGGAGCGTAACGTGAGTCACAAAGCTTTTATAGCAGTGACGTTTAGTTTGTTTTCTTTTTTGTATTACAATTGTGGATTAGTTGCAAAGACTTCACATAGAGGCATTATTAGTTTTATTATATCCCATAATCATTCTTATTTCCTGTTGGTTGATGATAAATCATGCTCACTCAAAACATTTTTTGATCCGACTTCATCCATCATCAATTCATGTACAGGTATATACAATCAAACCTCTTGGAAAATAGTACTGTAATACATAACAAGAAACCATAGTATCAACACAACACTTATATTATAGAAAAAGAACATTTATTGAAAAAAGGATGCAACAAAGGTATTAATTAATAATAATGTACTCATGAATGCCAAACGGGTGCACACCGGTTTTTCCTGCTATTTACATAATGTGTTTATATGATAAAAACTATTCTTTTACAAAATAAAATACTGAATTATAGGTTGCCAGGTAGTAATTACCGAGATAGATTAATGTGACGAACCATATATCTGTACCCAGATTAATTGTCATTATCACAAAAACGTTTTGGTGGTGAAAAAAGGAACTCCTTTTAAAAATTACTGGTAATGTTTTCGTAACATTTAATAGCTAATGTTGTCTCCTTTCTCAATTACATTGTCTTCACAACATAATACAAACAGAAAAATCCACTTCCCTCAAGCTAAAATGTGCCTGATCAGCAGATTTCACGTAACGCGAGTCACGGTAATGCAAGTCACGCTGATTATGTAATATTTCTGTATGTTGTTGGAAACATTTCTATTTAATATTTGTGTTTTTTTAAACCCTATTTATTTGTGATTCATCCAAAAGCATTCGTTGGTTTCCATAATTTATACTTTGAGGAGCAATTTGACATGAATAAAGGTAGGTTTTTGTGTTTTCCGTTTGCTGTAACATGAGTCACACTAAAATTTGATGCAATTAAAACCATATTATGTAATCAAATTATTATTTGTTAATAACATTTAATACACTATGCCAATAGGTTCACATTCACAGAAGATGGAATTTTGAAATGCATTATTATTGCACATATGCCAAAATATATTTTCTGAAATGGGCAAAATTGTAACGCGAGTCACGGTGGAAATGCCCACCAGCATACTCAGGTTTATAAAAAACATGAATCATCTGCGTCATTGTCTACAAACACATCCAGATCATTTGGATCATCATCTATAAACATCTGATCTCATGTGGATAACTATTTGTAAACAACTAGATCATTGTCCACAAACACACATGGATGTTCTGGATCACTGTCTACAAACAGACATGGATCTTCTGAATCACTGTCTACAAACACACACAGACCATCTGGATCGTTGTCTAAAAACACACCCAGATCATTGATCTTTGAGAATCAACACAAATCTCCAACTGCACCCCTCAAGGCCAAACCTGGGGGCACGTGCCCTCACCCCCTCTGGATCCACCCCAACATGCACACATGCATGCATGAAAACATGCCTGCATGTGCACAATGTTTTTTTTTAAATAATGCAATTTATTAATTATTAACAACCAGGTGTGCCATTTTGTACAACTGCCAATGTCAATATACCACCAAGACAACTAGGATGGCGTTTACATCAATGGAAGTCAGCAATTAATTTTCAACCCAATGAAACAGGGCTCTGCCAAGCATGTGACAATGTAAGAATAGTCCAGGCACACACACAAAGCATTGGCAATAGGCTAGATTATAACTGGTGACGATTGACTGCTACTATTGGAGCACTGCAATTATTGCTTTGTTATGGTATCGCTTGTGTGTAATCTGGTACACTGAAATGCTTTATATCATGGTCTGATGGAGATAGACAAATCGATATCCATTGGCAAAACTATTGTGACCAAACAATAACACAGACAAGTAAATTGGTGGTCAACAATACTTCGAGCAATCTACATTTGCTGGAAGACCTATAGTGTTCTCAGAAAAGTTTGCAACCAATTATTGGAAAGTATGTAACTCTGAAAAATGTACCTATAACGATGACCAATACTATGTGAATTAGGATTTGTGTTTAATAATACCAAATGTCCACAATTAAAATTGTCATGGTTGTTTTGCTGGATACTGCATGATTAAATATTAATTGTGGCCAACTAAGCTTTCATTTTAAATTAGTTTCATTTTCTCATTCCATACTGTATAAAGTGACATGATTTATAAAGTCATGACATGACATGACACTAAAAGAATATGTACGCAGCATTTTCATTAACCCAATTCCAGACACCAAATTGTGGTGGTGAGCATGCATGTGTGCATGCGTGTGTGTGCATGCGACAATGATCAGCTTTCATTAAATCACTCACATGGTGCGGATAGGGGAAAATAAAAATAAGAAAATAATTGAGGAGCCGTCTCAACCCAAATTTTCAGGGAAAACGAGAAGAATAATAAAAGTCCAACTGTTTGCACACACACACGCATGCACCCACATGCACACAGATGCACGCACGCATGCACGCACACACACAGTAATATTTGGTGGTGAGGTCACAAGTCAAGGTGACCTGATGACGGAATAGATCTGTCTTTCTCTATAATTTCTGTAGTTACAGGTTGTAGTGTTAGGGCATAAAATGTCTGGTGGACATCCCCTTAAGTAGGTTTTTGTGCGTTGCCTTAATTTCAATATATTATACGTAAATATCAACCATATGGGCCATCTTTAGAACATACAGGCAAAGTAAATGAGACAATGTCTCAATACTTCAATCGGTTCACATTTGTTTATAAATATTTCTCATTTAATAATTCTCATCGAGGTTACCTGGTCGGAAATAAATAAATGTCAGAAAGTTATTCTGGAATACTCTCAGCTGTGTCTAGTGTTGTGTTATTGCACTGCCATTTGGAGCAAATCTGACCTATTAATTATCCTACTGCTATGGGAACTTTCAAACACTCACATATAGACACATAATATTGACAACATCATGCTTAGGTCTATTAATGACCTGGGAATGTTGACACAGTATGACCTATTTACGTCATAAAATCAATCGCTTGCTGTTGCCCATG
Source organism: Escarpia spicata (assembly GCA_963995525.1). Taxonomy (NCBI): domain Eukaryota; kingdom Metazoa; phylum Annelida; class Polychaeta; order Sabellida; family Siboglinidae; genus Escarpia; species Escarpia spicata. The sequence continues at coordinate 22,944,579 of OZ023206.1, read as the reverse complement.
GCATGCTGGCCCAAACTCTAAAACGCGGACATTTAAATTAGCTTCTTACAACTCTAACTGGAAAGTACTGGGTAGATCTGTGTCCTGGTGACTTTTACCTTTCTTATAATTGTGCCAATATTGTAGAAACATTACAATTAATTAATTAATAATAAGATGGAGGCAATCTCGATCCACGAAATGAAATCAACCATGACAATCAAGGAGGCACGCAGACTCAGTCATGCGAGACAGCAAGCAGAGGTAGAATGTATATCAGTTCCTGATGACGATTGCTGATGGCAGTTGAAATGTTGTCAAATTGAGTTTCAATTTCAGATGTGAAACGAAGGTCAACTTAAATAACAATAAAAACATACACTGTACAGGATTTAATAAAATCCTCCAAACGTAACTAATTATGCCCCAAGATGAAATAAAACAAAAGTGACAGCTAGGCAATATCAAAATTAATATAAAAATATTAAAGTTGTAAATATTTCGTTGATGAATACACAATATGAACTAAATTTAAGGAGGATAAGCAAGGTTAGAAAGATACGCTTGATCAGGTGATGGCAATTAAAAAAATATTTTAAAGTATTTCCTCCTGGCCTACGTAACTCTAACAAGGAGTGAATTCCAAGGAGTTTGTACAGAGGCTGACATTTTTTCCAATATACAGTAATTTTACCCATATATATGTCAGTGTTTTGCTCAGGTTTTCAAAAGGGCAGGGTGTCATTTTAGTAAAACGGGCACGTAGCACACAGTGAGCAATGGTTAAAAGGGAACTTGCGACACATGACTAAGTTAAATACATGAGATACTACTTACATATAGTATATTATGTACAGTGTATGCATTTATTTATGTATTATAATATCACATGTGCCGGCTACGGTCCTGCTGGCGCTTCGCAAAAGAATGTCGCGAACAGGCTCTAGTCTATCGACTTGCGAAGGTCGGCGCCTCCTCATATCAAAACGTATTTTTATAATTTTGCATAAATCACATGATTAAGAATTTAACAAAAAATCTAACAGTAGAAGTCTTCCTGTGATCAGACTTGAACTTTTCAAGATACGGACAAAATAAGGATTGCTTGATGATATGTACAGCCCAGGCATTACGCGATAATCCGTCGCAAACAGGATCTATCGACTTGTGAAGGTTGGCGCCTCCTCTGATCAAAACATATTTTAATAATTTTCTGCACACACCACATAAAAACGAATTTAAAGACAAATCTAATGGTAGAAGTCTCCCGGTGATCAGACTTTAACTTTTGAAGATACAAACAAAATAAGGACTGCTTGGCGTTATGCATAGTCGAGGTGCTACGCAAAAGCCCGTTGCTCTGGTCTATCCATTTTTGAAGGTCGGCACCTCCTCAAATTAACATGTTTTTGGCATACACAATTCAGAATTTAACGGCAATCAGGATAGGAGTCGAGACAGGGGCGTTTGAACAATCAAACTGAGCATGTGGGGCAATCGGGATACGTAGTTGACATCGGGGTGTCTGCAAGCGTCCCGATCTCATGATGCATCCCATTCCCAATCGCTGGTTTGTTGAACCTGGCACGATCGGGATAGGGACGTGTTTCGAGATAGGGGTGCTTGCAGACAATGTCAAATTAATATTCATCATGTAACCATCTGTAGCCACAAGTAGTTACGATACAAATATAACAGGACGTCGTATAAAAAAGGCAGCAAGTTCTTTTTGGGGTACCAGGGCATCACTGAAAAAGTGCAGGGGGTAATGCTCTGCAAATTTGACCTAGGCAGAACACTGTATATATATGTGGGTCATATCAATACATTTTGATTTGAACTTTTCCCCTTATTACATTAGCAGCGGATACTATACAGGCCTCCATATTTCTTGTAAGCCATGTGCACAATAAAGTAAGTATTTGTAGTGTGGGTTTGCTGGTTGCACATACTGCATTACTACTACTAGTGGTACCAATCCCAACTAACACGGCACCACAAAATGTCTACGGGCCATATAATACAATAGAGGATAATTACATACATTAATCCTAACAGCTTAACCTCGTGTGCACAAACAGTGTATCACGTGATGCAAATATTGACGTCATAGTCATGGTTGAAACTATGAGCAACCGACCATGTTGTTCTTATATCTCAATATAGTCTCTTTCACAGACTTTGATGTATGTTGTGTCATATGAGAAACAATGCAATAGCACAGACACATGGTTGCTCGTACACGGCCACCTGGTTGTTGAATACTTGCCAGCTGTAGGCGTGCCAATTTTTAATTAATAGTAACACCATCTGCATGCAGTATGACGTAAGCCTACATGTGGTTATTTAACACACTGTCACACTTCCCAATAGAAAACGGAAAAAACCTCAAACCTATTTAAATCATAATTGAAAGGTTCCCAAACTTACATTCATGCTTTCTAACGTCATGTCTTTTTCAAGGTCATTCAAGGCGCTGATTTCCTGTCCAGAAACTTCTGTTTCCATGTTGACTGAGGAATCTTCCATGAGGGCATCGGCTAACCCCTTATGGAGGTTTTCGTTTCCGCTTCCAGTCTCCCCTCCCCCAGATCCTTCGCGATCCAGGGAGATGATGTTAACGGGAAGAAGGGGTTCTTCCTCAGTGTCATTTTCCATCCTTTTCCGTCTCTTCGTTGATTTCCTCCTCTTGCTAACCACCTGTGACTGAAGGAGTTTGAAACATATGAAGTGGTGCATTCCCTTAGAAAAAAATTATATTTAATTTCATAGAATATATGCCATAGGAAAATCCTAGGAATTTTGTTCAAGATTCAATAGAATTCTGTAGAATATTCTACAAGTTTCTGTAGAACTGGCTATATATATTTGATATAAAATTATATAAATTATATAGAATTCCGTAGAAAATGGAAATGGCCATAGTTATTTCTGCGAATCCTATATAGCATTCCATCAAATTTTATAGGCAAATCGATAACATTCTAAAGAACTTTTTACTAAGCATATTACAACTTATTGATATTGATTACTAATGTTGGGAATCGGTCAGATTTTCCCAATCGTTTATCAGTTTGGTGAAATCTTCCAATGCTTTGAAGGCAGTTGGCAATATATAATAGCAGTGTGACACATTAAAAAGTGATTGTTCATATAAATAAAAAAATTAAATATACAAGTACAACTAAACCCAAAGTATTGCCTCATAATACACTATGCACATTATAATTCTGTGTTCATTAAATCATTACAATATACTTTTGACACTAAACATTCCAGACATTGGGGCAATTAAACAGAAACAATGAGAGGTAGATAATGATACAAATTCATCTACTATGCATAGGCGATGGAACTGGGGGGCTTCGGTGGGGGGCTCAACCCCTAATAAATTAGGTGGAAGCTGGAGATAGGATTAACACCCCCAATATTTAGGGAAGGTTGGTGGATTTTGAAGTGTAATTAAAGGTTTTTGGTCGCCTTGGTGGGAGGGCAAATTGATGTTTGTAGAGAGCCCGAAAGTGGGTATTTGGCAAGTCCCAAAAGGGGGACGCAAATGGAGGTACAAATGAAGGTTTTTTTGGAGAGCCTCTAGGTGTGTTTTTTTGGTAAGCTGCAAGAGGGGTGCAAATGAAGGTTTTTGGAGTGCCTCAAGGTGGGTGTTTTTGGAGAGCCTCAAGGGGGGTTGCAAATCAAAGTTTTTGGAGAGCCTCAGCCCCAAAATATTTACCACGTTCCAACACCATGTTATGGATGTCTGTTTTACAGCTGTTGCAGTGAAGTACTTACTGTTTTGCTTGGTTTGTAATTCTGTTGCCCCACAAAGCCACCATTGTGATGGGTGACAAACACACCCCCCTCAACGTCCTACAACACAACACACTGCATGATTGTATGACATAACATCTGCACAATTGTACAATACATTGTATAGTTCTATACATAGTGTACATCAGTGTATGACATCAGTACTGTATAACAACCTGTGTAGTTGATAGGGGTGACTATCGTGGATAGTTTTACTATCGCGATAGCTGTAATTACTATTGCGTTACCCTCATGACTATCGCGATACTATAGCAATAGTAGCATGGAAGCTAAATACACTTATTTTCCAGTTTTACTGGATGTGATATAAGTAACATATCGCATGGACCCAACCAAAATTTACGGGTGGCGCCATCGCTTAGAGTTGGAGTCATTTGTATCACACTGGCGATCCATAAGTGATGCTGATTTGATTGACAATTGTTGACGTCGGGGTCGGTGGAATCTGTATATAAGTGAACATAACGTAATAAAGTTGAAAAATCATGTCTGTGAATAGTATTACAGCGACACAAGTAAACCTGCCGAGGTGTTTCACCAACTATTGTTCCTATCGATAGTTCACTCTGCTATCAGCGATAACTATCGACAGTTAAATTTACTATCGGTAGAACTGCATCGTGACAACGACTATCACGATGCACTGAAAGTTCAATGTATTGTTACACTCCTAATAGTTGTCTTTAGTTTTATGACATAATGCGTTGACATGACATAGTGTACAGTTGTATGACATAACTGCACATTTGCATGGTGCATTGTACAGTTGTACAGCACACCACAGACAGGGTAGTTGTTACGCAACAAACTGTACAGTTGTAAGACGTACTGTTTATGCACAGTGTATATCCGTACATAGGCATGGGAACGGGGGGCAGGTATCCCCCATGGAATTTTACTAGGGGGCAGACATATGGTTCTGCCCCCCAGTAAATGTGAGCGTGAATGTTTGTTTTTGTGGTGAGTGTTAATGACGGTTGGAAATTGAGGCTTAATGAGAGGATTAAAGTGTATTTTTCTCGACTGTGAAAGGTGGGTGTGATACATGAGGGCAGACATATTGTTTTCTGCCCCCCCCAGTAACAGGCGGTGTGATGAAAAAGAATTTTCAAATGCCTCCCGCCCCCTCTTCCAATATCACTGACTGAGCCAGCGCAGACAGAAACTGAAGAACAGCTGAAGATATGGCGGGACAAAATGTTCAGTGATACTGAAGCCCTGGCGGCCCCTCCAATTTTGTTACCGCGCCACTGTATCTGTACAACTGTATGATTGTAAAGTTGTATGGCATACTGTGTGTACAGTTGTACGGCATATTGTATTGTATGATATACTGTACATATCTGGCATTATATAGTTGTAATGTATGGTATAGGTATTGTATTGTTGTATGACGTCCTGCAGTTGCATGGCATACTACTGTATATTGTACCACAATGTAGTTTGCATGTCATATTGCCCAGTATAATATTACGACTGTCTACATTCATGCATGTGCGCGTGCGTATGTAGGTGTGTGTATTTAAGATACATTTATTTCAGACTCATTCCTTGTTACAACGATATGCAAACTACATTGTACAAATGATATAACACTAAAACTGTGGACACTCTCACAGCTCTGTGTCACTTTCGGGAATTGTGTTTGATCATTCTATCGCTGTAAAATAATCATGACAGTCTGACACCAAAAAAAATATATGTCACTGGATGTATGCAGCAATTCTGAATTCTGTTCAACTTGGGATCATCTCAGAACGTTGATGTCCAATATCGTAAAAAATTGTCAGAGTTTAGGTTCAAAGGCAGTTCTGTCTGACATCGGACATAAATATTTTACGCTTCGGACGGATACTGTTAATATTAATTGATATCATCATATAAATGTTTACAAACTTTTGTCTGAGGAGGGGGTGGGGGGTTTGGATGCCGAGGTCAGATGAAAGCAATTTTGTCTGATATCAGACATCAACCTTCTTCTGAGATGATTCAACACTGAGTAATGCAGGTGTTTTGATAACCAAATGTGCTTAAATTTAATATGTCATGTTTCAGGTATTCTGTGTTTTTGCACCTAGAATAAACACACGACATGTTATCTAATCTATGTATTGTGTCTTTGTGACTATGATGTGACATTTCTGAAGTGCCAAACTTATTCGTATAATTATAAATCAATGTTTTCATTTCCAGAAACGCGTTGTAATGGTATACAAGTTTATTTTAGCTTTTAGGCTTTACGTATCATACTTGGGATTATGTACATACTACATGTATTTTTATAACATCGCCGGGCCTACCTGTTGCTTCTTCCTCACTCTGTTGATGTCACGTGCGCAGAGTTTGGCGCAGAGAAACGCTACCAGGGCTCCAACGATTACTCCGGCGAAGAAGCCAAGAGCCATCGCCGCATCATTGACTGTCATGCCATCTTTGACGGCGGCAACTTGCACGGGTAGACATATATCCGACGCCATCGCGACTGCTAGCAACAGACTTTCGTGAAATCCTATAGCCTTTCCGTTCGATTCAAGTTCGGGCGTGCATGACAAAGGCCAGCGGCAACGCACGCAAGCTCTTGTTTGCGTTACGAGTGCCCGACTACTATCGACCACGTGTTAACGTCGTTGTCGCGCGGCGGAGTTGTAAACATTTACCCGTTGTCATGGAGATGTAGTTACGCGCCTCCCCAAAGCACTACTTTGCGCAGCGTCGCGCTACTCAAGTTGATTCGTGTAAACACGGTGCGTGCTCGCAGAGTTACTCATTGGGTGGCGTTGGCGGTTTTTGTATGGTGCGTTCGTCCGTAACTCAATACAATATTGTGCTGTGTAGCTAGCATGAGTTTATGACGCTACGCACCCTCGCCGATCTCGAGTTTCAACTCGACAAGTGAAACAGGTAAGAATTAACTGGACGAGTTACTTGCAGTTGCAGAACTACGACTACGTCTACAGCTCACGAGTATATATCTATAATATATATCACTAGTAGTAGTACTTGTAACTGTGAGTAATATTATCGCGAATCACCCCTGGCCTAGAGCTAGGCCAGGGAGCTATTAAAATATATGTACTCTAGAGCCGAATAATACTCAACATTAACATGACTAAACTAGCTAGGCAATACTGCCAATGGCAATAGTCCTTGCAGTCGCAAGGCCCAACCCGGGCCTAGCTTGGCAATGCTATCTAGGCTGTATAGCCTGGCCCAGGACCAAGCTTCATGGGCCTAATTGGCTAGCAGTATAATGCCAATAGCTGGCTGTAAGTCTAGCTGGACCTAGCACTAACTGGGTAGCCTTAAGAAGTTCCAAGACTGGATAAACACTTGATATATTTATGTGTTGTGATATTTGTGAAAGCTCGATACTGATATCAAATTTTCTTGATGTATCGCAATATTTCAATATATTGAGTATCGATCCAACACTAGATCAGTACTCAATATATCAATGCGTTATTATAATTGTGAACGTCTGATACTTTAATGTATCATGATATTTCGAAGTTTGGTACTAATTCTTCATGGTGTCGTGATATTACAGAATATTGAGTAGCAAATTTATCCAGCACTAGATCAACGTTATATAATTACCGAATTGCCATGATAGTTATGAAAGTTTGACAACAATACTTTCTGATATTACAATACTTTGATAGCGGATATCGAACCAGCACTAAATTTACACTCATATATATTGATGGACACATTACTTGTAAAAGTTTGATGAACTGCATGACAGAGGTAAATAACAGTACTCAATATATCGGGTAATGATGAGTGATGTATTGCGATGCTTGTGGAAAATTAATATTGTAAATTTAATTATAATTCCTTTTTTATTTTATAAGTACTATTTTATTGCAAATACCTATAAACCTTTATTGACAAAAAAATAATTCTGTAGTTGTAACAAATGATAATGCCAATTAATTACAACTGCAAATTATCCAATTGTATTTATAATTAGTTTTTGAAAATAAAGTTTTCAATAAGATATATTTTGTTCTGCTTACTAAATGTTTATTTTCTAAAACTGATACGTATTGTTTTGACATGAATGTTTGTCAATGCAGAACTTTGTTAAAACTGAATATGAATTAGACATACAACACGATCTGTACAAACACAATAACAATGTTACTAAATTGCCTCGGCCCTCGAAAGGAACACGGTTAATTCAACATTGGTGGTGTTATATATCGCCAAACTTCAAAATTTTTAATCGAATGTCGCATCTTCCTTATTATTGTTACATTATCATAAGTGATATCAGATTTTCTGTTTCATTTCGTCATCTTTCAAGTTTGTTTTTCATTTCTATTTTCCACGGCGTACAACTGTGTCGGTATCCATGGTTACTAGAGACCCAACCTAAGGAAATGAGTGACATATGTCACACTTTGATCTATCGCGCGTGCGCAGTGCGATGCAATTTATGGGGAATCCCTATATTGATGCTGTAAACGGTCTTTTTTCATCGTCTTTGGACCACAGTCTGTAGACCTACTACATCGGTAGGCTGCGTCCGGTTCATGCATGGTGACTGAATTGCACATTAGGCTGTAGCTCAGTTAGCCTGGACGTAAAGCTTAGGCACCGCCTACTCTAGTCGATGTTTATGCATCACCCTCTAGGGGGTGCAGCTTACATCACTGTCAGTACTCCTGGCACCTTTCAAAGTACGGAAATATCCATCCATGAAAAAATCCATCTGGGAATTATGGAAATGGTGTTATCCAATAAATGTACAAATTTGTTCTCTGAAGGCATTCTGGGACTGCAATGTCATTGACTACAGGCATGTACTTAGCTTTAATTGTCTCTCATTACCCATGCAGTGTCAGCAATGGTCCTAACCGAATGGATAATAACAGGCATCTCCTTGAAGAACGCTCTTTGAAGTTGAGCTGATTGCTGGACAGCAAGTAGGACAAAGTACACATAGAAATGATTCACCAGACCACTGTACATAGGATGATGTAAATGACATGGGTAATTAATATAACAGGACTGCCACCCCTGGCTTATAAGGATGGAGAGAACCAGCAGTTTACATAATTTTGGGACAATCATAGAAACGGAGGGGTAATTTTTTTTTAATGAAAGCATTACATTTCCTGGGTTTGTAGATGATCCCTTGAAAGGTTGGTGCCCAGTGTATACAGTGTCCAAGAGGATAACATACTGACACGCACACACACACACACACACACACACACATAGACACACACCAACCACACAAACGCCTACACCCACCACAACACACACACATACACGCACATACATGCACATACACAACACCACAAACCACAACACAAACCACACAAACACCACACACACACATACACGCACATACACGCACATACACAACACCACAAACCACAACACAAACCACACAAACACCACACACATACACACACACACACACACACACACACACACACACACACACACACACACACACACACACACACACATACACAACACCACAACCCAAACCACACAAACACCACACACACACACACACACACACACACACACACACACACACACACACACACACACACACATACACAACACCACAACCCAAACCACACAAACACCACACACACATACACAACACCACAAACCACACAAACACCACACATACATGCACATACACAACACCACAAACCACAACACAAACACCACACACGCACACACCATACGCACCATACGCACCACACACACCACACACACCATACAAACACAACACACACCATGCACACAAAGGCACACACGCACAGACTAAATTATAGTTAGATAATTTACAAATACAACAATGATAAAATGTGTAACTTTAAAATTTCATATTTCAGGTAACCATGACCGTCCTTGGCCTGTTTGTCCTCGTGACACTTGTAAGTTCTGTCGAACCACTCATCATCAACGACTTCGCAGGGACCGTGTCCACACCGCAAGTTGACAACACTGCTTACGAAGACGAGACTTTCGACATCAAACTTGATCTGAAGTTTAACTATATGTCCAGTGATCAGGCAGTCAAAATTGCGTTACCTCTTTCCCACTCCAATCCGGAGAGCTGCACAACATGTGACCAACTAATAACGGGCACAGGGGAGACAAAGAACTGTCAAACAACCACTAAGATCGACATCTATGCGACGGTCGATCCGACTACCGTTACCGCGACGATCGGCACCAATCTTGTTGTGTCATATGATCTGCCAGATGTCACTGTAGTAAGCGATGGCACCATCCCTCAAGCGATGGTCAACGTCGATTTCGGCATGGTCCAATCCAAGGTTGATCATTCCCCTGATCTGACTGACATCATTGGCATTATGTTCAAAGTAAAAATCAAACCCGGATTCAGTGTAGTTAAACATCTGTTTGTTGCTACGGCAACCATTGATAATGGCGCAGAGAAGAACGAGACATCAGTGGAGGTGACGATGAGAGGACCCTTTCTAAGGATTGTCATGAAGTTAGAGCAGTCACCTAATAGTGACATTGAAGCTGGAGCGCATTTGTACTACAGACTACACGTCGATCACTTGTCCGGAAGCACTGAGAATGCTGAAAATGGTGTGGTATGTATATATCCTTTGATGTGATGTCTTGGCAGTGACATTCAAATCACCTTAAATGTTATGAAAGATGCACAATTTGTCTTCTATTGCAATGTTTCATCGTGCTTTCAATAGCACAAAAGTTGGTTTGTGGATTGTTTCTTGCAATGAACATCTGTTTCTATATTTGTTTTATTTACAGGTTAATTAATTATTTAATGGTACAGCGTTAAACACCAGCATTTGCAAGATTTGAAACTTAAAGGGTTAAGTCATTAGAACTCATTTTAACCATGCAATTAGGCATCATTGATGTAACCTTAGCTTCACAATGCTGTTTAATACATGTTTCAACTGGGATAACCCAAGGCTACACGCAGTGTTAATTGGTCCAATAGTTCTGAAGGTATTGACGATTAAGTATTTAGCAACAACCATTATTTTGATTGCATCACCTACGACTTATGGGAATCGCACAACTGCTCAGTGTCTGGCCAGGTTTTAAAAAGGGCAGGGTGTCATTTGAGTAAAAGGGCACATAGAGCGCGGTGAGCAGTGGTTAAAGGGTCACTTGCGACACGCGACTAAATTAAATACATGAGATGTAATACAGAACAGAACAGAAGTGGATTTATTTATCCAGACTGTACATCCAATAATAATATGACAAATTATAATATAAAAAGGTGTACAATGAGGATGATGGAGACTCCCACTAAGACTAGAAAAGAAGTCGCTTCCGTGGGAGCCACACATAGTATAATTATAGTTCAGTTTCTGTTGAAAGAAAAAAACATGTGTCTATTATGTAAGACATAAGCAGTAACATAAAATAAGATACATCGTCAGTGAAAAAAACAAGATATTTTATTATAAGATGTATGTTCATAGAATGTGGTGAGGTAAGCAGCATTTTATAATAGTAGCAGTGTACAGCTAGTAGTTTAATATCATACTACTTACATATAGTATATTATGTACACTGTGTATACATATATTTATGTATGATATTATAGGCTCAGGCGTTGTAGAACAAAACATAATATTCAGCTTTACATAACTTTTTAATTTGTGTCAATCTAATATTCAACTACATAGAGAATAAAATACAGGTAATATTTGTGCCAAATTAGGTTTAACATAATTGAGATATACTGTTATGTTCGATTTTGAAAATTATAAATGTACAAGCAACATAGTAATTTTGAAAAAAGACATTTAGACAAATATAAATGTGGACAAATGGAAGATTATAGTACATATAGACAATACAACATGTTTACTTTATTTAAGTTTTAGCAAAACACAATATTCAGCATGACATAACATTTTATGTATAAATTCAGATCATATTTAATATTTACATAAGCACAATTAGATACATACAAAATATTGTTGGGCTAGGCTGAACAGAAATTTATATACAGTGCACTGCAAATAGTAAAAGGTGTAACTGAAAAGGTGTAATGTCATACATTAAAATAATGCATAGCTAATTTTGTTTTATTTACAGAAAAAAAACACTCACACACATAATCTCAATGTTAACAATCAGTCAACAAACAGAAAAAAAGTAACTATCACTAGTTTGAAGCCACTGTTTAATGGTACCCCTCTGAATAATAATTATTACAGGTAGCTACTGCTAAATGATTTGGCCAAAACAAGACGCTGGCCGCCAGCAACCTTAGCACCCCTGGATTGTCCACTACACATGCACGTTACGTTGTGACCTAGAAACGGGATGCCTTGCGTAAGCATGAACACCTTCCTGTGCTGGCGGGTCGTTGCATATTGAGGGGGAGTCGGTTGTTTTAATGCACACATTACTCAATTATTCAGTGCTATTGTTCAGCTATGTTATACTAAATGTTGTTAGGTATAATTACATATCGGTACATTAACACATAAAGAGTGTGTGAATAAAACATTTTTGTAATCACACATGCCGGCTACGGTCTCGCTGGGATACAAACCAAACAAGGACTGCTTGACGATATGAATAGTCGAGGCGCTGTGCAAAAGTCAGTCATTCTGATCTGTCCATTTTCGAAGGTCGGCATTTCCTCAAATCAATGTATTTTTATATTTGTTGGCACACACGATTAAGAATTGAACGGTGATCGGGATAGGTGTCGAGATATGGGCGCCTGAACAATCGAACTGAGCGCATGGCGTGATGTGTGCACGCGCCCCAATTTCAACTTTGTATCCCATTCCCAATCGCGGGACATGTTCTGTTGAATTGTTGAAAAATGTAACCGTGCACATGGCGCAATCGGGATAGGGATGTGTTTCAAGATCGGGACGCTTGCAGACACTCTCAAATTAATACTCATCGTGTAACTGTCTGTAGCCACAAGTAGAGTTACGATGCAAATATAGCAGGGCGTTGTGTAAAGAAGGCAGGGCGTTCTTTTTGTAATTTCTGGGTACCAGGGCATCACTGAAGAAGGGCAGGGCATAATGCCCTGCAAATTCGACCTAGGCAGAACACTGCTGCTAGATCAGGTATTGATCCATCAAGTGACGGGCAGTTGAATGTAGTGGGTAGAGAGCTGGCATGTTATTTGAGAGGAACTTGTACAATTTTGTTCACTTCACGTTGCCTTAGTTCAATACTTGTCTGTGAGCTGGCCATTAGTTCACTACCTGGAGCTGTGAGCTAAGCACAGCTTATTACATGAGCTTATATCTGACGCACCACGTCATTTACACGCTCTAATTAGCATAACTGGACACACCCCGTTTTCAGCAGCATTTGACATTAATCTAAGTACTTTGTGTGAAAAACAGACGTTTCTGTTTACAACCTTAAGAATACTTTTGGTGTGTATATATATATTTTATCTTTATACAATGAATACAATACATTCAAATTAATTTCGTGAAAAGCAAACCTACATACCCGTAGGGTTTACTATGATGGTTTGACAATGACCCTGAGCACTTGGGATTCTGAACTTATGGAAGAAAAAGAAGATATGCCAGTTCTTTTGTGCAGCATACTTTTGTTAAATCATTGACCTGACAAACTATTAACAATATCAATATTTAATGCTTGCCTAGCTATAAAATCAATTCAAATGATTTTCAAAATTGGAATCATGAGTGTGCGATAAGATTACAACTTACAAGTGTACTCTCAAAAACAATTTCGCCAAAATATTTAGTGGTTAGCTGAAGGCAAAATGTTGGCCCGACAAATGGCTATGTCAAGTTACCAGATGTTACAACCAGAGTAACTTCTTTTGACCATTTAAACAAAATAATGCACAGATATTGTTTAAACTAGTTGCATGGTGGATATAAAACATTATAACTAATCAGGAAACAGCGTTAATATCAGAGTGATTATCACTACTTATTATTTCAGTTAGTCACGCCAAGTCATTTTTTTCCAGTTGAAAGTTGAATTTGAATCGACTGATCAAGCTCCATTGGTGAATGACGAGCAAGCTTTCTACTATCTATCAGCAGACCCTACGAAAAAAGAACTATTTGACGGAAACACCCTATTCACCCCGGGTTTAACCCTAAAGACACCAATGAGCACGACAGATTACATCAAGATTCATTTCCGTCGAAACGTCACCTCGGCGATGCAGTTGGGTAACGAGTTGAAGGTCACTGCTCGCGTAGACTACAAAAACCCTTCAGGTGAGTGCTCAATAGTAACCCCTTATCCACAAAATAAATTGAGTATATATTTCGTTGTTTTTGTACAATATACAGTATTCATTCTACTAGCGTACAGTGCACTTAGTAAATATTTGAGATACAACAATATGTCAAATTTTGTGTTATGATAAACGTACAGGGGTGTACACCCATTTTCTGGGGTTCCTAGGTACAGCCACCTCAGCAGACGTGACTGGCAAGCGATTTATACATCCACATGAGCAAAAGAATACCAGAACACTGTAAAGTCTGATAATTTTTGTAAACTTTTGATTTTTTAATCACGGAGCTTTGAATCTAGTATTGCAGTAGAAATTAAATTGGTAGAAACTAAGTAACAACAGTCAAAGTTGGCTTTGGAGATCAATGTCACGGTTTCAGATGCTGCTAAAAAGGGAGTGTATGCTAATGCAGATTTGTAAGTTTGATAGAATGATTATGGACCTGCTATAGGAAGGCACCTGTCTTGAGAGACCACTTTTGTTGCATTATGACAATGACTGTTCCCCGCTCATTGTACTAAAATGTATTACGGAATGATCCCTTCGCATCGTGGCCTGCGACTGCAATAAACATGTCAGTTTGACAGTTCATAATGTCACTCAAATGTTCGCTTGCGTTATGCTAACAGTATAGGCGAAAACGCAACATGGTGGCAGCGGTGTGTAAGTGTAACCACAACATGGTGGCAACGGTGTGTAAGTGTAACCACAACATGGTGGCAACGGTGTGTAAGTGTAACCACAACATGGTGGCAGCGGTGTGTAAGTGTAACCACAACATGGTGGCAGCGGTGTGTAAGTGTAACCACAACATGGTGGCAACGGTGTGTAAGTGTAACCACAACATGGTGGCAACGGTGTGTAAGTGTAACCACAACATGGTGGCAACGGTGTGTAAGTGTAACCACTCGCATAACAAACTGTGAGTACACACCTTTAGTGACTTAATCTAGAGCCCTAATCACGGTCGCTCGCTATTTATCGCCCGTATTGAGTCAGTGTTTCGCAATCGCTTTGGTACAGTAATTCGCGAACATGACTGACACGCAGCCTGCTACTGAACGGCCACCGGCTCCTGCGTTCAACTCGCACATTTCACCACCCGAAAAACTCGAACTACACAATGATACTGCAAATCAGTGGAAACTCTGGAAGCAGATGTGGAAGAATTACAGTCTCATATCGCATCTTGACCAGCAGCCACGCGATTACCAGACGGCGCTGTTCCTGCACTGTGTCGGCACCGAAGCGCTAAAAATATACAATGGATTCGTGTACAGTGAGGAAGAAGACAAGACCGATCTACCAACAGTAATCAAAAAGTTCGACCAACACATCATTGGAAACACAAACGAAACTTTTGAGCGCTATATCTTCAACGAAAGAAACCAAGACGCTACAGAGAGCATTGACTCGTACGTCACTGCACTGCGCACTCTGGTGAAAAAACGTGCAACTTCTGCGATTGTCTCGGAGATTCTCTGTTACGAGACAGAATAGTATGCGGCACGAAGGAAAGCCAGACTAGAAAAAGACTACTTCAGCAGTCCAACTTGACCCTCAAAAAGTGCATTGATATATGCCGCAGCGCTGAAGCAGCCAGTAACCACTTCAAAGTGATGAGCGGTCCCGAAGATCATGTATACAGAGTACAAACAAGACCTACTCACAAGCAGCAGACGCCCAGGCCCAAAAGAGGTAATCAAACAGGCGGACACACTTCTAAGGTCCCTCAAGATCTGATCGACTGCAGATTTTGTACAAGCCGACACATCAGAAAGAAAGAAGAGTGTCCGGCATGGGGTAAGAAGTGCACCAAATGCGGTGGCAGAAATCACTTCGCTGCAAAATGCGAGCAAAGGTCAAGGCCAAATGCAAGGCCCAGACAACACGGCAAGGTCTACTCCGTGCAACAGACAGCTGAATCAAGCGACAGCGAATATGTACTTGGTGTAGAGGACAAATCGGAGAAAGTATTCTCAGCTTGCGCAGGTAAAGAAATTCTTGCCAAGATGCTGCTTGGAGAACAGGAAGTTCAATTTCAAATTGATAGCGGAGCAACAGTAAATGTACTGCCAGTGAAATTCGCAGCCGGCCTAGAACTTGAAGCCTATAACAAGACTCTAAAAATGTGGAACAGTACAGTTCTAATCCCCCTAGGCAAGCGACGTATGATTATCCGCAATCCTACTAACAGGAAGAAGTACAGCATCGAGTTCGTAGTGGTGCAGGAAGACCTACTGTCCTTACTCGGAAAACGTGTAACAGAACAAATGGAGCTGATCACAGTGAACTATCGCAACTTCGCACAAGTCGCATCTATTTCATCAAAGGACACTGACTCTTGCGAGAAACTGGTCGCCGAGTACACAGATGTATTTGATCGAGAAATCGGCACATTACCCGGGAAAGTCCATCTACATGTTGATGAGACAGTCACCCCTGTCACCTCTGCTACTGGGCGCATACCTTTGGCATCGCGTTCACAGGTAAAAGCTGAACTGAATCGACTCCAAAAACTTGGAGTGATCGCGCCAATCGACGTTCCAACGGACTGGACCAGCCGCATGGTGGACGCGACAAAGAAGTCAGGCGACCTGAGGATCTGCATCGATCCAAAACCTCTGAACTGTGCGCTGAAACGAGAGCGGTACCAAATGCCAGTCATGGATGAAGTGCTACCGGAACTGGCAAAGGCAAAATACTTCACCAAACTTGACCTATCCTCGGGATTCTGGCACGTAGTCCTCGACTATGACTCGAGCATCCTAACGACATTCCAGACTGGATTTGGGCGATTCAGATGGCTTCGACTCCCATTCGGTCTAAGCGTGAGCTCTGAGATCTTCCAGAAGCGTCTTCTACAAGCTCTGGAAGGACTAGAAGGCGTGATATGCATCACCGACGACATCATCGTGTACGGTGCAGGTGACAATTCAGAGGACGCGTCGAGAAATCACGACCGTAATCTGGAAGAAGTGCTGAGGAGATGCAGAGAGAGGAGAATAACGCTCAACAGAGAGAAGGCAGAGGTCAAGAAAACCGAAATCTCGTTCCTCGGACATGTGATGTCAGACGTTGGTCTCCGACCCGACCCCAAGAAGGTGGAAGCGATCACAAAACACCAGACTCCGTCCTCAGTGGAATGAATGGCACAGTGAACTACTTAGCCAAATTCCTGCCACGGCTCTCCGCTGCTATGGAACCAATTCGGCAACTCACACGCAAAGACGTGCACTGGAATTGGTCTCGCACTCAAGACCAGGCGTTCGCAGAAGTCAAGAGGCTGGTAACAGAAGCGCCACTACTCAGCTTCTACGATCCTGAGTCAGAACTGGTGATACAGTGCGACGCCAGTGAAAAAGGACTTGGCGCAGCTCTTCTACAGCATGGGGAACCTGTCGCGTTCGCAAGTCGCGCGCTTACGGACGTCGAGACTCGCTACGCGCAAATTGAGAAGGAGATGCTGGCAATCGTCTTTTCACTGCAGAAGTTCCACCAATACACCTTTGGCAGACACACAACTGTCCACAACGATCACAAGCCTCTGGAGGCCATTGTGAAAAAACCTCTTGCCAAGGCACCCAGACGTCTGCAGGGAATGCTACTGAGAGTTCAACAATATGACATCGAGGTCATCTACTGCAAAGGAAAAGAAATGCACATTGCTGACATGCTCTCCCGTGCGTATCTGCCAAACGACGGCTGTAGCCAAGCAGAATTGGAACAAGTGAACATGGTGTCCTTCCTTCCAATCCGCCCCGAACGACTACAACAGATACGGAACGCCACAGAACAAGATGAAGTATCGCAGCAACTCTCCAAGGTCATACTCCAAGGATGATGACAGAAGTCAGCTGCATACAGTTCTGCATCCGTACTTCCACGTGAGAGATGAAATGTCCATGCAAGATGGCATCATCTTCAAAGGAGAACGTACTCTGATACCACGTAGCCTGAGATCTGAAATCAAAAAGGCGATCCACTCCTCACACGTCGGAATAGATGGCTGTTTGCGAAGGGCAAGAGAATGCGTGTTCTGGCCAGGCATGTCAGCCGACATCAGAGAGTACATCTCCACATGTGAGACTTGTCGCAAATACGAAGTCGACCAGCCAAGAGAATCACTCATGCAGCACGACGTCCCTGACCGACCATGGCAAAAAGTCGGGACAGATATTTTCTCGTTCGAAGGCAAGTCTTACCTAGTCACAGTCGACTACTTCTCAAATTTTTGGGAAATTGATCGTCTTGAGGACACAACCACGACAACGGTCATTCGCAAGCTGAAGGGTCACTTCGTCAGATACGGCATACCTTGTCATGTTGTCTCAGATCCAGGTCCTCAGTTCACAGCATCGACGTTTCACGACTTCTCGGTCGAGTGGAACTTCGAGCACTTGCTGGTCAGTCCAGCGAACCAGAAGGCTAACGGCAAGGCAGAGTCCGCTGTGAAATCTGCCAAGCGACTGATGAGAAAAAACAAAGACACGAACACTGATCAATTTCTGGCACTGTTAGACGTTCGCAACACGCCCACACAAGGTGTTGGAAGCAGCCCGGTCCAGCGGCTCATGAACCAACGAACGAGGACGTTGCTTCCGATGACGAGCGAACTGCTTAAACCGTGCTCCGCGACAGCCACTGAAGTTGATAAGAGACGTCTGCAGTTTAGCCAAGCCAAACAGAAGACACACTACGACAGATCTGCCCATGATCTTCCCGTTCTGGAGGAGGGAGATACTGTGCGGATGAGACCATTCGTTCAGGGTAGTCGTGTCTGGAGGAAAGCTGTCGTCAACAGGCGTCTAGACGAAAGGTCGTACGAGGTTGAGACAGGCGACGGGGTATACAGGCGCAACCGCGTGCAGCTGAGGAAGTCGGCTGAACCTCCGCTGCAAGTCCGCGCACCGCTTGTCGACGACATCATCAACCCTCAACGAGATGTGGATGCGGAAGACGTTACGCCAATCGAGATGCCGACAACGGTCGCCGAAGCCGCATCTACGCCGATCCGTCGAGACGTCCGTCTGCAGATCGTAACATCGAGATCGGGTCGTCAGGTGAAATCGCCGGACTACCTCAAAGATTACGACTGCAAGTGAAGACTACAGACTGTATATATTCAGCATATTTCTAATTTTGTTTGATTCCCCATGAGCTTTAAATTAGTAACAGCTTATTGTTAGTGAGTAGTATGGTTCATTCGTCCAGTGACTCACTATTATGAACATTAATGTGTTAGTCAGATTAGACTACTAGCGTAATTTTATTTTTATGTGAATACTTCCGAACAAGGACAGTTCACTTGTTCACACTATTAGTTGCTATTTTTGAGTAATTGCTACTGTTGCAAGGACTTTTATTGACACTAATGCTTATGCAATGTTAATCTAGCTTTTCTTTAAAAATGGAAGGATGTTGCATTATGACAATGACTGTTCCCCGCTCATTGTACTAAAATGTATTACGGAATGATCCCTTCGCATCGTGGCCTGCGACTGCAATAAACATGTCAGTTTGACAGTTCATAATGTCACTCAAATGTTCGCTTGCGTTATGCTAACAGCATAGGTGAAAACACAACAACTTTGGCTAGACAGAAGGGTCACTCCAGACAGGTTCTACTGTAACTCGTATAACCCCAGGATTAAATTGCCAGAAATATTTTTGGTCAATCTGGAATTATATTCAAATTTTTGGCACGTGAACGGCTGGTGTGGAGGCCATTTGTGTCAATTACAGCCATTATTAGCCAGTTTAGTTTTTGTTAATGAAAAATCAGTGTCATTTGAGCCATTTAAAAAATTAATACTGACCTATTTGATTCGTTTCACTACCAGTTGTGCCAATGATAGTCATTACTGTGGGTCCCTAGACTTGGAACTATTAGTTAATCATGTGTCCACATTCAATTTGGCAATCACCAGGTCACAGTCACTGCCCATACCTATTTGTTAGACTCAAAATCATTTGGGCGTACGATGTAAGCAATTCACTGACATACCACGACAACCAACAGCATCGATCGTTATATTAGTTCATTTCATAGCCATAACCTCATGCAATTGATATCTATGTCATTATATCAGCGAGTAATTACTGTTCACTCTGTATTGGCAGGGTTCTGTATGAATTATAATAACATGTAATTAAGCTCTACTTGTTAGCGTCCAACTACAAATACTCCATTGTAGGCCCCAACTAGCACGACTCAAGTTCGCTGGCTAGCAAGTGACATAATTAACACATATCGATCGGTCAATAGAAATCTAGTAACTGCACCAAAACCCAATTAACTCTGAAGATTTTTTGGGATGAGTTCAATAGAAAAATTGTGGAAGAAAGTGTTATAGTCCAATGGCTCAACCAAAACACATTGCAGTGTCCCCCTGAAATAATTTAGTCATCATCATCAAATCATTAGTCCATGTCATCTAGTAACAAAATCCACTGAGTGTGGGCTTCATACCTGCTTGCCTTTTTCAAAATCCAAGAAGGCCGACAAAATGGGGCTGCCGAAATGCTTGAAATGGTATATAACTTCTGAACAAATTGTCTTGGAAAGGTGATCTTGGGGCCTAGACATAGGTGTTTGGGGACAAGAAATTTATTTCTGAGGTTTTATCAAGATTGGTTGAGTTCTTATTGCAGAAAATTCTAATAGGACTGACAAAATGACTGCCGAAATGCTAAAAATCCTTTAAAATGCCATAATTTTAGAGCTAGATAATAGTGGTTTTCGGGGTCAAAGGTGGTGTGCTCATGATGATTTGAGGAATCCTTATGCTGCAAAATGATTATAATTATGTCCTCCAAAATGGATGTCTAAAGGCTAAATATCTGAAGCCAACAACTATTATTGGTATTTGTCTGTTGATAAAAAAAGTTATCAAATTGAAACTGTCATATCAAATGAACAGGCTATTTATTAATTACAATCCATTATGATCTCCTCAACTTATTGTCAGTAAACATTTAATGTCAGTGACCTTGACTTGTGACTGTTTCAGAAAACCTACATGTATATCAAGAATAAGTTTCAAATTACTGATGCAGACATGAAAATATTATTTCAACTTCATGATAGCGCACATCAGATAACTGTAACGAACACTATCCAGATACTATACAACTATTAAATGATCAACTGGACACAATTATACCAAACATTATACCAAAAATGCCTTCTGTATGTGCCTCATTAACATTATGGAACAATTACTCTTTATCTTCTCTAGACTCATGAATGACATGATGACTCGTCTAACAAATCCTCATTGTCTCCATCCTCAGTAGACGCCTTCTTATTGAATGGGTTGTTGCATTCAGGTCCCCCCCACATGCAATTGATATCTATGTCATTATATCAGCGAGTAATTACTGTTCACTCTGTATTGGCAGGGTTCTGTATGAATTATAATAACATGTAATTAAGCTGTACTTGTTAGCGTCCAACTACAAATACTCCATTGTAGGCCCCAACTAACACGACTCAAGTTTGCTGGCTAGCAAGTGACATAATTTAGCTAGTCGCATACACAAAAGATTGCTCTGACTCACGACAGCATCGTGTGAGCTTGAGGAGTCTCATGAGCTAGTCATACTCCACCAACAGCAGTGGGAGTAGATAGGGCTTTGTTGGCATGGTCTCTCTCCCATCCGAACTCTATTGGGTTGAGGGGAAGGTTCAGAAATAGGACCTTAGACCATTGTGCAACCTGATAATGGCACCTGAACACATTCTGGACAAATGCCTGAGTTGTTGGTGGAACAGAGCATAGTTTGGGGGCAGAGGCAGTACTCATTCCAGTTTTCAGCGCCACGTGTGCTGATGGCACTCTGTCATGGAGTCACACTTCTGCTTGCTAGAATAACATGCAACCATAAATGCAGTTGCCTCCTTTTTTTCTGCTCCATATCACCATCAACTTTACCTATAGTGTCAAGTTTTGATCCGTTCTTTGCTGTTGATGTGGCAGTTACCTTTCAAACTCTGTAAGTGGCCATCACAGTATCACGTCCACTTATGGCATGCCTTATCATGTAACTGACCTTCAGGTGTACAAATGATGTAGGTATTTGGATTCGTCATCACCAAAAACCCATGAAAGAGGCTTTGTTTTGTTTTGCTGCATCATTAACGCTAAAATTCTAAAACATTTTAAGGTTTTCAGAACCCCAAATTACCTTGACCTTGACATATCTGACATGACCTTGCCTTCTAAGCATCGCCAAACATACCCCATTGAAATCAACATCTTGAAAAACACGATTTTGACACAATCATCATCAAAATATCTGATATGGTTTCAAAATTATTAAAATTTTAAGGATTTTTGGCGTTTCGGCAGCCATTTTGGATTTTTATGCATAGGACTATGTTGAAACATAAATTTCACTGAAGAAACAGATTCCTTGACCCTAAAAAGCTATGTTTAGACTCCAAGATCACCTTCCTCGGTCAATTAATTCAGAAGGTATGCCATTGTCTAGCATTTTGGCAGCCATCTTGTTGGCCATCTTGGATTTTGAAAAAGGCAAGTGGGTGTGAAGGCCACACCCAGTGGATTTTATTTTTAAATTACATGGACTAATCAGAAATGCAAAGAAATTATTTTAGTGGGACATTGCAAGCTTTTGGGATAATATGAGGTTCTGCCACTGGACTATTAAAGGGAAGCTGTAAGTTCCTACATCCAGAGAAAATTGTAAAAAGAAGTCTGCTGTATTGAATACATGGGAAAATGGGACATCGTTGAACATCAAAGGGTATTGCAGTAAACTCAGCCCGCCTTGGCATTATTGCCAATAAAGCTTATTTTGAAACCAGATGTTCTGTTTGCATTTTGAATTTGCTCAGGAGTCATACCTTCCAAATAGCGAATATTGTTACTGGCTTACTAAATGCAGTTTGGCAGGCAGTGTACCTTCAACATGGTTAGTATAGCCTTAAGAACATTATATTAATTAATAAATGAAAAAACAGGAACAGACTGCCTTCTTTTAAAATACTATCCATTTACCTCCCCCCAACAGCTAGTGTTCAATAGTTTTTAACTAAATGCAAGGAAACAATTCAGGTATAGAGCAGGGCAAATTAAACAAAGAGAAATCATGATCATTTCACGTGCTGCTGAATGCTGAACCAGCAGACTAGTAATTAAATTAAAACCAATATTGTTTGAACGTCGGTATGTGATATTTCAACATCCATTGTATGTACTTGTATAACAATGTCCTGACGTACAGTCAGTTGTACGTACTTGATAATGGCATGAGTAGTAATTATTATATTTTATATATATAATGTGTGGTAGTGATATTTAAAGTAATTTTTTGAAATCAATGTATTGCTATAAACTACTTCCTTCTGGCCGTCGCTTTCAACTCCCTCACTGCAAACTGAACCGCACTTGAAACTCTTTTGTCCCCTCGTCAATAAGACTAATGACTGAGTAATTGACCTTCGTTCCCCTCCATCTCTGCCAGTCTGACACTGAGTGAGCCTGAGATGATTTGTGAGATGATTTAACTTTAACTTAACTTTTTAAAAACTGTTGTAACTTGTTTAACTTATTTAACATATTTAATTAATTAATTTAACCGATATAACTGTTATTACTTTTAGTCTTTTTATTTTTACATTGTGTATATTGCATGTACATTTGTTTTATATGTCTTAATATGCTGCTCTACACTCCACATGAATTTCCCTCACAAGGGACAATAAAGTATTGTGATTGATTGTGATTGATTGAATAGCTAATTCTGATAACTGTGATTATGGTAAATGAGTTCCATTGTGTCAGTTAATAATAATAATGACAATTATTAAATTGTTCACTAAGTAATATTTGTAGATTTTCATGTTTTGATTACCTTCTCAATTGCAGGAAGGAGCTATACCCGTACGGTTTACCATACCGTTGGGACAAAACAGATGAATTATACATCGTTCTCGGATGACGTCATCATGACTTCGGAGTTTCCCGTTGGAAAGATGGTTATTATGCGCAAGTCTTTCATAATGCCAAAAGGAACCCTTGAGAATTTCAAAATATTTGCACGTAAGTAAATTGAATTATGATCCAGGTAGTATATAGATATATATATATATATATGTGTGTGTTTGTTGAGCTGTTCCTCATAGACGCTTTGTTTCTCGGGTGCCAAACTTTGAGAGTTTCATCATGACCCCTTGAAATACCAGTATCACTATTATTCATTCTATGAACAATTGTGTTACAATTGTTCAAAGGATTTCATAGAAACATTCCCCAACGAATCAGTGGGTAATATACCTTGGTTGAAACAATCAAACAAAACATACGCTCATAACAATTGGCAGTAATCTGTTCATGGTTACATCATTTTTGTCAGACATCCAGTACAAACAGTTGTAAAACTGTCATGTTTGTGTGTATTTGGTGCCCTGTGGCATATACTACTGGTTTCTTGGTCTCTGACTTTACCATCAAAAAGACCAACTAGATTTTAGATGTACCAATTCAGTTAGATAAGTTTAAGACTAGTTGCTCATTACTTGCAAACATTGCTGTAATTTTCTGCAACTTAGCACATTTTGCAATGACGTTTTTGTTGATTCAGAATTTAAATCGACTGAATTACCCACAATCCCACTGCTGTTTGAGAGTGGATACGGCTCGATATCTGTGCCCAGTGACATCCAAGTCGTTAATGGGAAGACAGCGTTCCTTGGCCGCGATTTTACCGTGACAACTTCATGGCAGTACAGGCGCAGACGAAGTGCTGAAGGCGACCGCCAGAAGAGGGCAGCACCTGTTGTGACATCAGTGACGGTGCCGTTTGGTAACATCATAAATCCGGTTGTCGGTGGTGATGCTGGTGCAATTATTACTGTATTGGTAAGTTGACACACTCATGTAATTTGTTTACATGGAGAATATATTTTAATGATACGGTGTGCGTTTCTCAATTTATTGGCATTTATATTGGTTTAGATACAGCAATGCATATGTTTTAAGTATGCTGCCTACCAAATTATGTGTAATAGCCCAAAAGATTGTTCGCAGTTTGAACTCGAATACATAATCGATCGATGATAGATTATATAATCGGTTTGTGAGCAGTCATTCTAGTTTGCTCACCAGATGACAGCACTGGTGCGACACATTGGTGGCAGTTGTCGTAATCATATAACATATTTTACACAAATATGCACACATGTTCATAAATATCGTCACAAGAAATTTATTGTAAGGCAGTGCGATGTTTATGTATTTAATGCATTGCGTCTTCCTGTAATTGAAAGTTTCCGAACACATGGTAAGCATAGGTGTTTCTCTCACTCTGACTTCCTGGTCGACAGTTGTGGTTCCCCGTAGACGTCAACACAACTGGAGGCGCCATGACAGCTGAGTCGGGCCTCATGTACAATGGACAAAAGAAGTACGTGTTTAATGGACCAGCCTACGTACAACGACCTGACTTGGTGATTGAGAAGACAGTCGAGGTTTGTAAAATGCAGTAACAATTGACGTTAAAGTGGCATTGTCATCATTCTGAGATGCGACGTCCATGTTTAAAAAAAATTTAATGAATCAACATGTCCCATTCAGCATATTTATATTCTCCTTAATTAGTATAAAAAATGTTCACATAATATGCGATATTAAAATACAGCGACAAAAAAATACATCCGAGTGCCACGTTTTTCGCATGCCTGCATCTTGTGTCGTTGATAATAATAGCCCTAGTAAATATGAGTACATATATTAATAATATAATAAACTGGCGTGGAGCCTGAGCTAGTTTCTGTAAATATCGGTCATAACCAGAAAAACAAGTATGAGTGAGAAAATGGCATTCCATTTATTTAATACCATCATAGGCGTGGAATGTCGAAGAACCCTACATGGGAGTGAGAATAACGATTGTTTACGAGTTCCATGTTTATTGTTCCACTGGCCGGACATGGTGACTGGTAATTTTGCAAAGCATAATTTATCGAATAACATATCAAATGCCAAAGTGAATACAGGTATTGTATATGGTAGCAAGTGTGATGATACAAATAAATATTGTTGTACGTATGATCCTTGAAAACAGTTTAGAATGGTAATTTAACTCAGAATGCAACTTTAAACCAAGGCTTGTTGATCCCCATTAAACCAACAATGTTCTTAATACTAGACTAAATATATTGGAAGTCCTGCCTGCCAAATTGCATTTAATAAACCCAAAACAATGTTCGCAATATGAGTGGGTAAAATATACAAATTGTAAACGAAATACACATTCTAAATATGCTCTACTGTTTGCAAGGTCTTTTGATGTTTGCGTGGTTCCCACAACGAAGGTGACCGATTCAGTGAAGCTACTTCTAATAATTACCATGGCTCATTCTGCATAACGGAACAGACATACTCGTTTTAGGAGTACAAAATTGTTGTTTTATCATAAAATAATATCTTACAGTTATAAACTATATGTTAACATTTTATGCATAAAGAAAAGGTTGACGCACATAAATAGATAAGAGAGCAACTTTCACAGATTAGGTCCGAGTTAAATTTCAGTGTTGATAGACAATTTGTACATGTCGCACTAATGAATGTGGATATTTAGTGTAATTAAATTGCTGTTTGTAATATGTGGTTTGGGATTCTCAGCTATATAATGAATCTTAATGTTGCCTTTAGTTTGTTGAAGGTGGTCTTTAAGGAATCTTTAAACACATTATAATCTCTTGGATGTGCATCAATTTTACCAGTAAACAAATAAACATGTTGTAATTTTATTACTATGACCTTCAGAACTTCAATTCAGAAATTCTTCAAACTTCCTTTTCGTGGTCCATTGGTAACAAACCATTATTCAGTATGGGTTGAAGGCTGGAGAAAATGTGTTATTTAAACATATCAAATATGTATATGAAATCAAACTAAACTGACGTCTGTGTTTGCTATCATTTTCTATTTCTTCGTCATTTTTCTGCACTCTAGATGGTTGACAATGTAACAATTCCGAACGTTGTTCGATTCAACGTGACTGTCACACACACGACCATCTCCAGTGGGCCGGCACACAATGTCAAGGTGCATGATGGGAGTAAACAGTTCAGCGTCTTCTGGGGCATCGACAGTGTTGGGCTTACCCTTGGTGATCCCAATCTCCAGATCGTTGATGACAAGATCATGACCCTGACGAAGACTCGATTAGGTAACTGCAGAAATGGCGGCCAGTTTCACAAAGGATTTGTACCGCTTGAAGATTCATACAAAAGTTCTAATTTCACGAAATCTTTGTTGTTCTTAAAGAGCAGAATAAGCTCGTGCGATTTAATAGCTGGTTCGCTGTGGCAGGTCAAATATTTACAAACAGTTGTTTGCTATGATCTTGTTATGTAATCGTCAAACATCGTTTGCATGGGACAAATGCTTTCTGAAACTGGTTTCTGTTATTTGAAGTTATGGGATTTATATAAGATCTTACTAACTTATGCTTTCGTTTTTATACCCTGGACTGACTGCAGAGAAATTACAAAATATAAGGGTGGTTCCTATAAAAATGATTTTGTTAGTTGGGTCTACCAAATCCGGATTGTATAACCTATATTTGACAATTTACATAATTGCGTATTATACTTGTGAAAGGAAAAACATTAATTAATGGAGACTATTAGGTTGGATTATCTTACTTTTCATTCTAAAAAAATAAAAAAACGCAATAAATCCCCCATGAAACAACGTGCACAAAAGAGCGTTTGTTTTCAAAATGCAATAAGCGCCATCCATCTTTTTGATCAAAAGTCGATATATCCAAGTTCAGCCAATCAGCACCGCCATGCAGCACATGCAGTGACGGCGTGCGCTATACGAATATACAACGTTTTGATAACAAAATCATTTAAAATCGCATTTTGCGTAACAAATATTTCAGAGTTTGTCGCCATTCTCTATGATTTTGATTCTGAATGTATATCAACTTAATTCACAAGTTGTTATTTGAACTTTGAGCAGGAAGCACAAAAGTAACTTTTTTTCAAAACGAAGAAAATGGATATATCGCATTTGGCCCTGAAACCCTTCATATGCTACTGTAGCTGATAAATTACACTGTACGTATCAGTCTGTTTACCACCCTGTGCTTTAACTGCCTCATTGTTCAAACATCTGAAATGTGGAGCTCTTTGTAGATGGCACACAAGAGATATTCATCTCGTATAAAGCTAAGCCTGCTCGTGGAGTCGAACTACCTGCTGGGAACTCTTACTACAATGCCACGGTGTCCTACACATCTGGTTCTAAGGTAGGTGTCCCCCTCTGGTGTGAGGGTGCGTTACCAGGTGGAACGGGAAAGTATCTATTCCTTTAAATTACACACAAAACATGATCTGTGTCGTTCCCTTGTAGACATTTCTTCCTACACCTTATAACCTATTGCTTATCAACAAGATCTGTCAAGTTTAATGAGCACAGTGGCTAGAGCTTGGGACTCTCAATCGAGAGAACCCGGGTTTGAATCCTGTGCTGCTGTGTCAAACCTTGGGCAAGTTTGTTCACTCTGTGTTGTTCCAGTTCACTCAGTTAAATGAATGAGTACCTGGCTGTATACAGTGGTGGATATTTGTGTACAAATAGTCTTTGTGCATTAATTGGAGCATGGCTGAATGCTTCCCAGAGAAGATGAGATTGTGTTTGATTGAATAGGTCTGTGCCAGTGAGTAAAGTGTAAATCGCTTTGAACAGTCCTGTGTGCTATATAAGAACTTACCTTTATTCTTTTACCTTTTTACAAAATGGCTGAAGGACATCGGGCTCAATCGGATATTCTGTCATTTATATTTTGTTAAAATTTTGACCCCAACTATTTTTCTTTGTGATGAAAAACATTAATTTGAACACGAACTGTATGGCGGAAAGATCGACAGAACAGATGTGATGTTCTCGGAGGATAATCTGTACTGTGGCTCCATATCTGACCACCCTTTCAACATCAGGTCCAAATGTAGCGATATTGGATACAAATTGGATTTTAAAGTTGAATTATCGACATGTTTTGACATTGTTTCATCTTAAAGTTTCCATGATAATTAGCTCAATATTATGTTTCAGCTTTGCTTGAATGTCATGTTTTTACATTGCTTCAATGTCACAGGATATATTGATAAAGCAGATCCTGAATAATGTCATCTTTTTAGTTTGAGCAACACTTTTTTCTGGCCCGAACATGATTACATATTTATGAGTGTTTTATGACATTTCAATAATATACATACAAAACATGTTGCCAGATCTTTGATATCATGAAACATACGAAAATACATAATTTGATGAGCAAGTAAAAGAATAAAATTTTACAAATTACAATGGCGGTTTTTCTGTATATCTTGGCATCCCAATAAGTCGACCAATGAAAATTGGCATACATTGCATTTAAGTTTAGGCTTTATTTTCTACTGCACTCTCAAGTCAAATCTGTCATATTACATGTGGTATAATCTGGTGGTCAGTGCTCGCAGTACGGGATGGACTAACCTCTTTGTGTCGTGTTTTGCCAGCCGGAAATTGGACACACGTTTGGTCCAGATACTGGTACCTGCTGCATCCATAGAGTTGACGTCATTGTTGATGAGGTAAGTGAATCACATGTGCAGCCAAACCTCGTTTTACAGTCACCTCTAATGCAGCCTCCTCTCAATTAAGGTTGCCCAGTCCCAAGGGTGACCTTAATAGTCAGGTTCCACTGTGGTCTTCTTATTTGTTCTTGTGTCCATGTAACGTAGGTTTGTGTCTTGCTCCACTTAATCTTAAAGTACGGTCGACACTTGCTTTACAGTCATCTCAGTAATACAGCCACCTCTCAAATAAGGTCACCCTAGGACTCTGTCATATTAGTTCCATAAGAGTACAGTAAAGACATTAGTCCCTCAAATATGGTCACCTTGTCATTCAGGTTGCTCTGGTCCAATCCCAGGGGTGACTTTGGTAGGTACCGGTAGGTTCCACTTTCTTTACCATTTCTTCCAAATATTGTTCTAATTTTACAGTATACAGACAGGCCATGCAGATTTCCTCTATACTGTTATGGTTTTGATATGTTGGAAGGAATATTGCCGTAAGCTGTTTTTATACTGATTTCTGGTGTTTTGTGGATGATGATTGGCTACATGGTCATGAAATAAAACTTGGAAATAATTTACATATGTATGTTCCATAAAAAATTATTTAATTGCACATATAAATCATGCAGATGTGTACATGCTTGCATGTGTGTGTGTGTGTGTGTGTGTGTGTGTGTGTGTGTGTGTGTGTGTGTGTGTGTGTGTGTGTGTGTGTGTGTGTGTGTGTGTGTGTGTGTGTGTGTGTGTGCTAGCATGAATGTTAACCTGACAATGTCTCGTGAAACAATATTATGCCTATGATAATATATACGTTTAGTGTTGTTTTGCTGTCACTCAACAGTTGCCTGTCATTCTAGATTATAATTGATGCCCATAGCAATGGGCGGTTTACTAAATGGATTGGCTTATCTACTTTAGAGGGATTTTCCTCCATCCGTTCCATATTCCTGCCCCAGGCTCCTGAGGCCATTATGAGGTTTGCTCAATAAGGTGCCATGGCAATGCATTCTGTCAGTACCAACACAGAAGGTTACATTTCATTAGAGCAGATGGTTTCCTGTTACGCCCTAAGCAAAAACCAGAACACAGATCCAACCAAAGCAAGTGTCGTCTGGTGTGGTTATGTACACTGAATGTATTCTAGTTTGTTACTATTAAACTGTTGTGTAGAGGATGTGGTGAAGTTCATCACTGAAATATGGGAATGGCGTGGAAAATGAGATAGCCTTTGTGTTGTGTTTAATGTATCCCTTGTTTTATGGTCAGACACCCCACATGAAATTCCCCCCAAGGGACAGTAAAGTATTGTCATCGTTGTCAAGTATTGGTTTGTTTGTGATGTCAGAAGGTGGATCGTTTAAGATGGTGTCAGAAGAGGGATTGTTATATTTGGTATCAGAAGTGGGACTGTCATCTAAAATATCCAAAATGGGATTCTTATAATGTGTCACGGTAATAAATCTCTTACAACGGTGTCAGATATTAGTTCGTCATTAATTTTATTTATGGAATTCCCTGTATTCCTTTCTGGGATGCCAACATCTGATCTCCCTTTGCAGGTGTTCACCAACTACGGATACACCCTCCTGGCTCTCGTCTGTGGAGTAATAATTGGCGCCATCATTCTCATTCTCATTCTCTTCATACTCTACTGGATCGGTTGTTGCAGCCTTGGCATGGGCGGCTCCACGACATACACCGATGCGGAAAGTGTAAGCAAACAGAAATGTATTTATGGAACCCTTGTGTTTTGGGGTGTGTTAATCCGGCACTTAGCGTGCTCGACTCTAAATCAAGACTACCAGGGCATAAACACATCTGTTTCTGTATTTGTTTTGTTTTCAAAACCAGGATTATTTTGTTCACTAAGCTGGACAAGATATCCAGAAACTCATGAAGTGGCTTTTTTTAACTCTGTACACCCCTTTCTGTGGTAAATAATGGCAAACGTTGACAAGAGATAATTATCTAAGTTAGTGTTACTATCATATATCTGATCAATTTGATAATAAAAATAATGGTTTAATTGACCTTTACCTATATCTGGTGTAATTTGTCTGTCTGATTATTTAAATAAACAGAAACAACTGTTTTTTCATATTGTCACATAAATGTTTATCTGATAAACACTATCAACAGTAACTTGATAATCCATGGTTTACAGCAGAAATATGAAGCATGTATTGGAGAAATAACTTACAACATTTTGTATATGGCTTCCTGTAGCAACATCAGGAGAGACGTTACGTAAGACTGGTATGTATTTATAAGACTGCATAT
This sequence comes from Escarpia spicata, assembly GCA_963995525.1. Classification (NCBI taxonomy): domain Eukaryota; kingdom Metazoa; phylum Annelida; class Polychaeta; order Sabellida; family Siboglinidae; genus Escarpia; species Escarpia spicata. Next base: position 22,912,621 of record OZ023206.1, on the reverse strand, counting down.
TTATTTCTGTACCAGAAACGTTAGATTTGAATATATCCGGTAACATCTGCTTGTCTGACAGTTTCTGTTTTTGCATCATGCATGTTTTGCTTTGCTTTTAGTTGCCTTTCAACTGCAATTTGCTCCGAGCTGCTCATAGACATTTGCCACTTTTGCTAACTGCTTGCAAATAGGCATTGCTTCTATGCAATCACTTTTACTGGACATTTCATGAAACTGCCACTTGCTAAATGTTGCGAGTGCTGCATTGCATCTTCACTTGTGTCATTAAAACCAATTATCTAGATGTAGACCAAGCTAGTCTATAGATGTCAGGTAGAATACAGGTTGATTAGCTAGTTCTTTAGTAGCTGTCCATCTAATTAAAATATTCCAGTATTTCTCTTTAGCAAGCTATTAACATACAGTTGAACAGTTTCTGGGTTTTTTCAGCTACTTTGTTAATTAACTGTGTAGAACTTGATCGTCTAGACACCCACTTCTTCAAGTACCTGAAAGCGTTTTTAAGCTTTGACAACGCGTGGAGTTGGCAAACTCTTCTGGATACTTATATAACTTGTGTCACTGGATTCTTTAGTGTCTCTGCTGTGCGTTTGGGATTTGTTATATGACATTGTATTGGAAGTCTGAATGAACGCTGTATGAAAGTATCAACTGACAAAAGTTTGTGGATATACGTTGCAATCTATGCAAACACATCCACACACAGCATATCGCATTTGGCACGTTTAATTTAAAAGTTGATTAATATATTTAGGATTGTTTTGTGCAGAATTCAGTTATCTTTAAGGTAGGCACAACTTGTAATGTTATGAAACAAAGTATAAAAAGTTACATGTAAACAGCTAGGTGCACCCGTATTGTGGTGATTTTATGCTCGCTGCAGGGATTCGGGGCACATTTCATAAAATGATGTGAGTTCTAAAGGGTTTTAACTATGGCATATTTCTCCATTTAGTGTCTAAAAGTTCCGTTTTTCCTGTAGAAGTGCGTGGGTAGTGTTTATTTGCAAACCATTATTATCATGTTTACAAATCTTTATTTGTAATCACGATAATTATACAATTTACATGTGAACAACACTTTTATAATTAGTATGCAGACCCTCTTCTGTACAATTTGTAGAAATACTTGACAATTGTGAAAGACCCCCTAACTCTGACATGCTACGAAAAATAAGAAAAAATGAATTTTTTTAATAAGATGAATTTATCATTTGGTTTCCATTCACCAGAGCAAAGTTCTATCTGTTGGTGGCCCCAGATAAATAATTTGCCTTCGATCACTCTGTATTCACTTCATTTTTACAGCGGAAAGAAATTCATCAGTACGGACGGGGACTAATAATTGAACCCCAGGGGGTGACAAGCAAGGAGCGTATCAAGACGATTAAGGACCGGAGTGATGTCTCGACCGAAGACAGCATTGTGGGTATTCTCGCTTCGAAGAGCAAGGTGCAGACTTTCAGAGAGTTGGACAAGTAAATATGAATTTGCTTACATTTTTAGCTTTAACTTAATGTTTGTAGATCAGTTCTAACAGATGGCTGCAGTTCCTCACTGGTGGTAAAAGGGTGCCACTTACAAATAGTAATTGGTTCATTCTGTGCGTAGTACACTGTACAGTGGAACCTTGCTTTAAGGTCACCTCGATAATACAGCCATTAAGGTCACCATAGGATAGTCCAAAATTACAATGGAACCTCTCTTTATGCTCACCTTGGTAATACAGCCACACCGCCATTAAGATCCCCCTAGGATACTTCCAAATTATTTCTGTTACAGTTAATAAATGGAAAATAACCTTGCTAATATGGTCACCTCACTATTCAGGTCACTATTGCTAAATCCTAGTGGTGACCTTATTAGTAAGGTTCCACTTTATTCAGTAAGATGGGAGAAGAACGGTGAAGAAATAAAATTGAGAATCTGCAGTAAATATAATATTAATTTATAACAAGTTGAACAAGGCCCCACAAGATTTCACATTGACGTTTAAAATGAGTTAATAATTATACACAACAAAACAACACAGTTATTTTTTACAAGATCCAACAAGACAGTTCTTAACAATACTTCACAGTATTTAACAAAAATAAAAAAAACAAATATTTAACAAGATTGTCAACCCAGTAAACAACTTATTATGGCAGGTGGATTAAGTATTTGTTGACATATCAACAATCCCAATATTGATTAACATATGTCGCCCGTCATTATTAAATATCTGTGGATTATCTTTTTAAACATATTGACACAGCAGGTTTTTACACAATTAGTTGGTAATTTATTCCAGCAAGAGATTCTATTCATACACAGTAGTGTCACAATATAATATGGTGGCTCCCAATGTTGTTATACGCAATACGAAAACATTGTTTTAACCAAAACCCAAGATAATCTGTTCCATAAGATCTGTATATTTTAAATCTCTACCATATATTTAATTAAGTTTGTTCAAACAAATTACATGACAAGTCGCTCTGAGTGAAGTACTTACAGTTTTAAAAATGGCAAAACTGCGCTACCATAAAACACGCTGACTTCACTAGTCTTGTTATGTATGACAATATCTGATCAGTATGCAACGGTTGACTTTATTTGAACAAAACACATTCTTTCTTTGTTGCTTCCACTAACGTATGTAAACACAGGAAAGTGCCGCCTCTCGCGAGAAATCACAACTTTAAAAAGTTAAATGTTAATGTGGCAAAATTGATGGACATAACTATAATATATAACTGGCAGCCCTCCCAGATTTTCAGGGAGCCTCCCGGATTTGTTATGAATCTCCCAGAAAAAAACATCTGGATTTCCAAAGTCCAATGAAGCTGAGACTCACAATAAATCTCGAATCTACTGGATTTTGAAAGCCAGAAGTTGGCAGGTATATAACTATACATGATTTTGTGCTACTTTTGTTGTAATGTTACAGCCGAGACATCACGGACACTGCTAAAATCGACGAGGATATTGAAAAAGAGCGAAACACTGCAATGGTCGCCAACACTGACGCAGTCGCTCACTCAATGCAAATCAACGGAGACATCAACAAGCAGACAGAGGAAAAATGTAAAGCCCTGTTCCACCGCAAAGTGCGAGAACAGGAGAACGAGTTGGACACAGAATATCAACAAGACATGGATAAATTGTTCAGGTCTCTCAGTGGAAAGAATAAGGTATTTTTTCTTTTCTTTAAGGCGTGCAATATATATAATATATACCGGTATATATGTATAATTTTATACCCTGCTGATGCTCAATGGCAGAACCCTGAGCTCGTTTGCTATACAAATTAAACAAAAGTGGATGTAGTTGGTAAAGGTCATTTAATAATTGTACCAACAGGAATTAAAACACATACACGATGAGATAAAGCAGAACAAATCATATTCTCATCGAGGTACTACATAAACAATTATCAAATGACAATCAGATTAGCAAAGGTGGGGCGGCCATTTTCCCCACATTAGCAAAATGGTGGTAGAGAGGGGAGGAAGGTGGAATGAATTTAATCTTCCTTTGTGTTGAAAAACAAAGACGTGTTACGCAGTCGAATTCCAACACAAAGGGAACGGTCCCAGCTCGGCCTCGTTTTGAGTCCGGGTAAGTATTTACGTAATCCGGACCGTTGTTAGACTATCATTGAACAAAACGTTTATAGGCATCTTCGCCTCACATTGCATAAATACAATTTTTACGTATGTAAAAATAATCATTTATACCCTGCTGATGCTCAATGGCAGAACCCTGAGCTCATTTGCTATACAAATTAAACAAGAGTGGATGTAGTTGGTAAAGGTCATTTAATAATTGTACGAACAGGAATTAAATCACATACACGATGAGATAAAGCAGAACAAATCATATTCTCATCGAGGTACTACACAAACAATTATCAAATGACAATCAGATTAGCAAAGGTGGGGCGGCCATTTTCCCCCACCGGCCTCCAGCAGTAGAGGCCCACCCCCCAACCCAGAGATTATTGTATATATTATAATGTTTATTTTTATTTGGTGTTTTATTGCAGATTTTTTAAATATTTAATGTCATATCTGTTCCACCCCAGAATTTTTTTACTGTTGAAACAATAAAGAATAGATTATCGTATACTGGTGGGAGTCCACCTTTGTAAATGATAGGAGGGTCAGTATCTCTAAAGGGTTGGCTTGACACCCGGATGGGTTCAGACCCAGGATTCTGGTCATGTGGCCACAGTCACATGACCATTGATCAAGTAGCTGGCCCAGGATCACGTCCGGTCACGTGAAATATCTCGGCTTGACACCCAGAGGGATGCAGACCCAGGATTCTGGTCATGTGGCCGCAGTCACATGATCAAGTAACTGACCCGGGATCGTGTCCGGTCATGTGAAATATCCTGGTCTTGCATCCTGTTCTCAGGCTGTCACAGCTGGCCCCAAAGAGATCTGGCCAGACTGTCCCATTTTGCCATAATAAAATTTGATGCATTTATCAAATGAGTTGTTGTGTTGTTGTCATAAACTGGCGGGAGTCAATCCTGATTTGTTTAATATAAGCTGCCGTTTTAACAAAAAACAAGAGCACAGTGTTGCATGTTCTAAGTAGCTAACAGTTATTTCACAGGGTTTGCATAAACACAGACCTATGCACCCTCCGTATTCTTCTGTAGTTGTTATGGAATCGAATGCTGAATACGGAAATACGGATTTGTTAGTTTTGTTACGGAATCGCTGGTCCCAAAATACGGTAATTTTTTCTTGTGGAAAATATGGCGCCACCTTTCGGATAAGTTTGTACTTGTCCACTAACAGCTAAAAACGAACTAATGCGCATGCTATGCATTGAATACCTGTATTATCGGGCCAAGTGCAATTCACGTAACGAGCTGATGATAACGACGGACGGGAATGGTGATTCGAGTAAGCGGAAAGTCGATCTGCGCAACTTCAGCAGTTTAGAGCAACATACACCAAGCAATGGCCATGCATTGTTGCTGCGGAAGACGACCCCTATTCCTTCTGTAAAGTTTGTGTTACAGTTTTTCAAAAAGACTAGAACAAATATGTTGCAGAAATAGCACCTGCCAAATTGTGTTTAATAACTCTGAAACACTGTTTTTAATTTGTATTTTTCTTCTGCGAAATGCGAACAAACAATTCAGATTATAAATAGTTCTGTTGGCAATGTAAATTTTTATTCTAGTGGACACTGGTTGATCTAACTGCAAAGATGTTTGATATTCAGCCATAACATTCACACACTCAGAAACACCAGATCAGTAATAAACTGGTTGAAATCTTTGACTGTGGTGATCTGTATTTTCACACCAAAAGGATGGCTCTACACAGTTACAAAGATATGAGAAAAAAGGTTTATGTGGCAATCATTAAAATTGTTCACCAGCACCATCCCAGGCAAAATCTCAGATTTGTTGTATATGTATTGTCTAACAAAGTCTAACGCTGCATTCACACAGAGCATAAAGCGGTTTAACTAAGCAGGGTACGCCAATTATATAGCTTAGAACAATCATAGAAAGGACGTATGGCATTACAAACAATTATACGTCATAAACCGGTTTAAAGTTAAGTCTCTAAAGGTTTTGTATGTGAACATGGCTTTTGTGTATACCAAGTGTCAAGCATGTATCACAAAAGTCACAACTCAGCCAAATTATATCGCAAATCAGCCTGAACAGCACACGCACTTAGAGGCATGGAATATCACCAAACGAATACACAATGTGTCCTGTTATTTTGCTTTGGTTTGGGTGGGGCAATGTAGATTAACGTGTGTTATGCTTTGACAGGAGAAAGTGGCCAATGTAGTGGACAAACATGAGGAGGAAGATGAAGCATTGAAAGAGATGATAGCCGGCCTCCCTTCCAAGGTAATACTTTCTCTTGACACTTACATCCAAACAAACTGTTTATTCGTTGTTTATTCCTGTAAGAAAACCTGTTCAGCTTCGGTCATTTAGTTCTGACTTACGTTTTGTTCCTAGAGTCGACACAAATATTGCAGCTATGGCTTTTTCTGTTGCTGCATCAACTCTTAGGAATATGCTCCCTCTTAGTGTTAGGTCAGTTGAAAATATTACAAAATTCCGCCATCATTTAAAAACGTACCTTTATAACCTTGCATGTCCATCATAGCTCCCTGACATATGCACCCACCTATTGGGAACTTGAATACTGCTTATCGATTTTGAGATGGACAAACCCTGTTGTCTTGATGCGCCTCTGAGCTTGGTTTCCAAGGATTTAGGGGAATAGAAGTTACTTTATAATTATTATTATTACTGTGATGACTATTCTTGGAACATCGTTTTCTTGACTTCATACAGAAGTGATCCCTTTAGTGATCACTTGGGAACTCTTTTCAACAAACAATTCTGGAACTTCCTTTACAGATTACCTGGGAACTCATTTCAGAGAACAATTCTGGAACTCCATTTAGTGACCACATGGAACTCTCTTCAACAAACAATTCTGGAACTCCCTTTAGTGATCACTTGGGAACTCCCTTCGGTGAATAATTCTGGAACTTTCTTTAGTGATTACTTGGGAACTGTCTTTAACGAACACTTCTTGATCTCTAGTCATTAACTGATTGTGGAACTGTCTTCAATGACCTCATAAGAGTCTCCCATCAGTTATCATATGTGGAACTGTCTATAATGACCTTTTGGATATTCTCTTCAGTGATCACTTATAGACCTCCATTTAGCAACCACTATATATAGGCCAAAAGGTAACTTGACTAAGCAGTTGATTCAGAGTGGCACTCTTTTATATATATTCATATTTATTGTGATTTCAGAAACAAACGGAGATGACAGAATTGCTTGCTAAGCAACATGAAATGGAGCGAAATGATCTAACTCATCACCTCAAACTAGAACAAGATGAAGAAATACAGAAATTACGCAAGGTTTGTCGAGGTTTCAGTTCAACATTTTTTACAGACAGGTTGTAATGCATTAGTTCACAAACTCCCAAACTATGCTAAGCATTGCAGATGGGCTTGCTCTGGTCGTCTTCACACATTGCAGGCAAAATATATTGATACAGTGGCGCTACCAAGAAAGTTAAACACATGTTAATGCAAATTGATGCGAGTAGCAATTTTAGATGGTACAAATTGCAACTTCCACAATTTATGGAGGGATGTTTGAACCAATTCTAAACACATGGAGACAATCTATACATCTCTGCCCCATAAACTTGTGTTTTATTGTGTAGATTTATTTTTGTGCATATATTTGTATTTTGAGGCATTTTATAAATTTATATTTCTAAACTCTTCAGATTGTTTTTGTTATATAAGTTTAGTTTTATTATTGTGCAGATAATCTTCACATTATGGAAAATTTCTGTGGTAAAGACATTTTATGCAGTTTGGATGCATTTTATGGCTTTAATAAGTTACAAATTAAATATGTAGCAGTTGTATGGATGTTTGTTAGCCATTGGAAATAAACTAACATATTGTTTCACTAAACTATCTGGGAAGAGTGGGAATTCATGGTATTTTTTTCTGGACTGGTTGCATCTAGGAATATGCTATTCGAAAGAGGATTGGCATCAAGGGATTGCAACAGGACTTTCTGGATAATGTGCGTACTACTGGGAAACTAAGCACCGAGCAATATGATTGGCTGATGAAGGAACATTTCAAGAACCAGGCAACTGTCGAGAAATTATTCGATGACGAGATTTCTCGCCAGCGAATGATGCTGCAGGAAAAGCTTGCTCGCAGACGTCTACTTGCGGAAACAAACGTACGTTATTTGGATAACGATTATTTTATTAATTAATTCTCGGCTGGTGTCAGAATATCAATTAGTCAGATTACCACTTTACACATTTCTTGTAGTTGTTTAATCAAAATCAAATGGTTCTTGATTGTTGAAATACCATCAGCATTTTAACATAAGTTTGTTGTTATGAAACTTTTAGATAATGAATAGTCATTATTCAGTTAATGAATATTCATTGTTCAGTTAATGAATATTCATGATTCAGTCAGTGAACATCATTGTACCATTAATGAGTATGCATTAGCCAGTTTGTTGATATTTGTTATTCAGTCAGTTAGGCATATTAATTTACTATTCAGGAATGTTTTATTCTAGCGATGTTAGTGGGTCTGTTAGCTAATTAAGAATGTTTTATTTCTAAAACCAACTAGTCCGACAACATACCTCTGTCATGGGTCTGTTGTATTTATGAAAAGACTACAACAAAATGAAAGTTAATATTCTCAGCCATGCTGCCAGTAATGGTAAAATGTAAATTTGATACCAAGCTAAATGTATTTATAAAATGCCAGCTTTATGAAGTCAGTTCGACTTATAAACGTGTTTGTAAAAATGGTAATGTTTGTGACAGCTAGTGGTAGTATTGTTGAGTTCCCATGATGCATTGCAGGATATGGAAGAGGAATCTCATAACACGATCCTTGACACAATGGCCAATCAGACACTACAGGTTATACAGAAAGGCAAAAAGTGAGTATAACCCAATTTATTTCCTTTAATCGCAAAACTGTGAATTGGAAACATACACATATTACTTGAGTGATATAAAGAACATTATAAAAATGTCAGCCCCATACATGCAAAACTGACGGAGATGAGTGCCATGTTAAAATTGTGACCCCAAGATCCCAACCCCGAACGAATTTTGAAAAAATCTAAATCTATGAACCACCCCAATGGGTCCACTAGATCACACTCAATTTCAGCCCCGTACATGCAAAATTGACATAGATGTCAGTCCACAAACAAACACAAATGATAATAAAATACAGACAGACAAAAAGAGAACTGTATTGTTTTATAATATAAAACAATTATCAGACTTTATCGCACTAAAATTTAGCAACCCCCGTTACTGTGTTGTTCAGAAACCACTGTTTGAGCGGAGCTGAGTCTAAGCTGCTGATAGAGAGAATGACAGAGCAAATGGTTGAGACGAAGGAGAAGTTTGACCGGGAACGGAGACTGCAGGAGATGTCTCTACAGACGAGACTGACGGAGAGGAAGAAGAAACGACTCACTGACCTCGTAAGGCAATGTTTATTGTTTTTCTCCTTGTGTTTCCCTGTCTGTCAGGGGGGAGGCTGGTCTCGGTACGGATCCTTTTCTTTTATTTCTGTCTCACTGACCTTGTACTGCTGTCTACACCAACCGACTTCACTCTTTCACTTTCATTCTCGTTTATATCTTGCACTGCTGTCTACACCAACCGACTTCATTCTTTCACTTTCATTTTCATTTATATCTTGCACTGCTGTCTCCACCAACTGTCCTCACTCTTTCACTTTCATTCTCGTTTATATCTTGCACTGCTGTCTCCACCAACTGTCTTCACTCTTTCACTTTCATTCTTGTTTATATCTTGTACTGCTGTCTCCACCAACCGTCTTCACTCTTTCATTTTCATTCTCGTTTATATCTTGTACTGCTGTCTCCACCAACTGTATTCACTCTTTCACTTTCATATTCATTTATATCTTGCACTGCTGTCTCCACCAACTGTCTCCGCCAACCGCCTTCACTCTTTCACTTTCATTCTCATTTATATCTTGCACTGCTGTCTCCACCAACCGCCTTCACTCTTTCACTTTCATTCTCATTTATATCTTGCACTGTTGTCTCCACCAATCGTCTTCACTCTTTCACTTTCATTCTCGTTTATATCTTGTACTGCTGTCTCCACCAACTGTCCTCACTCTTTCACTTTCATTCTCGTTTATATCTTGCACTGCTGTCTCCACCAACTGTCTCCACCAACCGCCTTCACTCTTTCACTTTCATTCTCATTTATATCTTGCACTGTTGTCTCCACCAATCGTCTTCACTCTTTCACTTTCATTCTCGTTTATATCTTGTACTGCTGTCTCCACAAACTTCCTTCATTCTTTCACTTTCTTTCTCGTTTATATCTTGCACTGCTGTCTCCACCAACCGCCTTCATTCTTTCACTTTCGTTCTCATTTATATCTTGCACTGCTGTCTTCACCAACCGCCTTCATTCTTTCACTTTCATTCTCATTTATATCTTCCACTGCTGTCTCCACCAACTGCCTTCACCCTTTCACTTTCATTCTCATTTATATCTTGCACTGCTGTCCCCACCAACCACCTTCACTCTTTCACTTTCATTCTCGTTTATATCATCTTCTTATTCGTCTTGAGTTGAGGAAAATATAAAAAAAGGTATCCAGCCCTTAGGACTGCCCAGAGCGCTTTACACTTCACTCCCTGTCAGATGTGTTAATTCAAACACCATCTTGACTCCTCTGTAAAGTGTTCAGCCACACTGTGATTACTGCACAAAGAGTACAGGTACTTGTTCTTACAGCGGAGTGAATGGGCAATGTGGAGTGAACAAAATTACTCAATCTTTGAAACGACAGCGAGAAGATTTGAACATGGATTCTCTTGACTGATAAAACATAAAATATGCCTAAAATAGTTCTATATGCACAGCAGGCGAAAAGCACTTAGAAAGTCATGGAGGCTTTATTATTAAAGCTATGAATCATAATTCTTGTATTTGTTGAAAAGGCGAAATATTTTGGAGTAGTGATATGCAATGACCTGAAGGATGATGTAAATATGTTAAGACATCTGCGTAGCCTTTATGCCAGGTCTAATAGCATTATCCATAAATTTATCCGCTGTTCCATCAGTGTTAAACTAAATCTGTTTCATGTGTATTGTTGTACAATTGTTGTTCCCAACTCTGGGTAAATTTTAACAAGGGCACCTATTTAAAACTTAAAGGTGCCTGCAACAATATACATAGAGTCATAGTGTGATCCTAGGATATCACCGATGGGACTGTGCGAGTAGTATGTTTGTCAATAATGCTATAGATACATTTGATGCCCTGTTGCGTAAGAATTGTACAGTTTTAGAAAACGGATCCTCAACATTAACAATGACCTGATAAAGTGTATGTACAATTGTACAGATATTGTTAATGGGCCAATGTGATCTAGCTGGGCAAAATCTCTATGTTGTGAAACAGTTATTTTATATCATGTTTTACATATTTATTCATAATTTTTAAATTTAATTTTAAACTTATTTATTAACTTTATTTAACTTATTACCTTATGTTATTTTAATGTTGATATATTTATGTGTCTAACTTATTTACTTTTAAAAGCTATGTATTTTTATTTATAGGTACCAATTGTATACAGGTTTTTTGCCTGAAATAAATGTATTTGTTTTCCTTCATATTCATAATTCACCAATTATAAGCAGTGTTGCCAAGTTATCTATTGAAAATCCATGGTCAAATTGTAGTGCAAATTAATGGTATATCCTAAATGAACGCAACATGATCCATGATGTGTCTGATGTTGGCCGGATGTGGCAGGCTGGTGTATCAAATGAAATAATATCTAATGTGAATGTTAGAAATCAGAAATGGTTTTAAGACATGTAATTATTTTAAACAATGATGTTGTCAACCGTATTATTACAAAATTTACAGTATTTTAGAGAGTGTACAACTGTCATTTTTAATATGCAAGAATAAAGATTTTATTAAAAAAATTAAAAACTATACACCACAAGATTAAGAGGAGATTAGTTAAAATAACTTAAGTTATCGAATGGTTATGAACATATACATTGAAGTACTTTTGTCATTTAAGAAAGATTGGTGAACTAGAGGACCTGAAGTAACATTAGAAGAGGAATAGTGTATATCAGATAATAGAAAGTATTCATTCTTATAGAGGAATATAGATAAATATAACAGAATAAGAGCTGATTGTGTGGGTGCTTGTGCACTTGCAGTCTAGAATTAATCTTCTGAGAGGCATCGTTATTAAATCTGGTTAAATCTTGTTTATTATTGCCTTCCACCATTTACCCAAAAATGGCTACTTAATTTTGTTCATGTGTCTGAATAACTCCAGAAAGATATGTAATTTTTGTGACATAAATGGTCGATTTAAAATCCCAAATGTAATATCACCGCAGTCACATATACACACAGAGTAATATGTTTGGTGAGCTACTTTGGAAGCTTCAGTTATCAACAGATTGTAAGAATCGTTGGAAATAGAGCATGTTGTGGCAGAGGGTGGGCCATTCAGTGACCAAACTGAATTATTTCAGACCAAGAAACAACAGCAGGAAGTGAAAGAGTTGGAAAAGAAACAACACGCTCAGCAGACACAGACATTCGGTGAGAATTTGTATTCAGTATTCATTGGTTAATATATATTACTACTGGGTACTACTCAGTACTTTTCTTCACTTGTTAATTCTTATAATAGAAACAGTGGATGATGTGTACAACCATTTATTTGTAAAGAAAATTTAAGCCTTTTTGTTGCCCCTTTCAAGAAAAAATGTCTCGTTTTTTTTCTACAAACAAACAAACAAGCTGACAGACAACAATGAGACTCACAAATAATCATGACTTTTGCAATTGTCTTGGCACTGGTGTTACATTGCATCTTGTCAGGGTTAGGAACTAGCTACTATTATAAATACATATCTGTTGACTCTGATATACCACCTCCTGTCTTGTTCAAGCGGTTCTTCTTTGATACCAAACAATCGGACGAAGACAAACTTCTAAAAGGTGGTCCCATAAGTTTGTAACATCCAGAAATTACAATAAGTTTTGCAAAGTCCAAAAAATAATACGTTTAGTTCAACCCCCCTTTCTACCAACATATAGAGTGGGACTTCAGAATTTGGCAATCCAATATCGCTGCTGGCGTCAACTGGCATTAACATATTTCACTCGCTAGGTGGCACCACAGTAGCAGTATATTTTCCCCATGATACGGGATGACAACCAAACCACTCCCATGCATAATGCTTAACAAACTGACATGACCAATCTAGTGGAAAGGTAACTAAACAACTTTTTAAATAATTTTCAACATGTAGAAATTGGCGAATCAGACTTGAGTACTAATTTTTTGTCATGAACCATGTTAGAAAACTCTTCTTTGGTTTCAGATCCGCTATCGCAACTGGAGGAGAAACATCAGTTAATCTCCCACCAGAGGGCAGAGCGCACAGAAATCGAAAATGGGATCGACACTGAAAACGCAGCTGAACTGAGGAAACTGCGAGGCGAAACCATGGTGAAAATAAAAGAGGAACTCGTGCAAGAGAAGCAGTCCATTGTGGAACGAGTGAAACAGAATGGTGGGTTTATTAAAAAAAGGAAATATCAAAATGAGTAAATGCCATCAATGATGTTAAAGAATTTATAAAGTGTTTTTGTTAATATTTTGTGTTATATAAAATAACATTGTTAATGTTGTTTTTTTAGTTAAATTTTTTGTATTAACAGTGCAATCTTGAAATAAACAAATTGTAATTTTTTTTATTCCTGTGCACTAGCAGATTGATTTGTTTCCTTTTCAGTTAACAATATTTA